>JABSTQ010011202.1:0-354958 GCA_013358835.2 Ixodes persulcatus
TATTTAATACATTTATTTATTGACCCATTCAGACGAGAGAAGTAGGATGTGAATACGGGTACATCAAAGCCAATAAAGGCTTGTGTGATGACACCCTAAAAAAAGGACATGTGTGTCTGCCTAGGTACAAATAAAGTAAAATTCACACACAAAAAATAACATTTAAACTAGCACACAACTAGTATGTCACAAACAGTCTATGCACACATCATGAACAGGCAGTTAACTAGTGTCCAAATTTAAGCACTTGAGTTCTTGTTTCAGCGTCTTCAATGATGTAACTTGGTAAATAGAGTCCGGGAGGGCGTTGAACAGAAACGGGACATAGTACTCCCGCATACATTTGCCATATCGAGTGGAACAAAGCTTCACTTCGAAACGAGAGGTGCGACGCAATGTGCGGGATGGAATAACTGGTGTTTTGAAATCGCTGTTCCAAAAGTACCGACGCACAACCGTCTGAATAAACAGAGAACGAAAATTCGGTAGTTTAAGGCTTTTAAAGATGTCAGCTGTGTTAGACAGATCCGTATTATATGCAACACTTGTTAATATACCTTTAAGTAAAATATTAATTTTCTCTTGCCACCGTCCTGAACAGTTACCGAACACCGTTACACCATAACGAAGTATACTGTAAGCAAGCGCGTGCACAATAAGAAATCGAATACCGACAGGCAGAAAAACTCGACTGTTAAAGAGCATACAGGCAATAGATCGCAGTTTACCACAAAGGTAAGACATGTGTGAGTTCCATGACATATCATAATCAAAATATACGCCTAGGTATTTTACATGGTCAACTGATTCGATGGATACACAATTACAAGGATTGCAGCTTGATGCATGGAGAAAGAACTGCACATTACACTGATGTTTTTTTAGGGGGTTGTGGAAACAGACAAGTTTTGTTTTAGAACTGTTAATGTCTAGAAGGTTGTTCGTAAACCAATCCATTAAATGCGTGGAGTTGGCCTGGAGTATGTTGAGCGAATCAGAGAAATCAATATGACGCGCGACAAGGAGGGTATCGTCGGCATATTGGTAAATTTTGCATCCATTTATAACATGGGCCATGTCGTTCACGAAAATATTAAAGAGCAAAGGTGAAAGAATAGAACCCTGAGGGACTCCCGCCTTTAAAGGTATAAGAGAGCTTTTAAAGTCTCCGATTACTACACGTTGGGCACGATCAGATAGGAAGCTTTCTAGTAAGGAAAAAAACAGACCGCGAAACCCTAAATTTTGTAATTTTCTTAGAAGCAATTGATGGCTAACAGTATCAAAGGCTTTAGATACATCAAGAAATAGAGCACAAGCGAACATATTTTTTTCAAATGTTGAGTACAAATAATCAGAGAAGTCATCCAGAGCTGGTTGGGTTCCTCGTCCAGCGATAAAGCCGTATTGAGTGGACGTAAAGATATCATGCTTATTAATAAAACTGCTCATCGATTGAAATATGTGTTTTTCAAGTAATTGTCCTATAATTGGCAATATAGATATAGGGCGATAGTTTTCAACTTTAGATCGTATTCCTCCTTTAAAAAGAGGTCTTACCATGGCTACTTTGAGGCCAGTGGGTATGGTACCACTCGTAATGAAACCATTTAGCATAACTAAAAGAACATTCTTAATCTTCGTGAAGTTTCTTTGGAGGTCATACGTGCGAATGCCATCAACCCCGGGTGACTTGTTAGCTTTGAAACCAAACAGAAGAGAACGAAGATCTGTGTCCTCTATAGTGGGAAGAAACGCTGATGTTAATGATGTGTTATGCAAAGTGCAAGAGTGGTCATTATTGTTTCGGCTCACACCAGAGTACGTAGCAAAGAAGTTGTTGAACGCTTCAGCTAAGGATGATGACAGTGCGCCGAAATTGTTTTTGATAGTGTGGTCAATAGATTGCGTAGTACCAGTGCATCGGAATTGATTAATTAATGACCATGTTTTAAAGGAGCTACGCTTGGCTTCTTCAAATTTTGATTTGAAATACTGTCTTTTTGCGCAGCGAATTATCGCGTTCACTTTGTTTCTAGCTTGCCTAAATTCATTCCTCAGGTTTATGTTATTTGGAGACTTTCGACACCGACTCCACAAGATATCCTTTTCCTTAATTTTTTCCAATATACTAAAGTTGAGCCATTTGTGTTGTAGTCTGCGCTTTTTCAAAATAACAGTACGTTTAGCCGCTTCAGTTAAAGAGTTAAAAACCTGCACAAACCGTGGATAAATATTATCGCTGTTGACAGAGCCCAGGAAGCCATCCCAGTCATATGAGGCAATTGATTTGTCCAGCGACACAATATCAATGATTTTGACCTGTTTAGAAATTTTAGGTTCAGGAGCTGACGCTGAGTTGTGTGTTACTCGACAACCAACAAAGTAGTGATCTGCAAGTTTTGAATGAATCACAGCGCTATCCACCCGGGAGCTTGGCGCTCGTATGCATATATGGTCGATACAGGAAGAGACTAGTTTAGTGCCTAAGATTTCTTCTCTCGTTGGGGCAGTAATTACACATTCTAAACCAGAGGTGGACAAAATGTTTAAGTAGTCACATACGATGGTATTACTTGTGTTTAGTGTATCTATATTAAAATCACCCACTAAACAGAGGTGATGAATACACGATAACGTTGAGAGAGTCAGTTCTAGCTGACTCAGAAATAACCTAGCGTTTTCTGAGGGAGGCCTATAGAAACATAATAGAGAGAGCGAAAGATTGGAATAATCTAGTTTGAGGGCCAAGGATTCGGCGTAATATAATAATAATAATAATAATAATAATAATAATAATAATAATAATAATAATAATAATAATAATAATAATAATAATAATAATAATAATAATAATAATAATAATAATAATAATAATAATAATAATAATAATAATAATAATAATAATAATAATAATAATAATAATAATAATATAATAATAATAATAATAATAATAATAATAATATAATAATAATAATAATAATAATAATAATAATAATAATAATAATAATAATAATAATAATAATAATAATAATAATAATAATAATAATAATAATAATAATAATAATAATAATAATTTATTTATTTATGGCCCCAAAACAACCCTGAGGTTTAAATGGAATTGCACATACACTAAAAAAAAAAAAAAGACTCATTAAAGGGGCATCGCAGAGGGACGAAGAAAACCAAATGCTGCTTCCGAAGGGCGTGCCTCTCAGTGTCAAACACGAGCGTTCCGTGACGACATTGGTTTTGAGCGTCGGATAATGACGACATAGAATTCTAGAGGTCGGAATGGCTGGAGTCCGTGATTCTCACTCAAATTTTCGTTTGAACACCCGTAAATCGGTGGGGCATTCACATCTTCATAACTGAATGTTAATTCCAACAATTAGGAAGATTGCGCATGGTTGTTGCACGCTCTTGTTGTTTCGGTTCTCTATTGGTTCAGACCAAAAACGTCATCAACAATAAAAAATGTGCTAAAAAATTTTAACTTCTAGTTCAAAATTTTTAACTAGAAGTTCAATGTGTCAGAATAGCTGTCTGAAATCCTAACAGTGCTTTTACGTTCAGTTAGATACGTCTTGAACCAACTCAAAAGTCCAAGTGATACTTCATACAAGGATAATTTAGACATAAGGAAATCATGGCTCACTTTGTCAAAAGCCTCAGTCATGTCGAAATGCACAGTATCGACCTGAAAACGAGAATGAACTATAGCAGTGGTTCTCAAATGGGGGTCCGCGAGACCCTCAACAAAAAAAAATTTTTGGCACGTTTTTTGTAGTTCAGTCCGGCCGTGACTAATTTGCAACCTGCTTCCGGAACTACGACAGCAATAAAACGCACCTGTTTCATGCTCCAGACGTGTTAACTTACTTACGTACTTCCCCCCTCCCCCCCCCCCCCCCCCCCCCCCCGCTGGAAGGGGTCCCCCATCACTGCCAGCCAGGCACGTAGCCAGGATTTTGTTTCGGGGGGGGGGGGGGGGGGCCCGTCCATGACAAAATGCTGTATGAGGGAAAGGGGGGAGAGGAGGTGCCCCCCTGGATACGTGCCTGCTGCCAGCGGTCTGCAAGGGGTCCCCGACACATCCATGGCTGAGAACCACTGAACTATAGGAACTGTATATTCAAGAAACGAACAGAGATTCGTTTCCACAGAGCGACCCTTAAAGAAGCCGTGTTGTAAACTGCTAAATTTCTGTCAAAAGTAGTATGAAACAAATAACCATTTCAAAAACCTTTTAAAAAGCACACAATAAAGATATAGGTCTGTAGTTGTTTACCTTACACTCATCGCCACTTTTGTGTATCGGAACAACAACCGACCTTTTCCAAGAGGCTGGAAAAATGAGTTTTAAAAAAGAGGTTAAATATGGGTTCTGAAAGAGGAGCTATAATATTGGCAGAACCCTTTACAATAAAGTTTGGTATCATATCTATCCCAACTAACAACTTTGACTTTAGTTTCGTTATTGCTTTTTAAAATATCACTTGTGTCAACAGGACTGATCGCCAAAGAATCCTAGCTTGCAACCTAGATTGGTAACTTTGGCACTACCTGAAAGCTCTCTTGAAAATGGCCTTGGAAAAGGTTCGTGACTTCTAAAGGAGACGATATACAGTATATGTATCCAGTGTCAGTCCGTAAACGTGAACTGTTCTTTGTGTCCCGTGTGTGCTGCATGACAAATTTCCACAGTTTTCGGTTCAAATATTTTTTTGTTTTTCAATTTTAGCTTTATAAACCAGTTTGTCATGTTTGAACTTTTTTTTACAAGTGTTTGATAGATATTGAACTTAGCGTACCACAATTCCAAACCATTCTGGTAATACAATTCATTGAAGTGATTTTTTTTTTTCTTTTTGTGCATGTAGTGTTTCAATTCTTTAGAAAACCAAGATGAATATTTTGAGTACCTCAATTATCGTTTCGGAATAAACATGTCCATTCCGTTCCTAATAATATGAGTAAAGGTGTCTGTCACAGTGTCTACATTTTCGTCATTTAATACTGCCGACCAGTCAGAATGTCTGAGAAGCCAGTACATCCCCAAGTAATCGCCGACACTGTAATTGTATCTGGGATAATTCTGGCGAATACACTTGTAACACAAATGGTAAAAGGAAACAAGAAACGGAGGATTGAAAATATCTGGACGTACGAGGATGTCGCTGAGGGACTCATTGCATTTTCTAGGGCTGTTTGATAGAAAAATATCAAGAAGGTTCCTTACGTTGTTTGTCAGCTGATCGTACTCACAAAGTCCGTTAAACTGGATAGAATAATGTAAAATAAGTCGCTTTCTTAGTTGGCGAGTTTCCACTGGTAGGATGACCAGTCCATACCAGGTAGATCAAAATCATCGTAAATATGAACGCGATAGTTTGAACAAATCGATGTTCTTTTAATGTTTCTAAAGTGGTCAATAAAAATGTTTCGATCAAAAAGAGGAGGAAAACAGTAGTTTCCAAGTGAGATAGTTAAAACCGTCACTTGATAAAACTTAAATCCAGACACAATCTTTATAATGTTTCTTGATCGATCCTTCGGCAAGACGCCACTGACTCGTCCATAGCGCCGCCAAATTTCTGGCCTGTCGCAACGTAATCTCTGTCTCTCCGATGTACAATGTAGGAAGGAAAATACAAGGTGCTAGATATCTCTTCTAAAAGCCAAGTTTTGGTTAAATTGCAACAGTCAGCAACAACGTTTGATATGAGTTCATCAGCTTTTCTCGGCTAACCCCGAACATTCTGATATAATAAATTTGAAGAATGCAGGCCATTAATGATTCGACGTTGTCGCTAAGACAACCCCCGCTAAAGATGTTTGACGATCTACATTGCAATTTCCCCGCACTGCACTGCGTTACTCTTTTTCAGCCCCTTTTTACACCCTTCAGCACCTGAAGAATGTTTCGGAAAACAAACCTCCACAATTATAAAGGTGCTGAAAGGGCGTAGCCATGGATGAAAGTCTCTGGAACACTATTTAGTTCCCGAAAATAAGAGGCACTGTGTTGAGTACTCCACAAGCAGGTAAAACAATAATCAGAGAAAGGGTAACAGCACTTAGAAACAAGGATAGACAGCACAGTTCTTTCCTTGTCTCTAAGTGTTCTTGTCCCAAGTGTCCCTAAGTGCTCTGTACTTGTCCCCATGTGTTTTTATTGTTTCTTTCGTTCTTTTAATTTCACCAAACCGCTCTTTGTTCCTTGTAAGCAGGCAATGCTCCCTCCTATTTGCAACGCAGTGTCAATCCAGTGCACGGACGCCAAGATCGTGGTGTACGTAAAGACGAGCCGTCCGTTCCACGGCCGCATCTACGCAATGGGCAGGAGCGAGACGTGCAACACGAGCGTCCGCAACAGCCAGGCCTTCCGGCTGGACCTATCAGCTCACGGGGCAGGACTGCAACACACAGTCCATGGTGAGTAGGGCCCAGAAGTGACCGTCTTGAAGCAGAGAACGCTTCCTTAACGAAATCTCCGAATACCAGAAACTTGTCCGTCCGTCGACCACTCCGTTTCTAAGTTCCATGTTTTTCAAGACGCAAGTCGACGCGCAGATGTGGTGCATGGAGAAAAAGAGAACAAGTTAAAGACTAAACAACCGACAGAACGACGACCGTGCAGTCTTGCTACAGTGTGCCTAAATTTCAGAGCGTTTTCAACTGCTCGGTTGGAGCCACATGGCTTATGACGTGACGATGATCGTCTGCAAACGGCTCCGCCTCTCCGTCTGCTTTCCTCCTCGTCACGCAACTACCCAACGCATGCGCACTCGCCACTAATCTGCTCACTAGGCGTCCGCCATTAAATTGCAAACGCTCTCCATGGTTGGAGTTGATCCTTCTCGTAAATCCAAGCTCTCTGACATTGCCTGCACGGTACATATATATGGTCAAACTGTTACGCTCCTAAGGTAACTCAATGCAAAAATATAAATATCGCAATAGCTCGTAGAGCCAAATGTTGCGATCGATGGAGAGCTCAAGTATATCGAAACTTTACTTTTTAGATATCAACATATTTTTAGTCTTTTGCCGGGTTCCAGTGGCGTAGCCAGAAATTTTCTTTTCGGAAGTGGCTGAAGTAGCTGGGATGTCCTGTCCATGGGGGGGATTGGTGGCCGAGTGGGCTAGCGCACACCAGCTCGGAGCACGTGGAGCGAAAGCTCGCGCTGCAGAACCCAGGGATCCTGGGCTCAATCCCCACCCCTGTCCGTTTCGATCTGGATGAGCATCGTACCGGCGTGCGGTCGTGTATCACTACTGCGTGGTGCACGTTAAAGACCCCAGGCTAGCGGTTGTACTGCACTGGCTAAATGCTTGTGAATGAGGCCAGCTGAACATAAAAAAACACACAGAGAAAAAATATATCATTCGCACCGCTGGACTAGCAACATTTAATGATGCCTCTTTTTCCTTTTCTTCTAATCCTTGATTTCGGTTTTCTTTTTCTTTACACGAAGATATCTTAATTTTTTACACTCTATTTAGGTTTTCTATTTCATTACGCTTAATTCGAATGTTCTTTCCTTTAACGCCATTTCTTCTCATTTAACAGAGTGACCTTTCTGCTGTCGGAATGTTCTGATCCCTTTTCTTCTCTCTTCTTTAAGCGATCTTCCTCCTCCTCTACGTTTGTATTGAACTCCTATCACTCTGCAGGAAAAACTTCTCAGAGTTGTGTAAATGGCTCATCTACAGCGAGTGACTCGTCGCAACTTTGAAATGGCTGACCAACTACACGCTGTATAAATAAATATCCGCACAAACCCCCCCCCCCCCCCCCCCCCCCCAATTATTAGTCCTGTCCATGACTTGGGTAGCGGATCCTTTCCGTAAGCCGCAGCGATTAGCTCTTCGAAAGCTATTAGGCAAAGTAGACGAACGGAAATTTTAAAAACTTACAAACGATCTTTTTTTTTTTCTCTTTTTTATGTGACTGTACGAGAGGAGTATTTGTCAGCGCCCTTGTTTTGTTTAATTGACGCTCACGATTATGAAGCTCCATTTAATGAGTCGAGCGACACAGAATGTGTTTTATCAGCCGAATTCCATAAGAATATTCCCGAGAAAATTAGGCGGGGCAATAGAAGTCACGTGACAACGTCACGTAGTCAGGTCAGGTAACTTCATGTCACGCAATGTCAATTTCTCCGCTAAATTTAGCAGGTAAATTAACGTCACGTGACCTAAAGACGTGATGCTAATTTCCCCACTAAATTTAGCGGGAAAATCGATGTCACGTGACGTGACCACTTCATGTGATCTCAGGTGACGTGAGGTCAATTTCCGCGAGGCGGTTATGCGAGGAGTGAGTTTGCGCTCAACACATGTATTTGTTCATTTATTTATTTATAATACGCCCAAACGAGTATATTAAACAGGGGAGCGAGCTTAAAAAAAAAAGAAAAAAGAAAGACAAACAAACACAGTGGACAAATTAGTGAGAGCATTTTTAAACAAAGCAATATCTATGATGTCAGCAATATAAGCGGAAAGGCAGGTCCAATCACTCGACGACTGGAGTATAAACGGGCACTAAAAAGATGACGTCTTAAAATTAGGAGTATGACTATGATTAATGCGAGAAGAGATGCGAGCGTTCTATGCTCCCCGGTCTTTGTGGGCATAATCAAGCTTGTGTAACGACGAACGACGAAAATAATCCCTGGAGAAGGGGAACAAGAGGGACAAAGGACAGACACAAATCTCCAAACACAGCTAGGTGACTGGTGAGCGACCGAAAAAATCCGCCTGGTTCGGGTATCGAACCCGGGACCTCTCCATTACAGGTGGAGAGGTCCCGGGTTTAATTGCATTATAATTACAAGCTTGTGTAACTCATTTTTTCCTCGACGGAGCCTTTTTGGCAGTTCTTATGTTGCAACGGGCTATAACTACTGCCAGTTTCAGAACAACACGTTGCAGATAAGGAACTACGAGAAGAAACCCTCCCGCGACGCCTCCGCACCCTTTCCAGCGTCTTTAAAGGCCCGTTCACACTCTTGCGACCTCTTAAATCTTAAAACAGAGGACACACTGGCGCCATCTATTGGGTAGCAGTGTAAACTCGGCGGTCCGGCATATTTTTTTATTTCTCTCGCGCATTATCCTTTCTTTCTTGGCTCGAAAAACTTTTGTCAATGTTATAAACGAGCCTTTCTATGAGTATTACGCACATTTGGCCTCGGAAATTTCGCAAAACCTTCGCTCTTGTGAAATGCAGTTCCAGGGTCACCGCACAGATGGCGCCACAATGCCAGTGTGTTCCCTCGTTCTAAAAAAAATTTAAGATGTTTTAAAGGGGCACTGACAACCCAAAGGTCGTATTTTTTTTATTGTCTAAAACGATGCAACTTGTAGTCATAGACACGCAAAAAAAACCGCATCGCGAAAAAAAATTTTCCCGCGCGCGCGCGCGCCTTTTTAGTTTTGGCATTTGTATTTCCCGCGCTCACCTCCTCGCTTCTTTTGATCGGTGACGTCAAAAATCAGGAAATTTAGAAGCTTTGTAGGTGACATTTCTATAACATTTAATAACGGCAATCGTAAAACATGTTTTTTAACGCAATTGCGAACGCACTACGGCCCCTCTTTTTGAAATACCAGAAATCAGAGTTCGGTGTGATGTTGCTTCCTAGATTTGTACCCTCCCTCGGAAAACTTGGCAGCGCCCGTTGGCGAGTCGGAGAAAACCCGCCGGCGCCTTTCTATCCCTCACCTCCTACTCGGTTGGGGTCGCCGTGACAACGGCGGAGGTCCGAAAGAAAGTCGAGTCGCAGGAGACCGCAAAATTTGACTCACTGCACTGGCGCGGATCGCGCGGGAACTTCAAATTCGGCATTTGGAAATTGTTTTTTTAATTCACAAATACTGAATTTTAAAGTTTCAAATTTTGAGGGTAATGTCCCGGCATCGTTTTCAATCGTTTCGGATAATAAAAAAAAATATGATTTTGGTGTGTCAGTGCCCCTTTAGGAGATCTCGTCTCTCTCAGTCGTACTCGGTGCGAACACAGTGCGAACAAAGGATACTTTTGAGGAATGTTCCGAAAGCCGCTTCTATTCTCAGTGTGAATTATCTTTCACACCGAAGTTGGTTATAGCTTGCAAAGTAATCTCAGCTGATGGGCAAACTGACAAATAAACAAAACATTTATTTTTTTGTTCCTGTCTGTAGAGCGCACGCCCGTGAGAAGGAGGAAGCGGCTACGCTTCCGTTTCTTTCCCGAAACCTCCGCCCGAGACCTCCCACGAGAATCGTCCAAGCAGGGTCTATGCTGGCCGCGCCTCATTATGCGAGCCGCCTCGCATTGTATAACACGGCGACGGCTTCATTGAAGGGGAGGGACACGCGTTCGATTCCCGGCAATTTGCGAACAAAAGCCCTCCGCCGTCGACGACACCCTCGCAGCCAGTTTGCAGCGCCATTATTCTTCGCGTCCCGTCAGCCCACTGTAGAGACACGATTGACCCACATGCCGTCATTGTATCACGTAGTCCTGAGTATGCTTCGACATCGGTTCGCACTTCCTGCCCGGACTACTATAATCGGTGCTCGTCAAACAAGCTGAGGCCCAAGTTTGCGGAGCACGTCTATTGGACTCTCGCGACAATAACGCGCCGCTTTTGGCGCCCAAGTTCAGTCGGCGCGCTCCGCGAACTTTCGGCTCCAATTTTGTATTTGACGAATTTAGGGCCCCTTGTAACTATATACTCGTAACAGCAAGAAAAAAAAAAAAAAAGAAGAAACGTGTTTTGCGCATTGTTTGTACGCTGCGCGCAGTTCTTACAAGGTTCGGTTGTCGGGCGAAGAAACGATGCTTTCGGCGTTTGAAACGCGTACATCTTAATAAAATATAGCACACAGCTAATCTATAGACCTTTCCAAAAAAGGACACTTGGCAGGTTCCATTTTCAGTGTTCGTGCGTATACGGCGCGTGATTTGCTCGCTTTCCGAAGCGACGAACGTGCGCGTTCTGGACTGTGATTTAACACGTGTGGACTGTGATTTTTGTAAACAGTGGAAACGTCTATAGAATGCACTTTAATTTATCACATAAATGGGAAATCAATACCCTTCCGCAAAAAGCCCGACTCTTCTTTATTTTTTTTTTCGCAATCCAGTTTTCGATGTGATTACAAGTGTAGCGGAAAGTAACAGAGCATAAAATGAAATTGGATGGTGACTCCTCAGCCAATGTATCGCTACTTTTTTTTTTTTTTTGTCTAATTACCTATGATAGCTTCACCACAAATTAGACGCGTTTTGTAGTGACCCAGATGAACGAAGCTGTAAGTTTTGTCTCACCGCTTCAAGGTCACGATCCCAGAGGTCACTTCCGATCGTGTAATCCGGAAGCCACCTTTGGTCATGTTATCGATGAAGTCAACGGAGATAAACTACCAGGGCAATGGAAGACACAGCGTTCAAATGAAAGACAATGCACAATGCTATAAGAAGAGAAGAAAAAAAAAATCTCGAATGACTGTTTTATTGTCGCGGCACAGGTAATGGTTTTCAAACTCGCTTCATTCAGCATCGAGCACTATCGGAGGACACTTGCTTAGGGTTTAAAAAGATGTTCGACAAATATCACACGAACACAACAACGTGTAAATTCATTCTCTACTGAATGGTAAATGGATAGACTGTTGTTGAATTGTTCGTCGCTCATACTATCAACGTAAGGTTTCTTAATTTTTAGTGCGGTATTGTATTAAGACACATGGACGGGTCTTTGAGGGCTTCTAACAAAGGCTCCATTATGTTTTCCTCTTAGTACTTTTTGTTCAGCTGGAAGTCGGTTCTCAGGGTCACGGGGTACTGATTTCCGATCGTTCCAGGGCGGCGTCTACACGAACACTGTGGTGCTTCAGCATCACAACGTGGTTCTGACGAAAGCCGACAAGGTGTACAACGTGCGGTGCACGTACGAGACGTCCTCCAAGAACATCTCGTTCGGCATGATGCCAGTCAGGTATGTCTTCAGGTGTAGCTTTAGCACGTTCATCAGTTCTGGTCTAGCGTACAAGCCTTTGACGCGGGTGTGGCGGTAACCGGAGCAGTGATCTCGATTTCAGGGACCCGGACACCACCCAGATCACGGCGTCACCCGAGGCCCCGCTGCCAAAGATCATCATCTTCGGAGTCGATGGAAGGGAAGCCTCGACAGTGCGAATCGGCGACAGGCTCACCTTCAGGATCGAGATTCCAGAAACCAGTAAGAACCTCTGCAACCTTATGAAGTTCAGTGGTCCAAACACGCTTACAAACCATGCAGAAACCAAGAGATTTCGGCAAGAACGTTGACCTTATGGAGTTATGTATTCCAAACAGGCTTACAAACCCAGAGTATCTTCGTTGTGCGCGAAGGCGAAGTGACCATCCTTGAACATTGGGTACACATAATTTTCGGTGCTATTCTCCAGCGAATGATTGCTCGTCGTGTACGCAGTCCTGAATGCCTTTGTAGTTTTGCCTTGTGGGTAGTGTTTAACACACTACAACGTTTTGGACGTAAGCAACGTGCGCTGGTTTTTATAAGTTTCAAAACCAGTCACATGAGCCCTTTTGCAAAGCCTTCGGAACCGTTTTAATTGAACGTCTCATAGCACAACAGCCATTTGGCTGTCAGGCAGTGCACGATTAATTACTTGCGCTATTTTTTTTTATTGTTCTAGTATCACATGGAAGTTTGAAGTCACATCTATCACAAGTAAATCAACACAATTGTTACAATATTATTCAAACTTTGCTCGTAACATTTTGTCACGCTAACCCTAAAGCCGCTTTCCCTCTTCCAATCTCTTATTTTCCCTATTCCGCACACTTTGCAAACATAAAACAAATAGAGAGCGAAACATCTTTGAGCTTTGCTCAGTCCAATAGCCTAACTTGAATTTTTATATAACTTATTGACAATATAGAATCACACCAAAAGTTATAAGCGGCATCGGACTTGAGCTTGGATGCTGAGATATTCAACGTATATCGAAACGCGTCTCCAGTGTAAAGCTTTAAGTGCGTTTGTGTATACATATAAAAAGTACTCTCATGAGGCTATCATATAATTGCCTCACAGAAGAAAAGAGTTAATCCTTGGGGCTCTTCACATGTGTAATCAGTATTACAAAACCGTGATGCCATTAGTATCATTAGTATCACTGGTCCCAGGACTAATGGCGTTTCAAAGCATTTAACGGATTTTCCCACTGCAGCGCCGTACGGGATCTTCGCTCGGAGTTGCATCGCCATGGCCAAGGACGCCAGGAGCACCTTCGAGATCATCGATGAGAGGGGGTGAGGAACCGGAACACGTTTTCGCCCGGGACATAAATCGCGACCGACAAGGGAATCCGCCTCCTCTCACGAGCGGCTCGCTTTAAAGAAATAAATATATAAATCTCATTACCATGTTTTATTTCAGCTGCCCCGTGGACCCGACAATCTTCCCCGGATTCCTCCAGATCGACAGCAGCCTGCAGAGTTCCTACGAGGCTTTCAGGTTCACGGAATCGTACGGTGTCATCTTCCAGTGCAACGTCAAGTACTGCGTCGGGAGATGCGAACCCGTGAGTATAATTGTCCGTTTCGTGTCGACCTGAATCGGCTCCGCACGAAGCAGCAGACATGAGTTATGACTAACCTTCCGTGTGCCTTTAATGAGACCGGCTCATTCAGAAGTTTCATTAGTGTTATCAGTGCGTTGCGAGTAACCTGACACTTCCACGATATCTCTTAATGACAGCGGCGATGAGTTTTTTTTTTTTTTTGTATTTTTGTCAAGGAGAGGTTTCGAACCATTCAGTATTAAGTATAGACTATCGCATATATGTTTATTAATATAAAATAAAATAAAGGAGGCTCAGGCAGTGAAGTCGCGTTTTTTTACGGAAGCGCTCAAGGCCTGCTTTTGGCGATAAGTGAAGGTTTTTATAACGCGCATGAAGGCAGAAGCAAGGCGATGCTTTTGGAGTTCCACGCTATGAGCCATAGCATGGAACTCCAAAAGTCGACGAATTTCAAAAGCTACTAATTAATTTCTTTTTATCACTGGCATATTTTTTACGTGAAAGCTCGGCAATCGTACACAGTTGCACAAAGCAAATGCGTGTTTGACGTGGACAGTGGCTCCAGTGATCTACGCTC
Organism: Ixodes persulcatus; assembly: GCA_013358835.2. Classification (NCBI taxonomy): domain Eukaryota; kingdom Metazoa; phylum Arthropoda; class Arachnida; order Ixodida; family Ixodidae; genus Ixodes; species Ixodes persulcatus. The sequence goes on from JABSTQ010011202.1 coordinate 14,171, forward strand.
GGAGCGTGCACGCTTAGTCAACTTAAAACAGTCTCGAATAGCCAACCAATTATCGTGTAATAGCTATGTTTTCCTGAGCATCCCAGCGAAATATTGCGATATTGTTTGTAATAACAGAGAAAATTGAATTTCAGATTTTGCGACATTTATGAGAGACAAAATGAAAATAATCGAAAATAAAAGAAAAGAATTTGCCGCAACTGCGGATGAACTCGTCAGTTTTAGAAGGTGTTATTCTCGTTCCGACAGGGTCTGCTGTGGAGAAGCATGCAGCGATGTAGGAGAATGGTACCGACAAACTTGGTCACCCGTGCAAGCTTCGCGCTAACAAAATTAGGCTCACTGCATTATTAGGAGGACTTTGGCGGAATTGTAAAAAAACTACAACGAAGAAAAATGGGAGGGAAGAAGGCACCCCGCCGAAATGACCGATTTTTCAACTGACACGCGCTAACTTATTATCCAACTTCCGTGTATAAAGAAAATGCACCACTCAAGTACGGCGCGCAGATTTACGCCACGTGCCTGGTATGCATGTTCTACCATTTCTAACTTTGCCGATAGTCATATTCAAACTTTACGCATTCTCAGTTTGTAACGCTTTATCAACTGCGGCTTTGAAGCTAGACTGGCAACTGTATAGGTGCCCTGTTGGCAGGTTCATGTCTGGCCGAGTGTAAGCACCGCGTAACTGATTTGGGTTGCACTCGAAAGATCACCAGGCGGTCCGGATTTAACCCTCAAGCCTTCGCTGGGGCCAGTGACGTAGCCAGAAATTTTCTTAAAAAGGGGGGGGGGGGGGGGGGGGGGGGCGTAAGGTGGCCTGTCTGTGCCACTGGCTGGGGCGTACCAGGTGTTTGTCCTTCCTGGCAGTGAAATACCCCAAAGTTTAATATTAAATGCGTAGCATGTATAGAGTCAGCTCTTAGCGCTTTTGCATCCGTTGCATGCCTCGAAGGTAACGTCACGCTGGCGACGTCACGTTGTTTACGTGATGTCATCTGCATTTTAAGAGATCCACCATTGACGTAATCACGTCAGCATCGTGATGCTGTTAGTGTTCACGTGACATCATCATCATGACGGCAGTCACGTGACACTATGACGTCATGATTTCTCGTGACGTAAACCGTGACGTCAGGTAATGCATGATGTAACAGAGGATCTCTAAAGGCTATGCATTTAGAACGCCTTTGAAACACACCAAAGGGCAGTTTTTTTTTTTAATTGTTAATTCCATGGAAGCTATTCTTTCCTCAGGTTCTTTCCCATACCAGGTATCGCTACAACTTTCCATCCCGCCTATTTCTCCTTTCTCCCGAAGGTGGTATGCACACATGGCAGGGAGAGCATTGATTCTTGGGGACGTCGGCGACGGTCGGCGAGCCGCTCTCAAAGGACGACACAAGAGATGACGCTGAGCCAGGAGATCCTGGTTCTCGACATCGGGGATGAGCCTGCAGCGAGGTCCATGACCGAGAAACCCCCAGCGGTCAACGGTCAGTTCGACCAACTCTAATGTGCCTTTTATTTTATCTGGACATATCTTGTCTGTCAAACACAGAAAAAGACGTACTGTGAGCTCAGACCAAAACAGTCTGCAACGGCCCCGGAAACCGATCTGAATTTCTAGAACAAAGTCTACCAATAGGGGGTTTTAAAACGAACTTCTTCCAAGTAAAAAGGTCCCGAAAAAAGAAAAAGTCCCGGATAAAATGGTCCCGCGTAATATATTTAAAAATGGTCCCAGATAAGGTAGTTTAAAGAGCAAACGTGAATACAATAGCCCTAATATACAACCCCCCCCCCCTTTTCTTTTTTTCGATTTCTACTCAGCAATTTTAATTTAACGTCCGTTCAATGCACTTTTAAATATAATAACGCGTATTATTTATTTATTTTAGCTAGTATATAATACAAATCTATCTTCTACGTGGCTCTAAAGAGGAAATATAGTGTGGTATACGGTGACCGATATGAAGCGTTACTGGGAGAACTGTCCCGAAAATTGTCACAATTCGACTGTCATTTTTTATTTTAATTTTATTTACTGAAGTGTCAAATTAGCGCACTAAAGGAGCAAGAAAACACCTCGGGGCATTCAACACATGAGCATACTGCGATAGAGTTTTCCGAAAAAAAAACGTGCAGCCCTCTAAAATGTTAGTTTAAATTGTTCCCTTCAGAGCACGAAAATCAATGCGAATAATTGACTATGGTGTCGTAGAGCCAATTACAAGTTTGTGGATATGCGTAACGAAAGAAAAATTTATCCGCAATGGTCTGTGACATTGAATATTTCGTTTCATATTAAAAAGTGTCACGCTTCGTAGATCGGGTGTCACGCTTCGTAGACCACTGGACGAAAAAAAAAGGAACGCCGTTCCTTTTTCCGTTCCCGTAAAAATGTAACCAGTTCCCGTTCCAGTTCCACCAATGCAAAATGGAACGGCGATGTTCTTTCGTTCCTTCTAAAAGGAACGCGTTCCAGGAACGCCGTTCCTTGGAATGCCGGCCGTTCCGTACAACAGTGGACGAGAGTATGGGCCACGTGCGGCTGCGACTGCTGAGCGCGAGCATTGGTGCGAGCTGATAGAGAGCTTGCACAGTTCATTTGCAACGAGCATGCGACATCATCGAGATTGCCAGTCTTTGAGCATGACCACTGAAGCAGGCGATGGAGCAGGCGATGGAGCAGACGATGTTGCAGACCATTTTGCTCATCCGGGCTACCCAGGGGGCGCTGAGGGTATCTACTAGTGATGACGTTTAGAGGAAGAACGAGCAGGCCTTGTCTTCTAGGTGGTATTGCTAATACACGTTCCGAGGGGTGTAGCCCGAAACAACCCATTTCCGTTTGAACCCGTCCCGTATTCCCGAAACGACCTTACCGTTTGAACTTGTCCCGTTTCAACCCATTCCCGAACCGCCCGTCCCATTTGAACCTGTCCCGTTTCAACCCGTTCCCGAAACGCCCTTCTTATATGAACGCGTAGAGCCCGTCCCTTTTAAACCCACTGGTATAAAGCCCCACACATCTCACCCTCTTCGCGAAAAGTCTCCATCGTTCTAACCCTCGTTTGCGAACATTTTCTCCTTATAGGTTCCGAAATTTTGTTAATGCAATTAATGCAAAGGTTCCGGCGAGCTATTTAGTTATGTTGTGAACTAGTTTTTATTGTCAACGTATTCTTATAATATACATCACTTTCAGACCAGCTCCAACGAAATATATTTCTACTTGAACCACTTGAATTGTTTCTTTCAAGATGGTACCGAAAATGTAGAACTACGAAACGGACTATGTACACTACGCGACAACGTTACCGAGAACACGATGTTGACGACTTTTTAAAGTTACTTCGAAAAAGTGTTAGAAGGTACCAAATTGTACCGCTTAGGTTAGTGGCCCAGATGAGCACTTTCAAAGAAACTAATAATATTGATGGCAGTCTTTTGATTTTTTGAGACAAACAGCGAAAACCAACAATCGCTTGTTCACGTTAACAGTGTTGCGCTCTGCACAATAATGAAGTCTTATACCCGTGCCACACGGGCAACTCGAATGCCCTTTACAACGAATGACATTCGTGTGATCGACGAATCGGCTCGCGATCTGTCGCGCGTGGAATGCGCTACGCTTGGAGTGTCGCGCGCTGATTGGCCGATCGTTCAAATGTCATTCGTTGTAAATGGCATTTGAGTTGCCCGTGTGGCACGGGTATTAGAATAACGTAGGCAAGCACTTTGAGTAAGCAAAAATTAGCGTTGCCTTAGGTTTTATATTGCGATGCTATTTTTAGGTTACCCAAAGCGCTTACGTACGTTATTCTAAAACTACGTTATTCTAAAACGGGATCTTTTGAAGAGTGAGAAATAAGACAAGTTGACAGGGCATATGATTGCGACTTCATTTTCTAACGAGTTCAAGCACAGAAGCCTCGCGCTCACAGGAAAGATTTATAAACTAAAAAATTCCATCGCCTTTGTTGAGGAAGTCGAGCAGGAAAATCGCATTATCAGAAAGGCGACACTCCAATTTTAATAGCTCGCGGCTGTCCCCTGGCCCGCACGACACCATTTGCAAGCTGCTGCAAAGATAGCCTTGTCAAGGTTGATTAACGTAGAAGTTTGGGCTAGTTGGTATGCAGACATAATTAAAAACAAAGCAGCGCAAATACGATGGGCAAAGTAAAGGGTAACCGACAGGACACAGCGCTGTATCCTGTCGGTTACCTTTTACTTTGTTCTTGTCTTTGCGCTGTTTTGTTTTTAATTATGCCTTGTCAAGGCCTGATCCCGTTTGATCAGATCGATGAAGCTGTTAATGTTCGGGTGAGCCCTTCCTGACACAGCTTTTATCTTACGGCGCCATGTCTCCAAGGTTGTTTCGGGAGAGAGAGAAGTGAGGTGAGCAAAGAGGACAGGCATTGGACACTTGAACCCAACCAATTGTTAACGAACAATACAAACGAACCGACCCAATTGATAACGAGCGATGGCCGAAGCGGGAAGGTCGTTTCGGGATAGACCGAAATGGGAAAGGATGAAACGAGAAGGTCGTTTTGAGCCAGGTCGAAACGGGAAGGTACAAACGGGAAGGTTGAATTGGGAATGGGTCGAAACGGGAACCACCCGTTCCGAGTACGTGCCCAAAGAATGGCGGTCTCGGATATTTGGCGAAGCAGTGACTAGATGGCGTGCACCTAAGATACTGAAACCAAGACGTAAAGGAGAGACGGAAATCCCACCTGGAAGCAACGTTCTCCTCCGCAACTCGAGATCAACCTAGAGGTGGCGCTGCTGGTGCGCTATCATCATCATCAAAGCGGGGATAGAAGCACGGCCACGTCATAGCCACATTCGCGCGCGAGACGGCGTAGATTCTTGCGTTTATTTTGTTGCATAGTATCGGTGGGAGAACAATCCTAGCGGAAAATGGTGCGTCACTGTTCGGTGCTTCGGTAAAGATGGAATCGTTAACCAGCGTACGGCCTAAATTTAAATAATCGCTCGAGTGCATGCGTCGTCTGCTCTAGGCAGACGTCGGGAAGCATGGATCACCACGACAGATGCCTGTCTCCGGCTGAACTGCACTATGTTAAATATATGTATCGGTTCACCAGCGTGGGAATTCAACAAAACAATGAATTCCATCCCGGATAACATAATAGTGGTACGGTCGGCTGTGAAATCGCAGATTCTATGCATTTCTTGAATTTGTAGCGTTTGCAGTAATATAAATATTTAGCATGAATGGAAGTTAGTGCTGTATTGGAAATTACCGTGCTATTGAGTTCCTCTGCAGCCAATGTTTCCCTTTACTGTGCAATGGTGTGGGCAACTCTTTCGGAGTCTGAACAAATCTACTATGTTGCGATGAGGAGAGAGTGCCTCTTCTAGTTACGATCCGCAAACTGCACGTTGGTAGGACAACTGAAACAAACTGTTCTAATATATCTGCCACGAGTGTAATAAACAAGTATAACCGAGCAACGCAGCAACGTTCGTGTTATTAAATGCTTCGGTAGTGTGGGTTCACCCGCTTCAATTTTCTTGGTGAGGGCCGCGGACGCTAAGAGGCTAATATTATAAATTTTTAGCTAAATAATCTTCTATTCAAGCAGACTCTGCAACTCCAACAAACGACCCGCATCACGACATAGACAGCATCGGCCGCAGCGACACTCTTTCACTGATGAGGGCTAGAGACCTTCAAGAGACTTTCCGATCACCCTCCGCCCTCACCTAACGCATATCGGGACTGGGCAGTTCATCGATTAACCTTCAGATTATTCAAGTAATGCTTGAATTCCGATTTTTGTTTTAACCCTAAATAAATTTTTGCCGTTTATTCGTTTTTTTTTGTGCTGGAGAAAGTTGGCAAAAAGTAAAAAAAAAAAAATGCCTGCTTTAATATTTTTGACGTCTTTATTTCTTTTGTGACACAGGCTTGCACGGTAAACCACGTCAGCATGCTTGTGATTGTCACCGAGGGTGATTATACTGTTTAAATAATAACTTAAAATTATTTTATTTCAAAAGGCTTTCCGTGTTCATATTTCTGTACGAGTCACAACGTGAAGTTTAAAATGGGAATGCAATACGCCAGTTATGACATAGTAAAAAAAAGTGGTTTTAACGTTTTTCATGCAATATGACCGATGAAAAATCAACTAAAGGATTTATCGATTGAGTAGTCTCTTAAAGGGTAGCGATTAGTCAGGTTAATTTTCTAATTAAAGCACAGCACCAATCAACATTCAATGTTTTATGAAAGCTATGATTTGTGCGAGATAGCAAGAATACCCGGGACCAGCGGTTGTGTACAACCAACACACTAAGATTCTGGAAGCTTCCCACTTAAAATCGCTTTGCTGAATTTCTACGCATGTGAAACGATACAACACGACCTTTACTAAGAAGAAACGGCAATAAAAATTACACCATCTTCCTGAGGGGAACCATGGGGTGATGCGGAGCATCGTGTTGGTTCCGAGGAAAGAGTCAGTTGCGTGCTGACGTCGAGAGATGGCGCCACCGACTGCCCTAGCGTTACCCCCTACGCGAGCCTTCGTCGCGGCAGAGAAACTTGGAACGCTCGCCGCTTATTTTTTTTTTCACACTTGAAGGAGAGGAGACTAGAGGAGGAGAGTTGCGCGTGCGCGCGCGGTGTGAGGAGAAGCGAACGCACGCGCAGTGCACGCAGCTGGTAGAGAGAGAGCGGAGAGAGTAACGCGCAGCTGTTGGAGAGAGGGAAGGAGGAGAGTTGCGCGTGCGTAGTTCGAGTGCCGACTACAACGCCGACGCCGCGGGACATAGACCCGAGCAAGAGATGCTCCGCATCTAAAACACCAAACATTTAATAAGGAGGGTGAAGCTCAGCCGGAAACGGGCTTGCATCGTCAAGATCCATGCTTCTGAACGCGCGCCCGTAGCAGACGACGCACGGTGGTATCCCCGCTTTCGCATGTTTACAATTCGGCCGCACGGTGGCGACACGGTTTGATCTCGAGGCGTCACGAACCGAACCGACAGCATCGCGTTATCAAAGGGTCACATGGTATGTCTTCACACGATCTTAGAAAAGGCGCGCCACACGCGATGCGCAGCTTTCGGCGCTCCCCTTTTAGTTTCGGTATGGCAGTGAGTAGGATGGGCAACAAATCTCATTAGAGGGTGCCAAATAACTTTAATCTTTATCAAGTTAATTACTAGAATATAGGTAATTCGACAGCTAATTATCACTTTTCATTCAACAGTGATATCCCCCGGGGTCCATGTTACACCAAAGGAATTTTTTTCTATATTTCACGTGCCCTTGTTTGAAAATTATTCTCGGGGAGGACGAGAAAACTATTAAAATAAAAGGCCCCAAGTCCAGGGCCACAGAGGCGTTGATAACCACGATTTGTCTAAGCCGTGCTTGTATCTAGTCGGAGAAGTCACAATGTGCCACCCGTCGTGACCATTAAATATGTTACGTGATGTTATGCGCCAATGAGTCCGCTGTCCGCAGCAACATTCACGCTGAAGTAGACAACAAATCTTGCACTACGCATGCTCGAAGCTCTCGCACCTCCGCAGTGGTTTACTTTATGGTACAATTGTAAGGGCCATTTCTTTCAAGAGGAACTCTGAAACAAAATGAAGGAATTAGGGTTTTTTTGACGAGTTTTGCTGGCGTTGCAGCACAGAACCATGTGGTAGTAAGGATGTTCATGACCATGAAGTTTCAAGAATGTACCATATGCTGATATCTTGTCTTCTGCGTTCATTTCAGAGTCATTGAGCTACCAGGAAACGGTGGAACTCATGGACAAGTGTGCCTCGAAGAGTTCTGTCATGGCTTTAAGCATCACAGCATCAACACTACTTGTGATCTACATCTGCACGGTAGCATACTTTGTAGCACAAAGAAGAGTCAAGACGTTACCTTGAAGGGCCTTCCAATGTTGCAAACAAGCTACTTACAGTTGATTGTCAGTTTTAGCTTCCACAGAGATAGTGCAGGAGCACTAATCTACGTTCATTTTTGCAGTTTTCACTGCATACATCTTGAGGGTGAGCTTTCTGGAGACCCTTGAGAGGTCGCAAGTCTCCGAAGCTACCCTTATATGGCTGGACCATATCCTTGTGGGTATTAATCGCAAGGTTTTTTGCGAGTGCCATTGCCTGAAACATTTCTCGGGGCTTCGCATGCCGCTAATTTAGGAACGTATGCAAAGAAAAAGATAAGGAAAGAAAAGCCATCTCAGAGCACTCGCTGCAAGAATCTAAAGAAAATGTTAATGCAGACCATACCAGAATTACTGGGTAAACCACTACAATGTAATGCAAAGATTGCTTTTGTGTAAAAAGAAAACTCATTCTACAAGGAAAACAAGATAGCGCAAAAAAGACACGGACAAGCAGAAGGAATACACAGACACAGTGTCCGTGCCTCCTTGTGCTTGTCCATCTTGTTTGCAGTTTTATTTTCCTTGTATCATTTACCGAGTTGCCCATCTACAAACGCTGCTACAGCTCATCTTAAATTTCCGTCTACAAAAGCTCTGCACCTCTGAAGAACATTTACACACTGGCACCCACACCAGTATTGTTGTTGCCATGCGTGTTTGCAAGGCACTACATTATCCCGGCTTTGTCACGATACACAGCTTCATGATCGCTCGTCAAAACTTGGGTATGTACAGAAAGTGAATTGGGCATGACTCTAGTTGTGTGCCAGATAGCAGCAGCCTCCTTTGGATTGTTCCAAGATGCTCCAAGGTGGGTTATTGTCACAAGGAGGAAACAGACTGTGTAGGATAACCTTTTGCTACATCACAGATATCTTGAGGCAAGCCCAGTTACGGCTGGAGTCACATTATCACCTGTACTTTTTTTATCATGTAAATAGCATAAATGTGCATGTCTATGAATGCTTTCATTTAACAAAGAAACTCAACCTTATTTTGTTTTTGCACTTTTCCAGGGTTGTTACAACAGTGTGCCGGGTTTGTCTCGAGATTGCTACGACATCTATTACGAATGTTTGTAATGTGCCTTCATACTCCCTCATTACACCGTTATTTATTCTATTTATTGTCGCGTCATGGTATGCCTCATCCTTGCTTCTGTCTCGCTCAAGCCGTCGACTATGAAAGCAATACTTCCAGAGTCGGGCACTTGAGTTTGAGGGGGTTCCGCCACTAGGTGACGGGAGACGGGTGTACAGGGTCTCATAGTGTACTTGTCAAAACGAACAAAAAAAAAAAAAAACCACCCATGTCCTCGGAAAGACGATGCCTTCAACATACCCTGTACAAAAGTTGCACTGTTTCTCTAGGATGTTTCAATAAAGCCCAAGCAATGTTTGAAACCATACTGGGTGTTTTATGATGCACTACCACGAGTGTCAATTCTTCGATAATTTTGAACACCATTAATTTATTTTTCACAGCAATCAGGATTTACTCGTAGAAACAACCATGCTAAAACTAATTTTTTCATTAAACTTAAATATGTTCTACCGAGTCCTAAAGAAGTGCAAACAGCGGAGCATGTTGCTTTTGATACACCACTGCCTGAAGGTTCCTGAGAACTCGAAAAAATATGCAGCAGAGATGGAGGCTGCAAGGTCCTACCAGCAATTCCCAGATAGCAAGGCCGCAGCGTTGAATTTTTCACGTCGCCTGAAACCGGCCAGCGGGGGGCGCAGGTCGGACCCGAGTGCAAAGTCAACGATCGTCTGACAGAGGCTCATTGTAGAGACAGATATTTTGGTTGCCTGTCAAAGGATCCCAAGGTGGCCGAAATGAATCCAGTCTTCCGCTAAGGCATGCCAGACGCCCTTTGTTGGTTAGGTACATGAAACTCCCAAATTTGCCTTTTCCCTGATGAGCTTTGCCCTGGTGCAGCATATATCGAAAGTCATGTGCTCTATGTTTACAATTCATTGAGGCCCAATAGTATTTCATACGTATACTTCCTAATTTTCAGCATAAAAAAAAGAAGGAAAGAGAAGTACTTGTGTCTAGATGAATGCTATTGTCAAGACATAAAATCGGAGGGAAATGTCATGCTGATGCAATGATTTCATATCCACATGAAGACTTCACTACGAAACTGATGGGATGTAATATGAAAGCACTTCTCCGTCCACTTCTCAATGAAGGAGAAGCTTCCTTGTGAAAAAAGAATCCTGCAAACCCTGCATTTCATTCAGATCCAGAAAAATATTGATGCCAACAACTCCCCTTAGTGCCATAATTCTGCTAAAAGCAATGTCTAACAGAAAAATGGCATTGACAAATAAATTTTTCCAGGGATGCAGATATGGCATTTTAAAATCTTGTTCAGAAGCCTGGGGCTTGGCACTTTATCGAAACGCACCGTTGTGGGAGGAGATCCCTTCATGTCTGGTAGCTAAACCATGCACGAGTAGTCACTGCATAAAGCAATGACTTGGTGACGGACTAGATTTACTCACACATGCACAGTAAATGACTACCTAGCAAAGAATGAGCACACTGGGCTAATAATGACTTTTGCAAAGGAATCACATCCAATGGATTGGCGTCCCTCAAGGAGGACAAAACCCAAATATATCAGGGCTGTTAATTGAGTTATGCCTCCTTGGCTGTACATTTTTTATTCAGCAATGAAATTTAAAGATGTCATGTTCAAATTAAAATTTTAAATCTCCTCTTTCCCAGAAACACAGCACTTTTCAATATAGTACCCACCAGCAATGATGCACTTCCACCATCAGAGCACAAGCCTCTGCGTGCCTTCGTAAAAAAAATTACCGTGGCTGCTGATGACACCAACGGCACACTGTACTAGTGATCTCTTTGTCGGACGCGAACCACATACTTTTCAGATGTTCCTTCATCTTGGGAAACAGACAAAAGTCTGATGGCATGAGGTCCAACCTGTGAGCTGGCTCGGGCTACATATCTGGGAACTGAAGCGCCTCCATGCAGCGTCGGTCTCATCAACAGTCACCTTCATTCTTTTACGAAAGCAAGCAGAGACTAGTGCACCGGTGGCATAAGTGCATTGCCGATGGTGGGGACTGCAACATTCATTTGAATGTAACATCTTTTAATTCCATCACTGAATAAAAAAGATATAGCCCAGGAGGCAAAACCTATTGAGCATCCCTCACACATGACAGTGGAGTTGCACAAATGCTCAAATGCACGAAAGAGAACACAAAAGGGACATCTAAAGGGAACAAAAACAACACAACCATAGAGCTACCTCAAGACGAAGGCCACAAGCTCTAAGGTTGCTGATAGTATGGATAGAAGAACACAAAATGTCAACCAAAGAATTGAATGAAAGGACAAATATGCAGAAATGGTGAAAGACAAGACACATCAAGAACCAGGAAGTGAGGAACTTACAGTGGCAATGCTGGAAGAGTTAACAAGATTCCGTTGCAAACGGGAACAAAACCCAAAACAGGAAAAATATAAGACCAAACAGATATCGCAAAAAAAGAGTTCCCATTTGCCTCATTCTAAAGTCTCACCACAATGAAGAAAATTGAACTCCGCACTTCATGCATTCTTCTGCTTCACGGGAGCAGGAGCTGCAAGTGCGACCTCATAGCTTCTCAGGGTCCCAGGTCAACAGCGGCACTACGTACTAAAGTCGGAGGCCCCCGTCCACAACCGTCGCTCCGTGCAGATGGGAGAATCCAACGAAACCTACCACGATTCCGGGACGTCCACTTCATCGACGGAAACGCCGCACACGCGTCTCAGAGGCTCGCTCCTTTACCCCTAATCAGCAGGTTGCTCCTCTGCAATCCCTCGATCACGCCCGGGGTCCTCCCCGGAGACGTAGCGACCCTCCTCCTGCCCGGCGACCCAGCCGCGCACGTTGTGGGTGGTGGCCTGGTACGTGCAGCTGCCCTCCCGCAAGAAACACTCGCCGTCCGACGTTGTGTACACCGTCTGCGGCACCCCGCACACCCGCACCTCCATCACCGACTTGAAGGAGGACTCCGGCGGATCCTCGGGCGACCGCAGGACCGGCACGAACTCGACCGAGTAGCTCGAGGAGGTCAGGTGCGGCCGCAGGTTGCCCACCATAAAGTCGACGCCCCGGCGGAGACCGTCCCGCTCCTCGTGGTTCACGGACACCCCGCGCACAAAGTGGTCCCGTGTAATGCCGTAGTAGATGGTGCACGGGCGCCACGTGTTGAGAAACGAGCAGAAGATCTTGGCCAGGGTGCGGGCAGAGGCCTGCTTCATGTTGGGCAGCGGACGCAACTCGTGGGTGCCGTCACACCCAAAGTCGGCCAGGGTGCCGCGCAGGTAGAAACGGCCGCGGGGCACAAGTGCGCGCCCGTCCGAGGGGTTGACGGCCAGGAGCTCGGTGTGCAGGGGTTGCGGCCGGGGATCTTGAAGGAAGAAAATCGGGACGCTTGTCGTGACAGTATGCGGCGCATGCGCCTCTGTCCGATCCTATGGTGCAATACCGCAACACGGGGTATAGACCTGTACTGCACAGTGATAGCCAAATTTCTTTGCAAAGATTAAAGGAACAATAGAAGGTACTGATTATGTAGCCCGAGATAAAGTTGGAATAATGAAAGAGGTACACGAGGAATGAACGCAAAACAAGCAACGATTAGTTTAGTCTCTCTCTTTTTTTTTTTTTCGACGGCAAATCACAAATGATCTCTGTTTTAGCTTTATTTAGCCATGAAGCAATTTATATTTTACTTGTCCGAATCAGTGTTTTTATTATAAACATGTTTCATAGAATGCTGGCCAAACTTCCCCTGGGGAAACCCCGCAATAGGCAGGAAAAAAAGCTCACAATGTATTGGTCACTGTGAAAGGACCCATTTAGGAAAATGTGCAGCTTTCTGCCCATTTAGTGCACGATTCTATTTTGAATAATTAACTTTTTAGTCAGTAAAGATAAAGATATGGTTTCAATAATAAACGCCCTGAGCATCCCTCCTAGTCACCAAGTAAGTCACTGTTGGTTATTCCTAAAACACCCTGTGTATGAAGTCTATAAAGGTAATTGGAGTGGGCTGAGGGTTCTTCAACCTCAAGAGCCTTCGAAGCATGTCCTCAGGAATGCAAGCATAAAACTCAGTGGCTTACATGTGTGCGTGGCCACAACCTCTAGTACAACATCAGTGAAGAAACACAAAAAATTGCGTGAAGATCACACGACGTGATGTGTGTAGACAGCATCAGCTGTGCTGCTTATTTGACGATACGACGATGACGATCGATTGACATTGCGCCGATTGTGCGTCGGATGGTGACCCGATATTGAAATGACGCTGCATTGATTTAGCGTTGATACATCGTTGATGAATAAATGGTTTAGCGGCGAAGCTTAATCAGTGCATAGTTCACGTGGCGCCAATTTTTTCGCTAAATTTAGGGGGGAACTGAAATGTAGTCTAAGCTCGTTATAACAGACCTTGATTTTGACCAACATTTTGGTCTGTTGTAAAAGGAGTATGTTGTATGTAGATATGAAGTTAAATCACTGGTTTACAGCGGAAAACCAACCAAACTTAACAAATTGGTATGCTATACAAATCCACATGTATGTTGTAACCAGTCTTGGGCAGGAACTAGTTACTAGTAACGCGTTACCGGTAACTAGTTACTTTTTCCGGTAACTCTTACAGGTAACGCATTACTCTTTAATACTGCTAACTTGATACTGTAGCACTGTTACTCTTTCATTGGGTAACTGTAACTGTTTAGGCCGTTACAGTTACTTTTTTTTTTTTTTACTATATAAATTAGAACTCACTGCCGCGAACATGGAGAAATTGTCATCTTGAAGTATTTTTCTCCAAACTCCTCGCTGACAAAAAAATAAAAGATAATAAGAAGAAGAAGAAGCGTGGCCACGCAACAAACAAACAAAATTGCCTGGTTTAGCCCACAACCGAGAATGGACGACGGACGAGTCAGCACGAAACCAGGAGATAAAGGAAGCGGCGCCCGCGGTGGTAGGGGCGGCAAACAATGTAGGTTTCACCTACTTTGGCTCACTCTTCTCTCATGGGGATCATCTGCGGGTGTCCGTGGTCGTGCGATGTCTCCGAGTATTTCGTCTGGGCTGTGTCTGGGATATGTCCGTGCTGTCGTTTTTACACCCAGCCGTTCGCCGTTTCCTCATCCCTATTAGTTTTCAAGGAAGCCGTCCCAATAGTGTACGGAAAGCCGGCACTTGTTTAACTTATTCATTCTCTTCGGAGCCGCTAGAGTGAACACGAACTCCACAGTTGGCGTTTCGGACATAGACGCCGCGGTGGTCGTCGAACACTCGTAAAACACCAAAAGCTATTTGTCTCCTTTCTCCCTTTGTTCTTTGGAAGCTGTTTGACCTGTAATGTTTAGGCCTGCTTCACAGTATATCCCATAACTTGGTGATTAATTATGTGACCATCTCTGTCCTCATTCGTTTCGGAGTGAAAAATAAACCCAAACGTTCACAGACGCAAGCCGATGGATGACATTTTTGAAATACTGTTGATTCTAAGTTATAACAATTATTGCAAATAATTATGCATATCAAATGCTGAAACAGTGAATGACGCAAAAAAGAAACACCCTTCGGATTTAGATTTTTCCAATTTCTCAGTCTATTTCTCTTCTCACTATAGCGCAGCAAATAAAATAATATTGTTTTGGTTTGGGACTCCTTGTGTCCAATTTTTGTACTGTAATGAGAAGTAATGGCATTACTGTTTTTGCAGTAACTGTAACTTTAAGACGTTACTTTTTGAAACCGGTAACTGTAACTGTAACAGAGTTACTCTTTCCCCCTAGGTAACTGTAACACTGTTAACTTTTTACTGGTAACGTGCCCATGACTGGTTGTAACCAGGTCTGTTGTAACGAGCTTAGACCGTGGTGCACAGGTCACATGAAAATTTTTCCGCTAAATTTACCGGGGAGCTTTTCAATTACGCTAACGCCATAGAACAACCGAGCACAAGCCACTAACAGCTAACGCTGTATAAAAAAAAACTCGGGGCAGTTTATTAAAAAAAAAGCTCTGGTGGTGCTTGTCTGCGTAGACGCTGAGCTGCAGCATGCCGAGCCTTTCGTTCGTTTTCCTCCTTGTCAGAAAGAGAATGTGTGGTATGGAACGTGGTTATTATGCATTTGAGCATTTGACCGCAGCGCCCTCTCGTCTATAAACGTTGAGCCAATGCATGCAAAGTTTAACGCGATTATATACGCATTTGACCGCAGCGCCCTCTCCTGTATAGACGTTGAGCGGCTACATGCAACGTTCATCCATGACAACCCCAGCTCAAGAGTTACTACCACATCTCAAAGCCCCCTACTCGTCCCGCAGTCGTGGCCAAGTGGTTAAGGCGATGGACTAGAAATTCATTGGGGTCTCCTTGCACAGGTTCGAATCCTGCCGACTGCGCAAACATTTTTTAGGGGCAAAGCTCTTTAGGGGCTAGCCATGTCCGTCCGGCGTCCGGTGCTCTCATGATAATGAAGTGATGATGATGATGAGTGAATCTCATGATGATGATGAGCGAATCTCATGATGATGATGATGATGCTGAGTGAAGGTGAAAAAAAAAAAAAGATGAAAAAATTGATGAAAAATATGTTTGCGCAGTCGACAGGATTCGAACCTGTGCGGGGGAACCCC
The DNA here is from genome assembly GCA_013358835.2 of Ixodes persulcatus. NCBI lineage: Eukaryota > Metazoa > Arthropoda > Arachnida > Ixodida > Ixodidae > Ixodes > Ixodes persulcatus. The sequence goes on from JABSTQ010011202.1 coordinate 29,831, forward strand.
AATGAATTTCTAGTCCATCGCCTTAACCACTCGGCCACGACTGCGGGACGAGTAGGGGGCTCAGAGATGTGGTAGTAACTCAAGAGCTGGGGATGTCATGGATGAAACGTTGCATGTAGCCGCTCAACGTCTATACATTATATATATATACATATATATAATCGCGTTAAACTTTGCATGCATTGGCTCAACGTTTATAGACGAGAGGGCGCTGCGGTCAAATGCATATATAACCACGTTCCATACCACACATTCTCTTTCTGACATGAATGAAAACGAACGAAAGGCTCGGCATGCTGCGGCTCAGCGTCTACGCAGACAAGCACCACTAGAGCTTCGCCTCAATCAACATCATTCACCACGTGAAGATGCGGTCAATTTTTTTTTTTTTTAAATTTCTTTCATTATTTTTTTAATTTATTTTTTTTTTTTGCCCTACACGAGCACGTGAGCTCACGAGAGCTCATGGCTAGACCCTAAGGAGCTTCGCCCCTAAAAAACAGTCAAACAAGCAACAAAAAAGAACTGGAAAACAGCAAAACAGAACCGGCAAAGCAAAAATGATGAAAGACAAACAAGGCACTCAAAGCGCGACCGTACAACTGTTGTCGACACACTTGACTAGCCAAAGATTAAAAAAAAAATTATTGAAGGGTTAAGGAGTTGGTGTTGTTTTCCTTTTCTGCCGCTTAGCGCCTTTCGCTGCCATAGCAGGAGTCATTTGTAATCAAAGTGTGTAAACCGTGCAACAGCAACAGTATTCAGGGGAAGCCTCCCTACCAGGGACGTGGCACACTGTCTGATGTAGTATAGAATGTCCCGGGAGGTGATTTCAATAGGGATGCACGAGGCGCCTATACTTTCATATAGAATTTTTAAGGCAATGTTTCGACTGTTTGAAAAAGAAAATATTTAGAAATACCTGGGTTTGATATAATTGGGCTCGACTGTATAAAGACATTTCGGCATGTGTTAGCTCACACCTTAACATCCTCACAATATAAATGCTCACCCAAAAAAAGCGAAAAATGTGGTGTCAATTATCTATAGCAAACTTGGAAGGCTACGATTTTTTAAAATAATTTAAAATGCCCATAAATGTGTGGTTTGCTACAAAAGTAAAACAATGCATCAAGATGGGGGAAAAAAAAAACTGCAAACTTTTAGGGACTTGAATATTAGGACTTCATGCACCTTGGAATGGTTTCAAGCTCACAGATTCAACGCAGTAACAAAACTGAGTGAAAGACTAAGTGAGGCCATATATTCTCCTGCAAAAATATTATTTGCAAACATTTTGTAACTGGATTAAAATGCAACTTGAAACAAGCTAACAGAGAGTTGAAAAGAGGACTTACTGCCTTTGTTCCATGACTTCTTGCTGACCTGCTGTTCGATTCAGCTAAAAAAAAGAAAAGGAATCTAGCTTAAAAAAAGATTGACGTTGAGCAGAGGCAGTAACTCACATTTCGCAGCTTTTCAGCGGTCATGGAAACCAGCTTGACCTGTGGGGAACGTCTGGAACAAAAAGTGTTCGAGACTGGTTAAAAAAGAAATTGTAGTATAAATGTAGTTTGGCACAGACGAGCTCCATGCTATCAGATCGAACATCCAAAATTGTGTTTTACCTCCTATCGGGTAATCTGTACTGTGAACATAAACACACTTCAAGGAGGAAACGAAGCATTAGCAGTATTCCAATATTTAGCAAATGAATATAACCACAGTGGACTCCCATTAAACGAAACTCGGCTAAATGAAAATTGCGTATAGATGGAACTATGGTGTCTACTTTGGTTGGCTTCCTCTTTATGTAATGCTAAAAATTTTAGGATAATCCAAACATCGGTTAAGCAGGACAGAAACCGAAATTACTCTGCGGACACCTGAGATGGCCGCGGCAGTCAAACAACCATGAAGAAACTCAATAGCCAAGTAGCTGTACTCAAGGCAATCCAATCCACTGTTTTGCATGGCGTTAGAGTTAACGTCACAAACTCCTTGTTGCATGCCACCGTAGTCACGTTTAGCTTGCCAGTCGTCAGAAATCCCACCGTGGCTGCCAGTTTCTGCTTACCAGCTTTTGTGCTGACATGGAAGGAGTGAAAATACTACTAGTGCTTTCGCTTGCAACAAAAGTGAAGATAATCTAAAGGCCCGTTCACACTCTTGCAACCGAGTACGACCGAGATAGACCAGACCGGTTTTTAAGCCTGCGGAGCTGGTTCTAAGAGGTCGTAAGAGGCTTAAAAACCGGTCTTGTCTCTCTCGGTCGTACTCGGTTGCAAGAGTGTGAACGGGTCTTAAAGGGCATCTCCGCCGTAATTTTGATGGTCACCGATTTCTATCAAATTTTCACCGTGTATTTGGATGCCCTTCCTGAGCATGTGTACAAAATATCTCGGAAAAATATTAATTTTCTAAGAAGAAAATGAATTTTGAAATTTACATGTACACACCCAAATCACTTGCTGCCGCCCTACTGGCAACACTGAGCAAGAGCGGCACACGGAGGCTGCCATGATGGCGCTGACGTTGCCGTGACGTCACATGTTGGTCAGGGTGCTTGCTTTGTAGCTTGTTGGTGCTAGGCTGCTAGCGACTGTCTGCTTTTTGCTTATGTTATCGGTTTATACAATTATGTAAGAGCGCGTAATTGCGACTGGAGGAAATTGGTGTTGTGCCGTAGGGTGTAATAACATCACAAAGACATTTCACAGTTTTCCGACCGACAAGTCTACACGAGAGAAGTGGGTCCTGGCAGTCCGACGTGAACGCTGGCTCCCAAGTAAAACAGCCGAATCTGTTACGACCACTTCTCACCGGATTGCTATGACGATAGCGTGCGACTAAGGGAATCTTTCGGGTTGGGCGGGACGGGCACAGAAAGAAGCTACTAAAATGTGCCGTGCCTACCGTGTTCGCGCACACACAACCCTGACTGCCGCCGATCGAGCGACGAGCGTTTGCAAAGAGGAGAAGAATGCAGGTAAGGGTGCTTTATGTCGCTCTGAAATAACAATCAAGAATATTCCGAACTACATTTTCGGGAGTTCTTAGCGTGAACCCCGAAGTGAGCGAGCGTGAGACAAACCGTTTTCAGATGATAGTGCTCCTGACCATGCACGATTTTCTGAGTATGCGTCAAAGTGGAAGAGCGAGCTCCCGCTACAAAGATCGTTCCCTAAAACACGATGAAGCGCCTGGAGGCCTCGACTGGGTCTCGCTGCACGAGCCCGTGCAGCCGTGAGGCGTGATCCAAGGGAATTAGGTCGTGTTTTTAGGAGTACCGCGATAGCCCTGGCCGCGCGTCTCAGAGCATGCTTTCAAGTTGTGCGAACTGCCGATACAAGTAGCGTTCTCTGAAAACCGAATCTACTAAAACACACCTATGCCTTCATCGAACAAGCTCACCTGGACTCGTATCACGCGCGCGCGCCTCGATGCTGCAACCAAGAAATCTTTCCATTGGCAATTACGGTAATAGTGAGAGGTGTAACTTAGGAGCTCCCGCGAAATTACTATCAATGCACTAGTGCGCCTGTCGGTTTCCTCGGAGGCGATGCCGGCGGATCGTATGAAAACGGGTTATCGTCATCGTCCTCAAAATCTAGCAGCATATCCTCATCGTTGCTCGATTCAGACGAGCCTGATGAGTCCTTTTTTATCCGCGGCACGAACACAAAACAGCGACCTGCTGCCAGGCTGGCCAGGCTCAAACTGCACACGTGCGAGTGTTTATACCATATGTGACGTCACGTCAAAATGGCGGACCAGTCAAGTGGCAAGTTAGTTTCGGTATCGGTTTCAGCGTATTTTAACGATTATAAATTATGTAAACATTTTTTTAATGATTTAACCGCTGCTATAGGCTAAATTTTTGGTACCCTTTCCAAAAATATGTTTCGATAAAAACGCTCAAATTGACGGCGAAGCTGCCTTTAAGAGCTGGATTACAGCAACCCCTTGAAGACTGAAATCGCCAAGAAGTTTGGCATCCATAAGTTTACGCTCTCTAGGATATCGAAGGAAAAGAAAAAGTTTCAAGATGCTGTCAAGGTAGGAAGCTTTGCCACAGAGAGGGAAAAGAGAGAGAATAAACATCTTCAATGCATCTAGTCAGATACTCGCCACCGTACGAGGACATTAAGAATGTTCTTTTCTGTGGTTCAAACGTGCGTGCAGTGCCAATTTCCCCATCAGCAGGCCCATTTTAGAAGAAAAGGCCGCGAGTGTGAGGGTGGCGCAGAATTTCTGCCCAGTCTCCGAGGCATGCACACCTACTTCGTAAAAAAAGCGCTCGCGAAATGTCAAACAAATTACCATTAAGAGGATATTACAGCTGAATTGGAACTAAAATAGGGATATTTTACGATTCCAGGTGGCACTGCGAGTGTTGCCTTTTTACCCGTTCGGACTGCGCTAGAAAATAAAGAGAACATCCCAGTCTTTTGCTCAGCTTATCTTTGGACGCTGAACCTAGAAACAAAGGGGCTGGGTTTGGGGGTGGGAGGTGAGAAGATTATCCCATTCCTTCTGGAGGGGGAGACCTTGTGCACCTTCGTCTATTTACGACTCCACTTCACTATAGGTGGTGCCACTCGTTTTCCAAAATGGCGGTTATAGTGAGGGTTGGAGATGCGTGCCAGTGTGCTAGTTGCTGAGCCTGTCTACTGTGCTGGCTTCGTACTGAGCGACACAAATTATTCCTGCTTTTACGAGGAAGCTATGGTATTATGAGCGCAGATCACCCGTTTATCCAAGGAAAAAAAAGGTGTTTAAAAAGGTGTAATATTTACGCCAGGAGGCACGTTTTAATTCAGGAACGAAACCGAAATGAACTTCTATTTTGGACTTAATGTCTCGGTATAGGCATTAATTTCAGATTCTTACATAACTCAAGATGTGTCTCACAGCATAATTATTGAGCCAAAGAAGTTGTTCCCAGAAACTTTATTTGTGACATACCTGTCTGATCCAGGCACTTCAAACTATTTTGGAGAGTTCAGTGTCCCTTTAAAAACAAGGTCTTGCATACATTCTAGAGGTAACATAGAATATTGTATTTGTTGAAAAAATCGGCGCCGATATTTGTGTTCTTGCTGCCTTTTCTCGCTGAGATAATTGTCATGCCAAATAATGAACTGTGGGCCTTTTAATGAGTTTTGAAGTATTTCAATGATTAATTGCTTTAGCATTATTTCCATGCACAATAACAACAAAATCAATCAAAATTTTACAGAATATTGTCACGGGTGATGAGTTTAGAATATGTTCACAAAACATATAAATTAAAAACTGCTGTTTTCACTAAAAAAAAAAAAAGAAGAGACGGAACTTGAGTCAGAGTCAGAGAGCAGAAGTGTGTGTGTTTTTCAAAGCAATGTGTGACATATAGGACTTTATATTACATCCAGTGTTTAACTGTTTGTTTATCTTGATAACAATGTGTTTTTCATATGATAAAAAGAAAACAAAATGAGACCTGCCTACATTGCCACAATTTGTATTATTAATAATAATACAATTAAGATATTTTAATACATAGTTTTTGAAGCTCTAATGTAATTTGTTCCTTATAATCTAATTTCAAACGTGAAAACAAGTATGGCAATCAAAAATGTACAAATTATCATCACTGGTGTCAATTTCAGCATTTTTAATTAACAAGTTATCAAATAAAAATAGTCCAAAATCAATGAAAACATTCTAGCTAATCTGAGATATCCACGTAAGATTACATTAACTGTGGGTAAAGCATGTGGTGCTATCAAAGTCGCGACTTCTGGCAATCGGCAGAACTTCCAGTCACCGCCGAACCAAATGACCCCCCCCCCCCCCCCCCCACCCCTCAAGAAAGAAAGAAAGTAAGAAACAAACAAACAGATTTTGTTTTGTTTTGTTTTAATTACCAATTTTCCCAGAACATTTATAACTTTTAAGCGCCGTCGTTTTTCCAATCTCAGCCTTTACAGTTCGGAGGAACGCCTACCCGCTTGCACGTCCGCTCACTGCAGCATGCTTCGTTGGCGTTGGAAACCAGTGAAACAGTAGTGAGTTTTAGTATTGTGTATACGAGTGAACGCAAGCACTGTATGTTTGCGTTAGCGTTGCGTGTTGCACACGGCCTGTGCGCAGAGCCCAAAATTGTGGTCTAAAACTGGAGCATGGCGATGACGCGATTCAATACGGTGTCAGAAGACCATCATATTAATATTTTGCTACAGAAGCCTCGTTTACATAAAAGCGACTTCAGCGCATCGACTCCACTCGTTCTTGGAACGAAGCCGACGCGGCAACGTTTACATGAATGCGCACTAGAAGGTGGCGCCACGCCGTGTCAAAGCTCGAAGTTATGCAGTTCCGGCACCAGCCGCACCACATTTTCCGGTGCATCGCACGTGGAGCTCTTTTGGCGCGTTCAGTGAATGTAAGGATCGTGCCCGCTGTCTTCGGTGCTGTGGAAGAAGTTACGCGACGGAAGGAACATCAAAACCCAAGCGTTTAGGGCTCCAGGCCGGGCCGCCGGGTCACTCTGGACCGGAGGCGACGTGTGTGTGCACGCTTTGAGGAAGCCTCTGCGCTTCGCCGCGCCAGACCTTGCCGATCGCGACCGGACCCCGAGTCCGAAAGGCTCGTGCGCAGCCAGGAACAGCACCGAGGTAGGAGCTGCTCGTTCTGCGCTACCATGCAGTGCTCTACAGTGCTCGGAGCTCTCGGTGTCGTTCGAGATTGCGCCGAAGCCTTTGGGACCCCTTCAGACGCGCAAGTCGAACTTCGCAAGGCTTGGACGGGGGCCACCTTCACCGAGCAGCTCCGCTATATTCCGCTTACTTATGATGGCAATAAAAGCTCGCGTTTGTTCTCGGGAAACAATTGCGGGCGACCATACGGGACTGCTCTCCGCGCCACCGACGAGGTTGGCCGCCGCCATGTTCTCAGCTGTTCACTCGCTCCCGCAGCGAGCGCCTTCCCATAATCCTCCCCGTTCCAAAATGCGATGCGACCTCCGTTTACATGGGCTGAATAAATGCGCACTCGCCATCTCGATCCACTTCTGTCTAGCGACTTGAATGCGATGCGCTTTCTTTGCGCATTATGCCGTTTACATGACCGCATTGAATGCGACAACTGGATTCGATGCGACTAAGTCGCATTCATGTAAACGCGGCTAGAGTCACATATATTATTAATAAAGCCAAGAAACGCAACTGCTTGAAACCGAAACCGAGACCTGTGCACGGAGGTCGGAGAAGTATAGAGGAGCAAGTGCCGGAAATCACATGGCTATATCCAACCACATTTTTTTTTTTCCTAAATTTCTTTTTTTAGCTGCGCGCAGCAGTTGACATTGTTGACGCGCATTGTGGGTACCGTTCGCCGTGCAATTGTTTTGCAGTTATGTTTGTTCCGCTCGCTGTTTTGCACTTCAAGATGAGTTGTTTTGTACATTGAAGAGTTGGAAATGAGTAGTGAGTGCCCGTGGTGAATGCCCGTGATCAGCTCCAAAAAGAATGCCCCCAAGATGTTGTGTGAAAAGCTGCCTCACAGGTTCTACATCCAAAAGTGGCATTGTGCGGCAGAGTCTGCACAAGTTCCCGAAAGATCGACGGGATCGGGACCAATGGCTCTGCGGAACAGTTACGGGCACCTCGGAAAGTGGATGCTACCCAATTTATATGCTCCTTATGGAAAGTGACAACATTGAGTTCGCAGGTGTCAAAAAAGGGAGTCCCATAACATTCAGTTCAGCAACGTTTCGTCCACAACATTTGTTTTTAGGGGCGAAGCTCCTTAGGGGCTAGCCATGTCCGTATGTCCGTCCAGTGTCCGGTGCTCGTGCTCCTGCTCGTGAGCTCACGTGCTCACGAGCACGTGCTCGTGTAGGACAAAAAAAAAAAGATAAAAAAATGATGCAAAATATGTTTGCGCAGTCAACAGGATTCGAACCTGTGCCGGGAGACCCCAATGGATTTCTAGTCCATCGCCTTAACCACTCGGCCACGACTGTGGGAGGAGTAGGGGGCTCCGAGATGTGGTAGTAACTCAAGAGCTGGGGATGTCATGGATGAAACGTTGCATGTAGCCGCTCAACGTCTATACAGGAGAGGGCGCTGCGGTCAAATGCGTATATAATCGCGTTAAACTTTGCATGCATTGGCTCAACGTTTATAGACGAGAGGGCGCTGCGGACAAATGCTCAAATACGTATATAACCACGTTCCATACCACACATTCTCTTTCTGACATGGATGAAAACGAACGAAAGGCTCGGCATGCTGCGGCTCAGCGTCTACGCAGACAAGCACCACCAGAGCTTCGCCCCAATCAACATCATTCACCACGTGGAGATGCGGTCAAGTTTTTCAGTGATAATTGTAAAAAAGAAATTTATAAATATTGTGAAATATCTGACAAAAAAAAAACAACAACATTATGCCACACTCTCGATCAAACCTGGGTCCGCTGCATATAAAGCGGACACCTTTGCGCTGAGCTACTCTGCAGCTTTAAATAGTTGTTTTGACAACTTGTTATATACGAGACCCAATAGGGGACAACTGCCGGCAATTTGTTTCTCAGGTTGTGCCGGCTGCTGACAAAATATCCACTTTGTAACAACATAGACTTTTGGATGTGTCCTTGGACACAGGCAGCTTCCTATCGTGGAGCTCAAGTATGATAGTTTTAACATCGTAATGTACAGGCAGACGAGGGGGAACTCCTCGTTCGTAGTAATGCAGCCGGTCGACTGAAGGTCGGAAAGTTTGCTGCCAATTTCCCTGCAGCAAAGGTACTCCCTAGGCTCGAAGTCGGGCAGCACCACGCATTGGCCATATTCGCATCTTGTAAAGAAATCGTACGCATGCATATTCAACTCGAAGTACGCACTTCATGCTTGACGTTTGCACGTTCTTCAAGCTCTTACCAATTCGTGTTCGTAAGACGAGCGATGTCTTCAGCCATGAAAAGGGGCGACAACTCGGCAACGTCTTTGTGCAAATCGGCTTGGTGGTCGGGCGTGTCGTACGGAATTAATCCTAACTGTTTTGATCGGTCCAAAATTTCTCTTTCGAAGGAAGAAAGATTTGCCGGTACTGAGAACGACAGTTCTGAGGTAAAGGTTCTACGCACGTCGTCCGCCGCCATCGCCGTCCAGCCCGCGAGTCCCACGATACGCGATGTGACGCCATGTTGAGAATTATGCAGCGAACGCACAGAATGCTTTCGGTTCTCTGTGCAGCTTTGTTTTCTCAATCAACATATTTGCAGCTTTTTAGGCCCGCTTCAGCCGGAGCAATTTCGCCCAGCAACTTGACGTCGCAACACCAGCAACACGGGCCTTCCGCGTTCACACGCAGCAACCGAATTGCTACGACTTGCCATCATCATCATGAAATTGTTTTTTTCTTGCACTCTGTAGACACATAATTACGCGCTATGTGTTTTTAGCCATTTAAATGACGTTGAGAATACTAATGCATCTTTCTGAAACGGTTTATTTGAAAAAACGATCAATTTCAAACCAGAACCAAGTCTTTAGCTGTCATCATCACCACCACAGGGCTGTCACGTGAAAATATTGCGTCCCTGATTGGCTGCAGCCGCTTCAAACGTTTTCGAATTGATCCGAGTTGCTCACTTATTTCAAGCCCCCCCCCCCCCCCCATCTCAACAATTCGTGTCGATCTAGGGATGGTAAGGGAACAACCCGCTAGCAACACCAAAATTGCTGAGAAAGTTGCTTCGTCTGAAGCGGGCCTTAGAAGCCACAAAAAATGGGTTTAATATTTTTTTCTATTTTTAATACTGAGTGTGTTCCTGCAATTAACCATGACTTTGATTGAATTTGGTGGTTGTGTCTAAACCTTAGAAAACGGCCCGTGACCACGGAGACGAGAGTGAGCACAACTCAAACCGGCCAGTTCTCTATCGGCGGTTTTTGGGCGGAAAGAAACCGAATTTCAAGCCACAAATTCTGTTCTGGGTAGTTGGGCTCTAATATGTCCCGTACAACTAAAAACATCGGCGAGTATAAATACCCTGTCAGTGTCCCTTTAAGCAGGAGACACACGAGCGATGAAAATGGCACCGTGCGACAGTAACCATAGCAACTTGCGCGGATGCTGTGACGTGGATCAATGCCATGCCGGCATGTCATAGCGTCCGCGCAAGTTACTATGGAAACTGCTGCACAGTGCCCGTTTTCATCGCTCATGTGTCCCCTGCTTTAGCCATGTTGAGTGCGCTTCTTACCGAGCACTGGTGCACTGCAGAAAACCACCACGGAGAGCACCAGAGCACTACAAAGAAGTGTTCATCCTCCACAGTGCACTGGTGCTCGGAAAGAAGCATGCTCAATGGGGCCGCAAAAACAAAGTCTGAGTTACACAAAAATGTTGTTTAAATTAACCGGCTCATAAATACATTAAAAACATAGTGGGACAAAACATAATCTAAAATTTGTTACAAGTTACAAGAAGTCTGAAATATCTAAGTTTTAATTATTGCGAGCCTGCTGCAAGTTTGTAGAAGTCAGATACAAAAACTTAGACCTAACCCACTTTCAAAGGAAAGAAAACACTTTCTGGTCTGTCCGTTTTTGAAAGACCTAAATCAGCTCTTTGAAAGCTTTAGGTAGCAGTTATATAGACTCCTGATTGTGAAGGCAAATATCACAAACTTTGGGTTTCATATAACCCAATGCAAAGTGGCAGGGTGGAACATTTGGACCGGATTTCTAAAAAAAATCAATCTCAATGTACCACTTGGTAAGGCATCGCACTAACACAGCACGGACAAAGCAGTGGCCAAGGAACATATTTTACCTATTGAATTGAACACTGAAATTAACAAAATATTAATTTTTCTGTGTTTGTCAACGAGTTTGCTCCTGTCGTCTCTCAGCTGTATCTGCCCTGCTTGCAGTTTCCATTCATTTTTTTTTTGCCAACTTTTCACACCAGGTACATGAAATATTTCAGTACTCGTTGGAATTGACCATTTTGTCAAACATAAGTATACCACCTCATTTCAGCTTGTGCAACATATGGTGCATAGATAAGTACAAATAAAGAAGCACCATACTGTGTGTCAAGTGCACCTTGCATGCACAGGCATCGCCAATGAAGGGCAAACTGATAAGTTTTTTCTACACTTGCCTGCACTCCCTGTAGGCAGGTCCTAGTATTGTACGAAGGCAGCAGTCCACGTCTCTGTACAACATGCATTTGGGTGATGAATTCTTCTGGATGCGACAGAGGACCTGCAACACTGCAGAAAACAAGTACATAAAAAAAAGAGGACCCGCCTGAACTCCAGTGTTAAGGCGACATGGACTTACAAGGAACACACAGGCAGCCTTCAACTGCCACCCCGGATATGTACATGAATATTCGAGAACCTTTTTCGGCACCACACAAGAGGCGGTGGCCCTCCCCATTTCCAGATTTGTTCCTCCATCGTCACACAGTCAAGACCGACATGTGATGCAGCACATAAAATGCATGTGGACAGCTACCGTTCCAAAATTTAATTGCCATCGGAAAAGGATGGAAATAAAAGTGAACCTGGAGGGCAATGGCACCTAAGTTGTGTCTCAAGGTGGGGCCTATCAATTTGCAGCGTTCTTCGTATACATGCAGGGTTCTCCCCACGGTAGGCGGCAGTGGCTTTGTTGCCCACCGCCCCGACTGACTGCCCATTGCCCTGAATGACCGCCCACCGCTTGATTATGCCACAGGATGACGATGCGATTTCGCCTGCGCACATGGCTGCAGATTGTCATACTCAGCAGGCCTGTGTACCGCCATGTTATCGCGAAATGCGAAGAACGCGCACCGTGCAGCAGTTCTTTCCGCAGGCGGTGAGTGGCAGTGAGCAGAAAGCCAAGAGGACTTTTCTTTCACTGCTCAATGCTTGCTCGCTCCCTGCTTTTCCTCAACCACTTTTTTACAGCGAAGCTGTTATGCGTTAGGAGAGGGGTTCTCAAACTTTTTTGTCCCAGGGAACCCCAGCAAGCCTCAAAAAGTCCGAAGAAACCCCCTGCCCCCTCTGCCTTGTTGCCAACCGATAATACTGGGCAATTAAGGTGTTTAGATAGTGAACAAGAGTTAATTGCACTGACAGAATAAGACAAAATGGAGGACTACAGACAGAATAAGAAGGCAGAGATACGTGCTCCAAAACGCACCTCGCGTTATATTCGGAATCGAGTTCAGCCACGAGGCGCGAGAGTCTTGAAAAAGCCAGAGGAGAAAGCCATCCCTCCTGCTCAATGCAGGAGATCTGGTGGGAAAAGAAGTGGGGATGTGGAAGGGAATTTATTAGCTATTGGGCCACGTAAAGGGGCAAATAGAAAACATAAAAACATCATTTTTACCGCTTTTGTGTTTGTACAACGCGCGCACGCTGCAGAAACTCGGCGCACGCGCCATGCGGGCACTGGCCAATCCGAGCCAAGCCAAGCCAGGCCAAGTCAAGTCAACACAAGCCAAGCCAGGCCAAGTCAAGTCAAGCAACACGAGGTGTTTGTTTATGCAGCGGGACCAGAACAAGAAGTGTGGTCGTGTATTGGGTTCAGCAGTATTTTTCTGCCTGCGCATTTTTTAGTTAATGCTCCAGAGTGGTCTGGTGTTTGTATGTTGGTGCTTCCGCTTCGTGCCTTGCTTGGATTGTGGGCTGCCGAGGAGCTCACGCCGAAGAAAAAGGAACTACCAGACAAGCAATGCCGTGCCGCTGCTTATCTGCGTAGTCGCCAAGTGGATTGTAAACGGAAAGACCTGAGCAGTCCGGATGAGTGCAGTTAAAACATAAACTGATATTTCTTTTATTTCCATTGACTTTTCACTTCCTCGCCTCGGCTCGCGTTATAATAGCAATTTTGTTTTCTTTTTGAGGGCATCAAAACCTGCCCTCGCGTTATATTCGTGCGAATACGATATAGATATATACAAATTAATGCGAAGGGTGCGGTTGCTTTTTCTGCAACACCAAATCAATCTCAGTCCCTGGAAGGTTAAACTAAGGGGGGAGGGGGGGCACCGCAATTTGGGTGCTCGCGGAACCCATGAGGTCAGCTTGCGGAAGCCCTGTGTTCCGGGGAACCCAGTTTGAGAACCCCTGCGTTAGAATCTGGGAAAAAATGTGTCCACGGATGTTGACAGAAAACTCTCCATTGGTCGTGGCAAGTATGAATAAATAAAAATAAAAAGCAGGGGCAACCAGCGTGAGTCAGCCTTCCTTGGCATCATTGGATAGTGAGATCCTGATCCCTTGTTATCCTCTCCAGGCATCGTCCATGAGGTCGTCCTAGAAGTCATCCCCGGCGTTGTCCTCTAGGCTTCGTCTTCGAGGTTGTCCTAGAAGTCGTCCTTGAGGTCGCCCTAGACGTCGTCATCGAGGTCGTCCTTGAGATAGTCCGAGGTCATCCTCTAGGCGTCATCCACGAGATCATCCTAGAAGTCGTCCTTAAGATCGTCCTCGAGGTTGTCCTCTAGGCGTCGTCCTTGAGGTCGTCCTAGACATTGTCCTCGAGGTCGTCCTAGGCGTCGTCCTCTAAGCGTCGTCCACAAAATCGTCCTAGAAGTCGTCCTTCAGGTCGTCCTTGAGGTCGTCCTAGACATTGTCCTTGAGGTTGTCCTAGAAGTCGTCCTCGAGGTCGTCCTAGGCATTGTCCTCGAGGTCATCCTAGAAGTAGTCTTTGAGGTCGTCAAAAAACGTTGTCCTCGAGGTCAACCTAGAAGTTATCCTCGAGGTCGTCCTTTAGGCGTCGTCCACGAGATCGTCCTTGAGGTCGTTTTAGAAGTCGTCTTTGAGTGGTCCTAGACATCGTCTTCGAGGTCCTCCTAGACGTTGTCCTCTAGGCATCGTCCTAGACGTCGTAAAAATAACAGCTTCAATGGTCCTCCATCTCTACGTGAAGTGAAAGGGCTCTACAATTTTTCTTGTTGTCCCAAGACATTTTGGTTTTTGTTTTATCACCGCGGTGTGGTGCCAATCACAGAGCTGCAAAGTTAGAAAGCCTACATGAAGTGTATTCTGTAGGCAAGCCAGATCGTGGAACTATGCAAACACCCCCCTCCCTCTCCTCCCCCCCCCTCCCGCCGCTCGCATGGTGGTTATGTCCACCAGGAAAATATTCCTGGGGAGAACCCTGTATACATGGTATTCCAAGGTAAACATAAACAACTAATGGCGGAACTTCCTTGGGGCGAGATAATTTCTGGTTGACCAGCTTCCTGTGTGTGTTTCAATGAGCAAGAATAAGCAGTGCGTCTCTTACGTTTTTTCTCGGCAGAAAATCCAAAAAGGTATGTCGAGAACCGGACGCAAAATAGATCGACATGTGTTTCTGGACCATATGGCACTAAAAAAAAGCACCGTGTCTCGTTTTATTTGGCCTTTGTGGTGAAAGTTACGTGGCCCTACCCGATGTCGCAGTGGAAACTTGTGTACACAGGTAAAATTCAACGAAATTAGACACCGAAAAATCTGCCGAGACACGTAATTGTTTCGTGTTTTTTGTGCACGGGAGAGCGTGTGTGAGCGCAACATCGCTTCACTAACTACACGTCGTCACCATTAATGTTCGAGCTGGCTAAAAACAAAACTGCACTACGCCCGTCAGATGTATAGTTGAAGGAGGATGTGAAGGATTGTGCCACTCTTGCTCGATCGTTCCCCAAAAATAGTGAGTGGTGCATTTTCGAGGACGAGTAGAGATATCGTGATTGGGACAAGGCTGTCGCAGTATGATTGCGTCGCTCGTTTTCTGCAAAAAAAAAACAAAAAAACAACAAGCATTGTGTCTTTGATGAGTCGAGATATTGTGATTGAGACAACGTCGACCTGCCACGACGATCCCGTGAATGATATTCACGTGGATACAGCTGCAGACGCGGATGTCAAAGGGCTACTTTAGATTTCAGAACCCAGGCAATAAGGTAAGAAAACTAATTTCCCGTCCAACTTGCTACAATCGCGCGACACTCCTGGGGACGTATCCCATTCGTTCAAACTGTTCTGTTTGGACAGACACACTAGCGCTGTTGTGTTTGACGGCGTGGGCGAGTAACAAAAACGAGAGGATGGTGCCAATGGTTTCATGCTATGTTCTACGTCTTGCTTTAATTGCGTCACAGAGAGATGCTTCATTGCATGCCAAAAAGAGAAATCTGGCTCTCAAACTTCGAAATTGATGTTTCTGAGAGTGCTGTGGAACCGAACCTGGGGTTCGGTTCCACGTGTAAAGATCTGAAGTCCTTCTCTGACACATACTATAAAATTGTCTAAATCTTCTTTTTTCTTCTTTTTTTTTTGTTTGTGGGTTTTTGCTGGAGTTCGTTCGGGACTCTCACATAAACCAAATGTTTACAAGCTCGCACGCACCCGAAAATTAACGTCAGTAAGGCTTCTGCTCTAAAATTAAATAATAATAATAAAAAATTAAACAATATTATTTTAGTTATAAAATATTGTATGCAGTACCAAGTTGGTCCGTGTCAGTAGTCTTTGTTATGAAAACCCGGGTTCAGGCTGAAGTACAATGCTATGTATGGGCAAATATTAATGAATATTTCAATCAATCCTTTACTTGCATGAGAACTCAAGTGCAATTAGTTCAATCAAGTTTCTTTGCTGTCCAGAGGAGTTGAATGTGCCACGGACGCGTGACAGAGACTCTTCGCTCAACGGCCGCGGCTCGCTGTATCTTTCATTTTGCGGAAATCTCCCACAGCAAAGTTGCCCAGTCAATTGAAAAATATTACAGCACTTCAAGAAGCCAGTGGATACAGAAAACACAACAAAAGAATGATTTAATTGCGGAACACACGAAACATAGCGGTGATGTTGCCCTTTACAACCGTGCAAACAATACCCGAACCGGAAGTGTTCTCGGCTCTCCGTCATGGCGGCTGGAAGTGGCCAGAATACCGTGTATACAGGCGTTTTTTCTCTAAGACAGAAAATAAACTAAAAGTACACTGGAAAGAAATGAATTATTCCTACAGAATAACTTTATCGACAGCAGCGGACGTCAGGACGTGAGTATAAAAAAACAATTAGTAACTTCATTAACAAAAATTCGCCTTTTTAATTCTCTTTTTTTTTGAGCTGGCATATTTCAATTGGAGATTCGCAACCTGTCATTAATAAAGGCCATACAAGTTGCCAGATTCCAGAAAAAGAAACATTCTTAGTTATCACGTGGCAACTTTCGGTAGCTGTGGCAATGCGAAAGCGAGACTAAGACGGCAAAGAATGCAAAACGCCTGAAGAATGCAACGCCCAGCACTTCAGAAAAGGTGGAGCACCAGTTAGAGATGTGTTGCGGGCACCATTCGCAAACCCCCAGTGCTTAGACATCTTTAACCACGCAACCCCCTTTCTTTGCTTACCAAACTATGATAACCTTTTCACCAGTTTCCGAGTATCAGACGAATAATCAACAAGAAAATACTGCTGTAACCAGGCAAGGGACTGCACCCGAAGCAGAGCACAACATGTTTTTAGGAGAGACAACAAATCGATGTCGACTCACGGTCAGAGTCTGCATATTTGTCGAGCAGCTGCTCGTTGTGCAGGAACATTGTCTGTAGCAGCCTCACCAGGTGTTGTTTTTCTTGGATATCACTGTTGTAGTTGACTGGAACATGCTTCACGAGAAGTTTCCTCAAATGCTCTGAAAAGGGACATACCGCACAGCTGTGCCATGATGAAGATGCCAGACACCCAGAGAATATCTCTCCGTACATCAGAGAATAAGTCATTACAAGAGCCAATGCAAACAGGTTAAAATATCAAAAAAGACGCGACACCATTTTTTTTTTTTTATTGCACTTAATTGTTAAGTTTGTCTTTCTTTTGTACGATGGGAAATGTGGGTCTTGCCCCAGCTTTCATGAATCCTTACTCTTTGTTTCGATTCATTATGCTTTAGTGGCATTTATGTGCCTTCGGAGTTTAAGACAACTAATTAAATTTAAATAGGAAAGGCAACTTTATCATGTAGACAGACACATGCAGTTCATGGTGGCCATGTTAGACGAAGAAGATAGTATCGTGACACTGGGTTCTGGTACAGTGGAAGAATGTGGAGTAAAGGTTTGTAGTATTGTAGTCGACAAGTTGTTAGGTTTTCTTATAAAGTAATCCCTCATTATAACGAAGTCAACGGGATGGCAGAAAAATTCAATGTGATCGGTAATTTGATAAAAGCAACAGATAAAAAAAAACGGTGCCAGCAGCCTTGAAGGTGGACGGGAACACTGCGGGAACACTGCGATCATATATTTCATCAAACTAACTTTGGTTATGAACATCCCATGGCAGCTTTACCGAGTAAAAAAATAATTGAGTGGAGTTTGCCGATAATTTCATCCGGGCATCAGTTCTGCTTAAACTGCTCCCAGGGTGTCTACCAAGCTGACATTTTCAAATTCCCTGAGTTTTCCAGGTTTTCCCCGAGTCCTTTTGCAAAATTCCCCAAGTGACACAGAACTTTGTTTTAGGTCAAGATGGGCTGACACCATGTCGCCAGATGCTGTCACTCTCTAAAAAGCATGTTATAAAAAACAAAAAAACATAATACAGTTTGAATGGTAACGAGAAACTTTTCTTAGATTAAAAAAGAAAACAGAACGGAGTGGTTAGTAACATTCACAGCGAAAAAAATGTTTTAAAAAAAAGGGAAAACCGTACTGCCATGTTCTCAGCTCGCGCACAATTCTCCAGTATTTCATTGCTTTAAAGAGTTTATGTTGGTTTGAATGAGGGACACCTCCATCTCGGCATCAACCAAGATCGACTTTCTGTTTTTTGAGCTCAAGCTCCTTCAAAGCGGCGGCGGCACGTTTCTTTTCCTGTTGATTCCTCAATGTGTCGGCTCTTTCTTTTCTCGTCCTCTCCAGCTCTTCCTTCCACCGCGCGTTTGCCCCACGCACCATTTGAAGCATCCTCTTGGTCAGCTGCACACTGGCAACTCCTCCAGTCGACGACACGGCGTCTTAGACGATTCGCTGCGCGACCAGAGATAGTTCTTTCTGATTTTCGACAAGAAAGTCCTTGTTGATGGAAAATCCCCACTCAACTGACGCATTTCCGTGCAAACGCGAGAGAATTATCTTGGCTAAAGTGAATAGATACTTGTTTGAGCCACAGATGCCTGCCCAAAGGGCGTCCAGCCGACGCGTGCTTCTGTCAAAACTTCTCAGTGCTGCCTGCGTAGAGGCTAAAGAGCACACATGCTTGTACGACCGCAAAGCACGATCTGCTTCCGCTCCAATCATCCACTGATGTTCTGTTAAAACTTTGAGTGCATCACTTAAACGTCTTTCCCCGAGCTTGGGAATCAGCGCGCACGAGGGATCCAGACACGACGATCCCCTCGTCAGTTTAAACTTCAATGGCGACCTTTCCACAATCTTTTCGGCGCAGTTTTTCAAGAAAATGGCGCAGTCCCTTCTGAATGCAAGGATGGTCAAATCTGACAGTTTCGGGGCCTTTCGGAGTGGATTCCTCGTCGCAAAGACAAAGTCAATCTTGGGTTTTGCAAGAATGTTTGCTGGCTGGTCCATGTCCATCTTTATCGACTTCAGCGAACTGTCCGCGGCCATCATCACTTCTTTCTTTACTATTTTACTCTTTAATGATCGCAGAAGATTTTCCAACACTGCTCCGAGAAATGGAAACATCGGCGAATCACTGTGGAACTGAGCCGGGAACAGCTGCAGTTCCTCCGCGACACTAAGCATGAAGGTTAGCTTTGCAGGCAGCAGAGGATCACGGATGGCTGTTTCAATCACGCTGTAACTGGCGCTAGTCGGTCGCATGTTCTCGTATCGACACGACTTAACATACACCTTTAAGTACAGCAGAACCTCAAGAGCCCTCGAAATTACACGCACGTTTTCAAGCCACCGCACATCACAAAACTTCAAAGGGTAGATGTTGCTCTCAGTGATGTGTGCGTATTCAGCACGTCGGGCAGGTACGCATTTGAACAAGTTGTACATAGCCCAGAGAAATTCTACGAGTTGCCACCCTGTTGTCGCATGTCCGGTTTGGAACGCACCGTTCACAACATGAAAGCCACAGCTTCCAACTTCAAGAATCTGTCAGCCGTCGTTGGAATCGCAGAGTTCTTGCTTGATCTCACAAAGAAATTTCATGTTTACGTTTGGCAACAATGTGACGTGTTGGGCTAGTTGGTTTGAGGTAAACACCTTGGGAAGAAACAGCGGCAAAGAAGCTTGGACAAGAGAAAAGGAACAGAAAGTACATTAGTACTTTCTGTACAAAAAGAAACAGAAAGTACAAAAACAGAAAGTACATTAGCCTGCGTGTCAACCCCATCAGCGCGTTCAAACACAACCAAAAAATCGTCAACATAGCGAAACACGTTTTTGACGGTGAACACTGCAAGAGTCTTTGGAACTTGGTCCTAAGTTGTTGCTACCTTTACACTGCAGGAGACTGCATGTGCCAGCCTAATTTTAGTGAAGCCACTGTTTTGGACAGACATAGACAGGGTGACAAGGGAAATTATCGAGGCCTTTTTTATCTCAGTACTTGGCGGGAGATGCGTCAGTGAACCGTCAGTGGCGTTATCTGACAAAGAGTTCGGGTACCTGTGATCGACTATGACGGGCATTACGTAGCCACTGATTGGGCCTATCGCGACGTAATATGCTGCTTGGTTGGCGGGTTTGTGTGTGTCTATATATATTTTTATCTGATAAAAATGCTTCTTGTTTTTTTCCTTCCAATTTTGTGTAATAAACAACAGTTGTTAGTTCAGCGCCGTCCTGTCATGTTTGTTCCTTTTCTCTTGTCCAAGTTTCTTTGCCACTGTTTCTTCCCAAGATTTACGTTTGGCCCATTCCATTGATATCTGAAGAATTTTGGACTGTGAGACTCCATCTGTGGCACTTTTAAATCTGTGCCACTTTTAAAATTTAAAAAAAAAATTAAAACTTAAAAAACATTTCTTGATAGATGCAGGAATTCCTTGAGTTTATTCAAAATCCCTGAGAATTCCAGGTTTTCCCGGTTGGTAGACATCCTGTGCTCAAGGCATCGCAAGAACACTGTCACCGCCACTGCACTCCACTTTGTTTCGAAGCAGCCATAGGATGTTTCGCGTCTCCGCAGTTGTCGGCGTTTCCTGAAGTGCCTCTCAGACGTCGCTTCGTGTTTACCCTAGCCGCACGCAAGGTCTACGATTGCAGCATCTGTGGCAGGAGCAACAACGGGAACGTCCGCATCAAAGGCGTGAACAAATCGAAGTTATCCTCGGTGGCTTTGCCAACATGTTTGTTTTCACACACTCCTGTAGAGATCGTTGCAGCTATGAAAATCGTGCGCCGGCTCGGCAAGCATGCTCACGAGAAAAAATCCGATGTGCACGAAGCAGTTGGCGATTTTCATCTTCGGGTCGCGGGCGCGCTTTCTCTTGCATGAAATTCTCAAACCCGTCCAATATGCCTTGCTTGTTCTGCAAAATGGTGGACAGTGTCGAACAGCCGATGCCGGAATGTCGAATCCTTTGGCACTTTCGGACTTGGGCCGGCCACTTTTCTGAACCTCAAGCGACTTTCGGTAAACAATCCTAATCTCCCATACAACACATGTGCGCGTCTTGCACGCCGCAGCCACGCGTGTCGGGGGCTCTCAAACTAATGATTTCTTTTGGGCTCCATCGCTCCCTTGACATGATTCCAACAGGAGACGGGCAGCATCGGCCGCGGGTGCTGTAAGCAGCGTCGGAACGTTGACGCTGCTCCCTGCCCGCGTCGGCATTGGAAGCACCGCTCTGCCACCTCTGCGCGCTCTGCCCTCTGTCACCCATTTACTCCGTTTTCCCAGTTTGCCGTTCGCCTCGGTGGAGAAGGGGGAAGGAACGCAAGGGTCTCCCGTGCACATCCATGTAGGCTTGCAGGCTCGGTCGGTCGCGTGGTCGGTCGCCGATACACTTCGAATAATCCGTTTCAATATGCGTGCATTTCAGTTGGCACAACGTTGAACTTTGATGAAAGCGACAATTTAAAAAAAGCGATTTCGCCATAACGAGGGATTACTGTAGTTTATTATTCTCATTATTAACTCTCAAATTAACACACACATAAGTAGGAAATTATAACCAGTTAAACAAAATCACCCGCACAGTATCTCTACTGCTCTACGTCTGCCATCTGGAAACTATTCCGGAGTCCGATGTCATCCGTCCTCCTCTCACTCCTCTGTCTCTCCTTTCGCATTTGGGTCGGTTGACAATAGTATAAAGAGGCTAATTATGAGCCCTATTAGTTTCAATGTGTACAAACACTCCACCGACCCGGTTTCATTATGGCCTTGTGGTGCGCATTAGAAAGTCCAGCTAGCCAGTTGCACTAACCAAATTGTTCTATGGCAGCATATCACAATACAGCATACAGGTCTTTATAAAAGATTTGGCTCCAACAAGACTGGTCTGTCAATCAGTGAATCATGATTAGTATACATGTTACAGGATTTTGAGAGACTCCTCAAGGGCTCTGAAGGACCCTCAATTACATACAAAGACCTTTTTGAGGATCCAGAATGATAGGCTGCCCTTGTTTTAAGATAAACAGGGTGTCTAGCAAATTATTATCCTAAAATTCCCTGACTTTTCCAGGTTTTCCTTGACAATTTCATATGCAATTCCTTGACCACTGTAGAGGCGGTTAAATATATGAGACCATTACAACACAAGGCATTGAACATTGAGCACTGCGAAGATCATTTTGCACAAGCTTAATCCAACTTGCATATTCTGAAATATTCGGGTTCATCCAGTCCGGATTAAATGAGCCCTTTCTTGCCGCCGACATCGTCAGCGAAGAGGCCACTTCCGGAAACACGATGAAAACACGACGCTCAACCACACTCGTCAATAGGGAGCTTTCGTAGATCGTTTCCGCCGTCCCGCGCAACGTTCTCCGCAACTCGCTACGAGATCCGGGTTTATTCAGTCAAGGCTAGCGGCGCAGTAGTGGTCTCTTCGCTGCGGATAGCTTAGCGGAAGGAGAAAAGCGGTTTACGAAAACTCCCTAATAACCGAGTGGTAGCATGGCCGCCAGATGCACACTTTCGGCTTAAGGCTTGGATTAAATTGGGGTCTGGGACTTTCCCATTTGTTACTAAATCTAGTAGCTCTAACTGAATCTAGCCTAGCGTCGCACCCTCAATCCAATTCAATCCAATCCAAGGCTTGGACTGGATTTGTCGGCTCTTCCCTTTGCATCGGGTAGTATACTCTAGATCGAGTGAGCACAGCCCACTCCGCTCTAAGAAGAATTTATTGTCTATTTTTCTGCCCCCAAGTCCTCAAGTCTTTGCTCAGGGAACTCGATGTCGTTTCCGGCTCATCTTCCCTGACAGGGCTCGCTTTTAGATGCGGAGCATCTCTTGCTCGGGTCTATGTCCCGCGGCGTCGGCGTCGTAGTCCGCACTCACACTACGCATGCGCAACTCTCCTCCTTCCCTCTCTCCAACAGCTGCGCGTTACTCTCTCCGCTCTCTCTCTCTACCAGCTGCGTGCACTTCGCGTGCGTTCGCTTCTACTCACACCGCGCACGCATGCGCAACTCTCCTCCTCTAGTCTCCTCTCCTTCAAGTGTGAATATAAGCAGCGGTAGCGCGCTACGCGCGTTCAGTTCAGCGCTGTTGACTCCACTTGACTCCGTTCTTCCGATGAAGTGTGATGGAAGCAACAGTCCCGTCAGTTAGTGGGTTGGCGCAAGCAAGCGTCAGCACCACCCCACAAACTAACAGCAACGCTACGTCCACTGAAGACAAAGCTGCGCAGCGAAGGGCATGCGACGCTGAGCGCAAACGCTTGAAGCGAGCGGCAGACCCTGAACTACGGCAACGAGAAGCGGCGTCCATTCGCAAGTCAACAACGTAATAACACGCAAGTTAACAACGTTACTAACACCGTTAATAACGATCCGCGATGCTCCGCAGCACCCCATGGTTCCCCTCGGGAAGATGGTGTAATTTTTTGAGAATATCCCTGACGATTCCCTGATTTCTCCCGGTAATTAAAATTTCCCTGACAAATCCCGGTTTTCCCGGTCGCTAGACACCCTGGATAAAGTGCTTTAATATATTTTACTACATGACAAAAAGGAATAAACTTTTGAAGTGGTGTCTGCAAAAACTTTGAAAGGCAGCTCCTCCAGATTTTTTTCAATCACTATCATGAACACTGACCATATTTGCACTTTTAGTTTTTGTGAGGTTGTTTAATATGACAATGTAAGCAATGTCACTCGCTACCTGTGCCTTTAAAATATGCCTACTGCAATAGCTAAAGCGTTGAGCCTAATTTTCCTAATTTTGGATTGCATTATTTCATCATCCATGTGGCACTTTGTTGATTAAAATTCAAGGATTTTCAGGGCCTGTACCCAATTCAGAACTTTACGCACACTGCTATTAGTGGCGAGCATACTTGAGTAGTAATTCAAGTACAGTAATTGAATTACTGTAATTTAATTACTTTTCCTGGTAATTTGTAATTGTAATTAATTACTTTTAGCTAAAAAGAATTGTAATTGTAATTTAATTGCTTTCTAGCGTCATTAAGTGCAAAATTTCAGGCACAATTACAATTACTTTGCAAGATTTTACGGCGCCGGCGCTTTTCCTCCCCTGACCACGGGGACAGCAGTACAGCCAAAGGGACAGGGGAGAGAGTGTATCCCAACCTCCTCAAAAGGAGGGAAAGGAGGAATGGGAAAGGAGGCTGGGATAGAACGGAATGAACGGTTTTGTAAACTGTAAAACGATTTAATGAAAAATTTCAGAAATAATTTGATAAATGAGGGCTACATTCATGTAGGTTTTCATTTGGATCGCAGTTGAAATCTGTCTCTTCGTCTTGTTTGCTTCCTGTTGCTCGTGTTCCTAGGGGTCTCTCTTATTTCTCATTCCCATCAGGGGGCATCGGGGTTCGAAGTCGAGCTGGTTGGGCTCCGATCACATCATCCGGTCGAGGCGGAAAGGTTCGAGGTTCTCCTTACGCATCTTCACCGCTAGCATTTTCGCTTACATATTTCAGTCAAGGTTGGGGATTTTATTGTACATGAAATTATTCTCTTTTCTTTACAAGTTCTTCACGTCCCTCTACTCTGGCTTGTCTGTTGGTACCACTTACACTAAGTTGTGCTACTCTAACATCGAGGCGAAGAAGCAGCAGGTCTTGTTAACACGACTCACCCCGCCTTACTTCCAACCGTTCTTGCTACACTGCTCTTCCCTCTCCCAATCCTCGTCTACCTTTTTGCATAAATTTTCATTATTTACTGTTTGCTCCAACCCCTAACCCTTTCAAACGTTTCTCAACCTGATTTGACGAGATTCCAAAACTTTACAAACCGTGGTTTTAGACTGTTAAGAGCTTGTTTTAATATAAAATAAAAATATAATACAATTTTTTTTTTATTGAGAATATAAGAATGCAGGAGTTCATTACTCTCAACTGTTAAGTTCTATAATTCATTTAACAAATTTAATAAAAGAAAAGTACAATACGTGACATTTATACGGCGGCCATATAACTCGTTTAGTTATATGGCCCAAGGTGGGTAGCTCTCAGAAATAAGTAATTGTAAAGTAATTGCATTACCTTTTAAAAGAAATTTGTAATTGTAATGAATTACTTTTGCGTAGTAGTAATTGTAATTAAACTACTTTTGGAGCAAAATAATTGCACTTGTAATTAAATTACATTTTGAAAGTAATTTACCCATGTATGGTGGCAAGACTGCTTTTTGCAATGAGGGTGTTCCTGACCCCTAGACGGCGAGTTTATCGTCTTCAGTGCAATAAACTTGCTCTGAACCACTGCCACCAAAGTGTGGCCCAACCTACCGAGTACCGCGGGAACACATCCCGCCTCCGAGAGGGCAGCCTGTCCAAGGTGGCGGCGGCAGGACTGCAGCATGCAAACAATGGCACTGAGGCGGCACTCTTGGTCAGGACAGGACACCAGGTCGCAAAGCACCTTGAAGCCTTGCAGGCGCGAGATCTCGTGCACCATGCTAGCATGGTAGGACACTGGAAAGAGGGGGTCAGCAGGCTGATGCATTAGCAAAGCGAAGGCAAGAGTTATACCTAGGAATGCCACAAACCTCCCGAAGTTCGAGTTCAAAAGGTTTAGAAAATGTCTACCCTTGGTAAGGTTCATATAAGAAATGTATGCAGCTTTAGATCCCCGCCGAGGTTTGAATTCAAATAATTAGAAAATGTCAAGGTTTCCAAAGGTTTGCATTCGAAGATTTTTAATTTTTTGACACGACCATTCGAAAAATTCTAAGATTTCAAATTTATTTAAAGTTTGAAATCATTGAACTTCATGGATGGAGATCCAATTCCGAAGTTTCAAACAAAATTTTCATGAATTCATCTAAAAAAAACGCGAAATATGCTACAAATTTTACTGAAAACATTGCCCATTTCTTTTATGCCATGAATACACTCCTTCCTTCTTAGTGCTGTGGTACTACCTGTATTACTCATTATTTGTCGCCACTTATGGAACAAGCGTTGAACTGGTTGAACGGTTCATCGAAAAGCCCCGAGGCGGTCAGGTGAATGTACTTCCTACTTATTTGCAAACTAGTAGCAATCCGATCAAACATCGCCTAAATGCAATGCTGGATTAAGACAACTAAATATACAGGACATTGCATGTACATAAAGGCATCCAGGCTTCCCGAAAATTGTTAGTTGCTCTGGGCGTTTATTTTTGGTGGGATGACTCGTGGGATGGAGAAAACACTGAACACAGGCACAGCACCCGACACAAGTCAACAATAAGGAGAATTCAACCAGACTAAATTAGGGGACCACCTGGCCCCCTGAAATACTGCTGATCAGGTCACGACCAGTTGTTATCAGGGTAAACATATTGCCGCTGCCTGGAGCTTTTCTTCTTCAACAAATGGAGATATAGGCCGCTCTGAAATGCAGCCGGTTACTAATGATAATGAACTAAGAGCCGATTCAGCGTTCGCTGTAATGCATCTGCGTCGTGCTCCGCGCGCGCCTTTCCTTGACTCAAGGAAATCGGGGGACTTGTGTTCAAAAACAACTAATGCTATGAAGAACGCTCCCAGCGAAGCACCTCAGTTGAATTTCAAGCCTGCAAATCAGGTATCTGTTGGCCCACAGGTTACCTCAATGCAACCTACGGAGTTGTGCGTGGGAGAGGCTTTGTGCGGAAGTTGAAAGAAAAATGAAAGATGTTTACAATCCCCTGTAATGCAGAATTAGAGTGCAGCTCTTGAGGAGGAGGAGGGGAAGGTATGGAGAGGAGGCTATGACCCTCATTGTCTCCTGCTCGCCTCCCATTTAGGGGAAATTTTTCCGCTAAATTTAGCGGAGAATTTTTTCCGCTAAATTTAGCGGGGAAATTTTGCCGCTAAATTCAGCGGGGAAATTTTGCCGCTAAATTTAGCGGGGAAATTTTTCCGCTAGCGGGAAAAATTTTCCGCTAAATTTAATGGGGAAGTTTTTCCGCTAAATTTAGCGGAAGAAATTCCCTGCTAAATTTAGCGGGGAATTTTTTCCGCTAAATTTAGCGGGGACATTTTTCCGCTAAATTTAGGGGGAATTTTTTCCGCTTAATGTAGCGAGAAAATTGTTCCGCTAAAGTTAGCAGAGACTTTTTTGCGCTAAATTTCACGGGGAAATTTTTCCGCTAAATTTAGCAGGGAAATTTACCCATAATGCATCGCGTGGTTACGCCGACATCGACGGCGACGCCGCTCAAGCCGGAAACAGGCGCCTAAGAGCTCCTCTCTAAAAGGTGTGAAGTATGAGGCCAAGGCCACCCCAAAGTGATCATTCAGCGCTTTACAAGCGAGTCGTTTGTGCTATGATTAGCTAAGTAAAACTCTAGTGCAATTTCAACTCCACTTCACACAATGACATCTTGTGTTATTTGTTATTTATAGTGGTTGCCTCAAACCTATGGGGGTGAACTTAGTTCAAACTTTGTCGAAGTTCTGTTCAGAAGTTTGAAGTTCGTCAAACTTTTGAACTTAACAAATTCTAAACTTTGAAAATCATCACAAACTTTGTAACGTGATAAGCTCGAAAGTTAGAAAATGCTGAATTTCAT
This sequence comes from Ixodes persulcatus, assembly GCA_013358835.2. Taxonomy (NCBI): domain Eukaryota; kingdom Metazoa; phylum Arthropoda; class Arachnida; order Ixodida; family Ixodidae; genus Ixodes; species Ixodes persulcatus. Next base: position 56,985 of record JABSTQ010011202.1, read on the forward strand.
AGTGCGAAAAATTTGAAGTTCGAAAACAATTAAATTTTTTAATGCCGAAAATTCAGAATTTCGAAAGTCGTAGAAATTTTTATGTAATACGTTTGACATTTGGAAACTTTGTGAACCTTTCGAACTTCTTGGTTCGATCTTCCAACCTCAAGTTCGCAAAAAGTTTGCGGCATGTCTAGTTATATACCGTGATTTTTGAGGGATGAACAAAAATATTTTAATAGCTATTCAGCATATGGCTCATTATAATATGTCAAAATGTAGCCAATAAGCTGTTCTTTAGAAGAAAAAATTTTTTACACTAATGTCTGAAAGCAGTTTGTCAAATTTAAATGCTAAACTTGGAATCTGTGCAAAAATTAGAACAAAAAATTGTAAACATTTGTGGCTATATCAAATCACACCGATTTAAGAAGTACAAGCATAAAATAATTATATTAATGAGTAATATATGAATAAATATAAGTAAAAATAAAAATATATAAAAAATATACAAAATGTGTCATATATTCATCACTATCACTTCTATAAGTGAGAGAGCTCTAGCTGATACTGTTTTTAGTCTGTCGTCAAGAGTGTTTCCAGGGCATCATTAAAGTTATAGTGACCGTGCGTGATGGAAGGAAAATTCCAATCACATGTGGTCTCTACAAAAAAAAGTGTCCCAGCACGTCGTAGATCTCTCCAATTTTAAGACAGAGTCATTTCTACGGGATGCATAAAAAGGGACTTTCATATATTTATCCTTTTCTACACCAGTTTTTTCTTAATAAATATTGTGAAAGAATTTGAGAGGGAAGAGCTTAGTATGATCACTTAATAATGGCCCTTTTAGCTTGTTGTTTACATTCAGTCATACTAAGTCACCAATCATAATTTCTTTAAACAAACCTTACAGCCGTATTCAGAATTTAAAATTTTTTTTTTTTTAGTAGATAACTTGATATAAGGGTGCCAAACACAAGCATACTCAAGAATAGAACGAACACGCGAAAATAATTGCTTTCTTCGAGCGACTGGGGTACAAATTTAAAATTTTGGCGCAAAAAGTCAAGCGTATGCAAGGCCTTCAGGAAATGTAGTCAACATGTGCATTCCACACAGATCTAAAGTGAAGTACACACCCAGATATTTAAGTTCATTAACAGTCTCTAGGACTCTTCCATTTAGTGAATAACTAAATACTGGCAGTAATACTTTCCTTGTAAAGCTGACGTGTAGTTTGTTTTAATGTTCAGAGGCCATTTCATGATTCAATGTTTTCCAACTCTTTTTGCAAAATCAGGCTTATCATGCGCATTATTAACCCCGCTATATACTACACGAACATCTGCAAACATTCTAATGGTAGCACAAATATCAAGAGCAATATCATTTATATAGATAAGAAACAAAAGTTGTCCAGAACAGAGCCTTGCGGCACACCTGAAGTGACGTCAACCATTTGAGATTGAAGCCTTTAAAATCACATATTGCTTTCTGAACAAACAAATACTCACGTAACCCGTTACAAACTTTGGCATCAACTTTATAGGTGTTGAGCTTAAAAATTAAAAGATCATGACGAACGACCATCAAAGTTCTTACTGAAATCAGAAATATACAATCAACACTCTATAGCTTGCCGAGTGCCATAGAAAGGCAATGAAAACATTCAACTAGTTGTGTGCTACAAGAATAGCCCCGACGGAATCCATGTTGCAAGGGGAGCAAAAAGTTTAAACATGCTAAGATTACCAGGATGTTACTATAAAGAATGTTTTTCATTATCTTGCAAGAAATGCTTGCCATCGATTTCAGTCAATAATTTCCAACACTGTTTCTACTACCCACTTTTATGCGCTGGCATTACTCGAGCAAGCTTCCAATGAGAAGGCAGAGAAGATTCACATAGCAATTTTTTAACATACAAGAAAAGTAAAAGAAAAAGGAACTAAAACGAGATTTTAGAATAGATGCAGGAATATAATCTGGACCAGCCAATTTAGTTGTGTCTAAGTTACTCAATTGATTTAAAATTCCAGACACACCAATCCAACTTATGCAACACGTTAGTTGCCGCTGGAACATTGACATGTACCAAACGCGACAGAACAAGATGTAAAAACCAACCGAAAGTAAAATTGAAATGCTCCACCTTTTCAGTATTGTTATCCCACGAGAGCATAGTTTTGCCCGAACTTCAAAACAGAAGAGGATACGGTTACCGCTACTACGGACATAGTTCCAAATCTCTTCTGGGGAATCCTGAATGCCTATTTTCTAAATTGAGAAGGAACGTAGCCTTCACATGCTCCAACTTGTCTCGAACCACTCTTGCAAATTCTTTTAGTTTAGCGAGATCACTCGGAAGCCATGTCTCACGGAATTTAAGATAAGCCTTCGCTTTTGTTGAGTAATATATGCACTCACGCGTAACCATGGCTGGTCACATGCTCGTTTTGGTGCAAGCATAAGCGATGGGACACTCTTCCTGCAAGCTAAATATTTTTCCTTTAGTTTTATCCATAGAATCATTGCACTAAAGTTACCAAAGTTTAAAAAACTGGAAGATAAAATTTGATCGCAGAGTTCATTTTTGCGTAATCAGCTCAATTCATAAAGAAATGCCATTCGTTCACGTGATTTGTTCTTGCTTACACAATTTAAGGTTGACCTCAGACACAACAGCTTTATGGTCACTAATTCCTGAGACAGTGGCATGTTCTCACATTCTAAAAGTGTTACAAAGTGAAAGATCCAAAATATGTCCCATATCATCATTGTGTGTGGGCTCAGTAACAAACGTTCAAGGGAAAAATTGTCAATAAGCTGGAAAACTCGTTACGTTCACCACCAGTGACACCCCTGAAGTTTTCATCATTCTATGCAACGGATGGAAGAGCGAAATCGCCGCCAATAATAATGTGATATCACATGCAATTGTTTCTAGAGTACTGGAAAGGGATTTAATTGTGCAAGACACTGTACTTGGTGCTGATAAAAAAAAGCAATGGCTAAGCATGTCCCCTTTATCGGCCTAATATGACAAAACACAGTTTCGGCATCTTGAGTGTTCACAGGAATCTCAGTATAAGAAAAAGGTTTATCAACTGGAACAAACACGCTGGCCACCACGGGAGGAACGTTCACAATTCTGTAACTTCAAAACCGTCAGGAAATACTCCTCCCCATCACGCACAGAACCATCCAACCAAGACTCGTGTCCATATCATTACATGGGGCTTAGTCATGAAGAGCTGAAGTCTCAACTTTATTTTTCAAGCTTCTACAATTGACAATAACAAGGGAAACCGAGCAAGTTGCTCACTGGCATTCACGTATTCAGTGCCGGTCAATCTGTTTTGTGACAAGATTTTAGGAATACTTGATCGCCTAAAAACAGTTTGTCATATTTTAGGACTGCCTTTGTGCCCTCTTGCCGATGTGCCTTTGCATAATCCCCCAGGTGTTCCTCTTTATGCCCAAAAAACTTTCGAAAAATCTTCGAATACACTTTACACGGAATTCTTCAGCTTTCGAGCATTTGTGAGGATGTTTTGCTTTTCCTTAAAAAATCTGAAGTTAACAATAATCGGACGATTTTTCCCTGCAGAAAACTTGCCCAATCTACGAGCTCGCTCAATCCCAACATGAATTCTCAACTTAGATTTATAGAGCTCCGTAACAAGGGCTTTCGATGACACAGGCGTTTCCCATGAATTGGTGTCCTGAATTCCATAGGAAAGGAGATTACATCGACGACTCTGATTTTCCAAGTCTTCAAGCTTCGCGGAAAGAACATCCAGGTAATTTTGCTGTTCCTGCAATTTGTTTTTCAAGTCATTAAGGATCGCACACGTCCCGCTTCAGTCCTCCAAAATTTTACTAAATCGAATCTACTCGCGTTCGTAAGTCGTTAAGGGCCGAAGTACACTTTGCGCTTTCCACTTTTGCCCGCCTCTTCCTTTCCTATGTCCCCTCCACGCTTTACCTGATCCCAACTTGGCTCCATTCACATCTTGGGAGAGGGGAACGCTAAGAGGATTATCTTCCATGCAGAAAACCGAGGTTGTACGTCGGCCTTTAAAGGGGAACTGCAATCATATTTAAGCGTCTACCTTTTTTGCGGTTTCCACGTCTCTTGGGGTTCGGGCAAGCCAGCGGGCACGGAGAGAGTAACTAAATATCAGTGCATCATATTTTAACCGGACGACGCGGAAACCTCCTCCACTTACGGGGGCGACCCGCGGTACCGAAAGCGCGCAAAATATGAGGTATTTGGTCCTGGGCTTACTAGTGGTCAGAGCCGCTGAAAGCTTCCTTTTAGTCGAAATACAAAATATAAGTGGCGCGAACCGTTTCAATTATTTATGAAAGTAGATTTTGTTCACTATTTTAGATCAGAAAAGCTTATCCAATCAAGCTCTTCCGCCATTTAAAATTTCTTCAACCTGTTGTTCTGAGATAGGCCCAGGGTTCAGTTCTACACCACCACACAGCAGCAAGAGCAGTAAATAGAAAAGCAGTAAAAGCAAGTATATCGACAAAAAAGAAAAGACACTCAGTCTCGCGAAAGGAGCGAATTAATTGTGACGTCAACACTTCACGAGCCTGTTTGTTTTTATTGAATGTTTTATATTCTCTTGCCTCACAGGTTCTTTCTTGCGAGGCAGATGGCATGTATCTGTGCTGCAATGAAGTAGGGTTGATTTACAGGTATAGCTACAGCCTCGCGAGGGCTGTGGTGTGGCATCATACATGCAGGGGCGGATCCAGAACTCCGTTTTGGGGGGGGGGGGGGGCGGAAAAATTTGTAAGGATACTATTCTCCCATTCGACGGAGTAGTACTCCAAGGTCAGAGTACAAGTGTGCCTGCTAGGGTGCGACCTACCCTATTTTGGACCCTCGTCCTTGAGTACCGAGCCTTCTACCACCTGGCAGGCCGGTAATCGGTTTTATTTCGGGGGAGGGGGGGGGGTTTACCTATGTCAAATTGCCCTCCGAGAAGGGGGGGGGGGGGGCCGCCCCCCCTTGGATTTGCCCCTGCATACATGCATGTATGCAGAGAGTAACTTTACATGAAACAGCCTTGATGCCTGATCTCCACAAGTTGACCAGCTTTTTCTCTCTTATGTCAACTTGGTAAATGTTGTTTTCAGGAATCGTTTTACTCTTGCTTATGCACAAATAAAGTACTTTATTGTTCTAAAAATTAATTGGGCAGTTCACTAAATTCATTAGTGATCTCAGCAAGAGATCCGAGTTATATGTGTATGAGGTGTGCAACTACTACAGCCATAATTGGAAGAAATACAAAAGGAGGTACCTTCGCTTCCGTGATGCGAGGTTATACAGCGCAGGGTTCTCACACACTCCCTCAGAAGACTCAGGTATGGGACCGGTCTTACATCTGTTGGAAAGCAGAAATGGAAGGTAGAAGAAAACAAAAAATTGAAATGTCACATTTTGTTAAGGCTTTTTCCCTCCTCGGTACATCACGAGAAAATGAGCTTATTACACGGTAATCTGCACTAAGACAAAAATATATTTACAGATAACTGCCACTCACTAATGATGTCTGGAAAACGCCAGGTGACAACGCAAAAGGATCAAGTTTCCTCTGCGATAAGACTCTTAGTAAAATGTGACTTGTCCATTCTAGTTCATCAAACAACCTTTTCTTAGTGACTGTCCCAGCTCTACTTAAAGTACGACAAAAGCCAGAGAGGAGGAAAGTCTCCCTCATTTCCTCCTTCACATTTAGGAAAAGGGAGCTCCCCTACTTCTCCTGGGAGCAGCTCAGAGACCTGTTTCTGTGGGAGAGGAGAGAACAGCACGAGAGAGAACCAGTTTCTGCCTGGCAGAAGACAAGTCTGCTCTGCAGATCGGCTTTAAAGCGTAATTTGCTGGCCTTCTGCATTCAACAATAACACAACCAAAAAGAGTGTTTTTTTTGTTGTTTTTTTTTTGGGGGGGAGGGGGGGGGGGGGGGGGGCGTTTATGACTTGGGAAGCAAAAAGTTGGGCAGGGGCTTCAGCCCCATAAGCCACCCCCCCCTCCCCCCACCCCCCTTGACTATGCCACTGATACTTAGCCTACTACGCTCGTTTCTCAAAGCAAAAAGACTTTTTCATGATATGCAGCAAAATGTTAAAATGTTCTCGTGCTCTTTCTTGCCACATGTTAGGTCAAAGAGAAACATATGCCACTGCACTCCACCGATCTACCTTTCAAGATGCAGAGGCCGACTTGTGCTGGAATGCACTTGAAGGAAGGCGGCAGGTCGACAAGGGTAGACCAAGGCACCTGGTAGATATCTCCGTAGTCCATGGACCAGACATCTGCTGCATCCCCCTGAACTTGCAGGACAACAACCCTACGAGCATGCTTACTCGACGACATGAACCCCTGCAATACTTCCGACCGTGGGTGCATGCTGCCTATGTCCTGGCTCCGTCAAAGTGCTCAGAAACTCCAAGACGGACTCGCCAAGTGACTGGATGCTCTCTCTCGTCTCTCCGCCGCTGTAGACCCACAATGCCGAGCATCGAGACAACCAACCACTTCGAGCATGGAGAGCTCTCCTACTTGGACAGGTGTCTGGGAGGTCTTCAGTCCTTTGAGAAGGGCATTGCCTGTTTCCTTACTGGCATCCTCTGTTTTGGTCCACAGCTGTTTGCCCCTTCTGGAAGGTTAAACTCTTGGGGGACTTGCTGAACTTTGCGACATAGGTGAGGGGCTTGATCTTATCAACTGCCTTTCCAGGAAAAGCTGCCAGAGCTTGATGCTGGCTTCTGTATCTGGGAGGATCTCAACAGAGTGAATGAGTGGCCTGTTGAGACCACGCTGGTAGAACCAGCTAACATGTCGGCCGATGACGGAGCAGATTCGCGGGCCTACGGGAGCGTCTAGGTCACATAAATTAAGCAGGACTTTCAATAAACTGTGCAGTTGTTGAGGATCTGCTGACGGCCCTGCGGACTTTTTCTCATCGCGTGACTATCTTTTGTAGGACAACTAAAGCTCGCAGGCAGGCGACGCAAACGTAGACGCCGGCTATGCATTTGCGCTCGAAGTGAAGCGTCGTAAAGAGTGAGACAAATTCCCGCGTCATATCGAAGAAACTTTCAAAGGATGGAAGCTGGTGGTCTCGAAGCGTTCCAAATCTTCGAGGGTCGGAGGAATCTTCCAATACAGAGAGCACGACGCGCGAGACCCAATCCCACTGCAGTCTGGAAGTTCTTCGATTTCTTCAAGGCAGGACTCGAAGCTACCCGAACTTGCATCACTCGAGGACGATTCGCTGTTGTGTCGCTTGCGAAACTCTCGAAAGTCGCCTTCGACAAGATGGCTGCTCAACTCTTCTGAAAATTCGGACTCTTGAAATGAGTTTTCAGTCGCGCAAAGCGCACTCGCAAAACGCGAGGCGGCTAACGACTCTGCTGAGCCTGCCATCATCGCTGCGCTGTGATATGAAGTATTTCCTTTAATAAAAACAATGTTATAAGACGCGATTGATTTTACCTTTGCAAGCTACCGAGTACAACACTTTCAAACAATCGAAACAACGCTATGGCTTCGTTTGCGTTGTTTGACAGCACCATGATGGTCGAACCGTTTAGCTAGGCGATATCACAGTATCTAATAATCGTAATGATATGTAACGATATCGAACGTAACATCGTTAAGTTGACAGGCGAAAGGTTAAAACGCGCGCACACGGAACCACTAGAACACAACGCAGAAAAAAGCACACAACAGAACAGCAGCTGAACTAAAATTTAAAATAACATTAATAAAATCATTACGTGTTTTAAAACAATCTCATTTAAAAAATTGAAACATACAAAACCTTGGAATTTATAGGAACATTATGAGCATTAGTGGCGTATCATATTAATTATTTACTGCGCACCTTGTGCATGGTCGCCAGTTAAAGAAACATGGCTGCCTCCGCGATCCTCGCTGATGTTCCCGCTCCTGGGTTTTCTTTTGAAAATTGTCGCAGGTAAACAAAGCACTTGATTACTGAAACAGAAACAATCTTTATTACGTTATATGATGTTAGGGTTGTGTATTTTGTTTTTGACGAATCAGGCAATCCTAACAAAAAACCGAGATAAAGCTGTAGTGAGTCGACAGTTTTTACCTCGAATGTCGCCTTTCCCATTGTGAAGCTTTCCTCCTGGGCGCCTAGAACTTATAACATACCATAGTACCTTGCCGAACTTCTTAGCGTATACTGCGAATATGTCTGTTCATTTGCAGGAATGCATTTCTGGCGTCCAAGGGACTTGCTTTGCCTAAAGCTACCAAGACCGGTACTACTATTGCCGGCATCCTTTTCAAGGTATGTGGGCCCGTGATAGTGGGGCTACAGTCCGACTTTTTTAAACATCCACCGACTTTTTTCCTCTAATTCTAACTATGACAAACAGGATGGTGTCATCCTCGGTGCGGATACTCGTGCAACCTCGGGAAGCATCATCGCTGACAAGAACTGTGCCAAGATCCATTACATGGCTCCAAACATTTAGTGAGTTCGCCGCGCCGTACTTTGCCGTTAAAAATCTGCAGAGATGTATGCAAAAAGGGAGCATTATAAATTCGCGATTATATTACTGACAGTTTGTCGTAGCAACTGTCGGGGTCTTGGTTTGACTCCTCAAAAGGGCCATGATCAGTTGATTTGGTAAAGATCTGCCGATTTGCTCGCGTGCCTTTTTGGCCAATAAGCGGGAGACCTCTCCTTCTTTCACAAAATTTTAATAAATGTTTTAGAGGTATTTCAATTAACAGCCTAGCACCTCTTATAATCTGCATAATACACCAGTGGGCCGTGACATCTCAGCTCTGTTTGCATTGTTTAGGCTAGGAATAACCCATCGTATTCCTTTTACCACCATTTGCATACATTAACATTATTGTCGTTGTGCAAGGCTTTTGTGCAGTATCATTGTTGTGCAACATTAAATTTGTTGTGTGCTTTAGCATCACACACTGACTTGGGGTAGCTAAGTCATTCCCCTTCTGTCACATAGCTGCTGCGGTGCCGGGACTGCTGCCGACACGGAGAAGACGACCAACATGATTTCGTCGCAACTTGAACTTCATCGTCTGGCCACAGGGAGAACGGTGCCTGTGTGCACGGCAAACCGTATGCTGAAACAGATGCTGTTTCGGTACGTAGCCTGGCAAATTACCATAAAGTGCAGCCCTTTCAGCTGATGCCGTATTTGTGGGCTTAAAAAGAGACATCCACATGGAAATTTATGGTGGTTTGTTTAAAAGCTTATCTAGATGCTCAACAATACTTCACTATACTCTGTTTCATACTTAGCGTGCAACGCTGTCAAAGCTACTGGCGCGAGCGCATCGCTTCATCTATGGTTTTGTTTGTGTGAGAACGCGTGCAAATGATCAACGAGATCAAGCCCCACGCTCGCGCCAGTAGCTTTGACAGCGTTGCACGCTAAGTATGAAACAGAGTATAAGTACTATGCATATTCAAATATTTTTTAGTTAATTTATTTCTAGCTTAATCTTTTGAGTGTCACGCGCGAGAGTACTCGGGTGCATTCCCTGTGTGCTTTCAGTTTCGGTTTGCTACCCACCCCTCCTAACTGGGCCATCATTTTTTTTTTTTTTTTCATTTTTTTTTTTCGAGGTGTAACGGTTTGTGAGCAAGCGATGAAAACAATGTTCTATCATGTGGTGTAACTTTTTGAGGCTGTGTATTTTTTTTTTTTCTTTTCTGTATAGGTGGTTTTTGTTTTGGTATGCTCCTTCATTTTTACAGAATGGCGACCTATATCATTCAACCTCGCACTTCGGCGAACACCGGAATGTAGAGATTACTAATGAACTCGGTGTTCAACGACTGTGAAAACAAGGAAGATGCAGTTCTGAATAAACAAAGACCGCATAGGGCCGCTCAAAGGAGTGAACTTAGGGTGCAAGGTCAAGGTGCCACAGCATAGTACTCTGCCTCGAAAAGTACAATACGAGAAATATGTCATAGGCTGGAGGCATAAAGACGTCAATGAACTTTTCTTTCGTAAAATAGTCCCTTTTAAATAAATATGTATCCTTTACAGAGCGTGCTACAATGTTACCAAGACCAAAATTTGCATTAAACATGTGGGGGAAAAGAAAAAAAAGGTACTCAAAGGGTGAAAGAGAGCTATGCCAAAATGTCTGAAATTCACTGATATTTATCAGATTTGCACCACATTTCATGCAGCCCCACCTGAGTATGTCTGAGGCATTTCCCCAAAATATATTCATTTTCTGGGAAGAGATTGAATTTTTGAGTGAATACGCTTGCGTCACTACCAGTGGTAGCTCCTTGACTGGCATCATTAAAGGGACACTGACAGGGTATTTATGCTCGCCGAGGTTTTTATTGCACGTGACATATGAGAGCCCAACTACCGAGAACAGAATTGGCGGCTCGAAATTCGGTTTCTTTCCGCCCGAAAACCGCCAATCGAGAACTTGCTGGTTTGAGTCGCGCTCACTCTCTTTTTTGTGATCACGGGCCGCTCTCTAAGGTTTAGACGCGACTACCAAATTTAATCAAAGTCGTGGATCACTGAAGGCACACAGTCACTACTAAAAATATAAAAAAAATATGAAACCCATTTTTTCTGGCTTCCAAGAACCTGCAAATACGTTGATTTAAAAAAAGAAAAAGGTTGCACAGACAATCGGAAGCATTCTGTGCGTTCCCTGCATAATTCTCAACATGGCGTCGTTTCGCGTTTCGTGGGACTTGCGGGTGGAGCAGACGACGGGCGTGGGACCTCTGCTTCAGAACTGTCATTCACGGTACCAGCAAATTCCGTCTTCCTTCGAAAGAGAAATTTTTGAACCCATCAAAAGAATTGATATTCATCCCGTACGACACGCCCGACCAGCAAGCCGATTGCACGAAGACGTCGACGAGCCGTCCCTTCTCGTGACTGAAGACATCACTTGCTCAAACGTCAAGCACAAAGTGCGTACTTCGAGTTGAATACGCACGCGTACGGGTTCTTTTACTAGGTGCGAATGTGGCCAATGCGTGGTGCTGCCCGACTTCAAGCCGGGAGGGCATGCACTGGAGGGAAGTCTACAGCAAACACACACAGCAGGCACGGGTTCAATCCCTAATACGGGCGTACAATTAATTTTTTTTCCAAACATTTTGCGATGTTTACATTTCTTTTTTTTTTTTCTTTTTTAAAATTATCACTGAAAAAAAGTGATTGTTGTGGACGATACGTCGCTGAATTAATTGGTGTGGGATTTCATTTTTGACACCTGCGAACTCAATGTGGTAACTTTCCACAAAATGCAAGGAGCATATGAATCGGGTAGCGTCCACTTTCCGAGGTTCCCGTAACTGTTCTACAGGAATTGCAGCCAGCCATTGATCCCGACCCGTTGATCTTTCGGAAACTTTTGCACTCTGCCGCACATTATGCCACTTTCGGATGGAGGACATGTGAGGCAGCTCTTCACGCAACATCTTGGAAGTATTCTTTTTGGAGCCGATTACGGGAATTCCCCACGGGCGCTCACTACTAATTGCCAACACTTAAAAGTACAAAACAACTCACCTTGAAGTACAGAACAGCGAGCAGAACGAACATAACTGCAAAGGAATTGCACGGCAGACAGATCCCGCAACGCATTTCAGCTGCTGCGCACGGAAGAAAAAAAAGAAAACGCACGGTTGGGTGTAGCGACGTGACTTTTGCCACTCACTCTCTCCTCTCCACTCTCTGTGCGGTGCGTGGGTTTCGGTTTTGGTTTTGAGCAGTTGCGTTTTTTGGCGTTATTAAAAAAATATGTGACTCTGTACCAAAATATTAATTGGGTAGTATTCTGACACCATAACAAATCGCCTGGCAAAAAATGAAAAAAAAAAATTTGGGCGGTGTCAGTGTTCCTTTAAAGGGCCACTGACAACCCCATCATCAGTAATTTTTTTATTGTTGCAAATGACTGAAAATTATTCCTACGGATCGCCCTCAATATTTTAAGCTTGGTAACTGCGTATTTGCAGAGAAAAAATAACATATTCAAAAAGCCATATTTGAAATTCCCGCCGAAATCTGCGACGTTGATGGCAAAATGATGTGCTCCTTGCCTTTTTGGGTGACTTCAAGCAGGAAGTGTTATTTAACTTTCACTCTTATCGATCTCAGCAATCACAAGCACTCACGCCTGCCAGCCGGCCATTCAGCGCCGTGCGCAAAGATAAAAAAAAAAAAAAAAAAAGGTGTTGCAGACTTTGGTTAGCAACGTGATGGATAACCCAAACTTCTTGATCTCTCGACTAATCGACTAATGCTCTCTCAAAGTCCGAGAGGTTATCTGACATCGAGCTCATCCTAGCCTTTGTCGACATTTTTTTATCGTCCTCATCCTTCTCAATGTGCTCAGCAGAGCTGCCAAGTGCCACCATGTCGAATATAAGAAGAAAAGCCAGGAGGCTGCTGATGCTTCGTCACTAACGCTTTCAAACTGAGTTTTTACTATCAAAGTCAGTGGCATAGTGCAGTTACAATTGTCATAAACAAAAATTGTATGGCGAATTACTAGGCAGTTGTGTTAGATATGTGAAACATTCTTGCATCACAAGCATTTAGCGATACTCTGACCCCATGTCCACAGAGCATAGGGAATGACGGGCAGTGGCCAGTCACATCAGTTTTTCCGCTAAATTTTGCAAGTAAACTGAATTTGTGTCTGGGTCGCGTAACATTATTTTTTCCCACTAAATCTAGCGGGCAAACTGAATTTAAGTATAGGTCATGTGACGTAAATTTTTCTGCTAAATATAGCGGGTAAACTGAATTTGTGTGTAAGTCACGTGACATGAAGCCATGTGACATCTTTTGTGACATCATTCATCACATGACGTCATTTTTCCCGCTAAGTCTAGCGGAGAAACTGAGTTTGCTTATAGGTCATGTGACACAGTCATGTGACGTCATTCTTCCCGCGAAATTTAGCGGGGAAACTGAATTGGTGTTGAGGTCACTTGAAGTCAATTTTTCCGCTAAATCTAGTGGGGAAACTGAAGTCTTGTGATGTTACAGGCCACGGCTTCACTTCATCCGGCTTCGCTTAATCCGGCCTTACAAAATCTGGAGCAACTAGCCAGAGAACGTTTCACATTAAAAGTTTTGTTCAATGTCATTAAGGCGAGGATCCACGTCTTCTCCCTCCGGTTTGGTGGACAAGGACATAAATTTTTGAGCAACTGTTTCGTACCCTCAAACATATTTTTTTTTCTTTTTTGCAATAACATTTTTTGGTGAATATTTTACATGCTTCTGAAGCATTTGAGACCATAAAAAAGTATTGATGCTAGGGTTGTCAGTGGCAAAGACCACGTGTGACGTAGGTTGTGCGCTGACCTATACGGAGTGCTTTCTAAGCTGCATTATAGGCTCTATCTATACTCCGTTTCATGATAATTTGGCAAACTGTGGAGCCTATCTATGGCCCAAGGGGCCCAATAAAAGCGTCGGAGTGAAGCACATGACACCATGTCACGGGAGCATGTGTGTCGCTGCACTGCATGCAAGGTCCGGTGAAACCGGCTGTCATCTGTTGGCCAAGGGTCGTCTGCTGTGAAACCAACCTATTTTGTATGAACGTCCACAACCACAACATTGCTCTCTGCTAGAATAGCAGACAGCTATGTTGTGGAAGTGTTCATGAGACAACCATACGTTCAATTTACCCACAAATTTGTGATGGGTGCTAATGTCAGGGCCCAGTGCCATGTTTTGACCGGAACCGTTCGATTACACGGCCAACACAACTGCGATCGCCAACGGCCACGGTTCTACAAGGAGAAAACAAAAATCTGGAACAGATACAGATGTGGCGTCACTTTTTTTGTTTAAATATAGTTGAAACTCAAATTCGTGAATATTTATTCATTATCTTTTATATATTCTTAATAAAGATGCAATCGCGCAAGCTTAATTGCTGTTAAAAGAAAAAGAAACCTAGAAATACTTTTTGTCACGGACGGCATTGTTGCTGTGGCGGTAACGAGGCCTCCGAGGTCTCGAACATGGAGTGGTTGCCACATGCCTTTCTCCAACACACTTATTGGGTCGCGGGAGCTGCAGCCTCCACAGTTTGCCAAGTTATCATGAAACGGAGTATAGTCTGGGACAGCTTGATTTTTTTGGTTTTGCTTGTTCTGTTTGTTTATAACTGCATAGGAAGGTTGGGGGAATTCACGCTCTGCTGAGGGTGCATGAACACCAGGAAGAAGTGCGGCGACGTTTCAGATTTTATGGATTGACATCTCTCTGCAACACGAGTGTGGGTGTGAGCTGTATGCTGTGAATGTTGACTTCAGAATTAAACTAGCAGACTTCGCTCCAACTAATGGAAATGAGGATGGTAAGTGCAGGGTCCGACAGAGAAAATTTTACTTTGTTTTTTGGCCCGCATAAGTAAACTTTGCATCACAGAAAGCTGAAACTTCGCGTGAAGGTGATGCTTCCGGTAATTACAGAATGTAAAAGATTGAGAACATATCCATACCTGGATCCAAAGATAAAGGAGGAAAACAAAATTTCCCCATGAGCTGTTGTTCACCTAAGCCTACTTTTTGTCGAACAGAGAAATGTCATTGTGGGCGGCAGTGGCGTAGCCAGGAAATATTTTCGGGGATGGGGGTTTCTTGATTTGGGGTGTGGGGGGGAGTGCTTTCTCGCATCTTCGCAAGTAGTAGTTGATGTACTATACAATTCACGGATACGGACACAACTGTCCCCAAGCTTTTTGGCTGGCTCGAACAATTCGGTGGTCATTCTATGCTTGTCTTCCTTTACTAAAAAAAAAAAGAAAAAAAAGTGATGCATTTGGTGGGGGGGGGGGGGAGTTTGACCCCCCCAAACCATCCCCCTGCCTACGCCACTGACCTGCGGCAATTATTTCATTTTCTTTTTATTCTTGCTCAAGAGCCACGCAGCATTGACAGCTTGGCTCAGGCATGCAATTCTGTTGTTAGCGACTGCGATTCCTGCTGAGCATTTCTCGCTTTCAGCTATCAGGGCCACATCAGTGCAGCGCTGGTGCTCGGAGGAGTGGACAACACCGGCGGCGTCCTGTGTTGCATCCATCCTCACGGGTCCACGGACCGACTGCCCTACGTCACCATGGGCTCTGGCTCTCTCGCAGCCATGGCCGTCTTTGAGCGTGACTGGAAGCCCGACATGACGGTGAGGGTCGTCACTGTGCCTCTCTGGGGCCATCTGTAAAGGCTGGCTTGCACTTTTGCATTTGAGTGCACTCGAGCACGTTGCATTTACTCGGGACCGCTTAACACACTGGCGCTACCTGTCAGAAAGACCTGGAACAGAAGAGTTCCAGGTCTACCCGAGAAATGGTGCCGGTGTGGTAAGTAAGCGCTTACGAGAGAACGCGATGCACTTGATCACGCCCAAACACAAATGTGCGAACCAGACTTAGCCGGGAATCGCAGAGGGCGCGACACACCTCGTCGTGCTTCGCTTTACGGGCTGGCCAGATGATTGTGGGGCGGACGTGCGATGTGCGGGTGTTTCATTCATCCGTTTAGTTCCTCGTTCTCCGTCTTCATTCTTTGCGGAACCCTTTTTGCAATATGCAGATGTCTCGACTTTGGGGGGTGCAATTTTTACCGCTTTCGCGCGAAATCTTGTGCATCGTCGACATTACGTCGACACTGTGTGTGTGTCGAAGCCACAATATATGTGTATGTCTCGACTGGAATGGTGTCGTTGAGAAGGTGCCTGTTGCAAAAGATGTAGTAGCAGCTGTGACTGCAGGACTTATAGCTCATTTTTGAAATGGGTTGTAGTTTTGGAGAGTCTATAAAAACAAACTCCGTTTGAACGATGGATGAAGACCGCATCTCAAAATTCAAGTTAGATGTCATAAACATGTGTACTTTGTCGCGACAAACATAGAAAATCTGTCAAGTTTTCTTGTTTTTTTGGTCTCAGACTTTCATAACGATGAAAGCTCACCCGTTTGCCTGTCTTTTCTGTTTTTTATAGCATTTTCTTCTTGCATATAAAAATAAAGGTTTCCATCACAGTAGCTACCTTTTGTTTTGGGGGTATTAATTCTATATAGAATGAATAAGAAATTTTGAGGACACCTAAGCACTTTTATTAGGGGTGTACGAATATTAATATTTTCGAATACGAATCGAATACGAATAGTTAGCTTTGAATATTGAATAGTCAAAGGCAGGTGCATTTATTCACAGCATTTTTATTTTCACATGTCGGAACGCCTCACTGCTGTTAACAAGCATAAAAACACAAAACCGAAAATTCTAGTTGTAGTGAAGAAGATTACAAGTTGTTATGCAGAAAAATCAAGTGCTGCACATGGTCAGGTAGGAGGCGCCCCCTTCGAGCGGAAGCTACACCTCCAGCCACAGAAAAAACTCTCACTCGGCACTCAAATGGCACGCATTGCCAGGTATTTGATGCAAAGCTTCGCCAGACTCTGATATCTAAAGTACCCGACAGTTCGCCACCACTCACACGGATCACTCTCTCTCTCTTTAGCAGTGCCTCTTCTGCATACACTACAACTTACTTCCCATTCTGAAGCTGAAACCTCTTTGCTTTCCATTGCACTTTTGGCTAAGTGGTCAAATGCTTGCCAAACATCTGCCGACGGCATTGAGCCTTGCTCTTGTGACTGTGTTGCAGATTCCCGCTGGGTTTCTTCAGTAGCGTCGCATGAGGCTAGCTCTTGCACTACAAGAGCTTTTAGCCATAATAATTTTTCCTTTTCGGCTTTAACAATAGTGGACTTGAAGCGTGGGTCCAAGAACATAACTAGGCATGCTTCCTTGTCCTACTCATACAGAGTGAACTTTGCCTTGATGGATCTTTTCAGTTCTGCGGGAAATTCTGATGCCCCAGCACAGTTACCTAGACAGTAGAGCGTACCAAAAATCATAGGAACCTGGGAGGACAAAGACTGATACTTCTCAGCACAGGCAATAACAGTGGCGTCAAACAATGGCTTCACTGCTTGTACATATTCAGAAGCATATTTCCACTCTGATGAACCAAGTCCATCATGTCATAGTCTGAGGTAGCAAGCTCCACAGTGACTGCTTCTTTGAGTTCCAGAAGGCGAGACAACATTATATACTGGCTACTCCATTTCGTCTCCGCGTCTTGCACCAGACGTAGTGTGTCCTTTCCCGTCTTGTTTTGGAACTCCTCAAGCCTTTTCTGAGCTGATGAACTGTGCTTGAAATGTCCCACAGTATGCCTTACTTTCTTGTACAGGCAATCAATGGCCGGCGAACGGGATCTCGCATCATTAATCGCCAGTTGAAGCGTATGCGCGAAGCACGCTCTTTCAGTCAATGGAAGTCTCCTTACTGCAGCACGGATGTTGCGCCCGTTATCCGTTACGATGAACTTCGCACATTCATCGGGTATCTCCCAGTCACGGCACATTTCGTCCAGCATAGTTGCGATGTTCACAGCACTGTGACTGGCAGCCATGTGTCGAGTGTTCAATGTGGACCGCTTCATCATGAATTTTGGAGTGAGAAGATGGCAGGTGAAGCTCACATAACGTTCGTTAGCGCGCGATGTCCACATGTCGCTTGTGAAAGCAACAGCGGTAGTGCCGCCTTCAAAGGCACTGTAAAGCTCTGCTTTCACCTTTTTTTGGGTGTCGTCATACATCCGTGGCACAAGCCTGCGCGAGAGTGTAGAGCGGGATGGTAGGCGATAGTTGGGGAAGGCTTCTGTCAGAAGTTCTTTAAAGCCGCGGTCTTCCACAATGCTGTAAGGCTGTAAATCAAGCGCCACCATGGCGGCCACCTTGTTATTTAGCGCTCGCACCCTCTCTTCTGGCAGGGGCTCTATGCGGCGCACGAAGTCCGTCAGCGTCGGTTGATCTTTTCCTGGTGCACCAGCGGTGATCCCACGATACTTTTTCAGCAACGCAGGATGTACTTTGAGATGGTTGACAAGGGGCGTTGTCATACCTGTGGGCGTTTTAAGCGTTAACTCGCATGCCATACATTGCGCCATCGATGCCGTCACCCTTGCAAATTATTTACAAATAGCGCTCCTCTCTCTTCGTTTTGATGCAGTTTCCCGTTCGTTCCTCCGCTTCGCAGACGGTTCCCCGCAATCACCTCCATCCGCCATAACACAGGCGGGCAAACGCAAAAGTGAGCACAGTTTAAAAAGTCAGGAGTTACAAGGGAAACGAAACTCACAGATTACCGACACCGACGCCGCCAGTTTAGGTTGAAGCCGCCATGCAGCTATGTCGCTGTCAATGGGCCATGTTTACCGAAACCGAAAGCAAAACTTACGATTACGAATACGCTCTCAAATATTCGATTCATTTCGAATATTCGTGTTTTGACGAATATTCGAAAAATACCAAAGACTTGGTTTACGAATCGAATATGAATATTAAATGTATAATATTCATTTGGTATTCAAACTTTCGAATATTCACCCCCCCCCCTTCTTTTATGAGTTGTGAATGCGAAGAGAGGAGCAGAAGCGGCCGCAGCGGCGGCAGGGAGTGCGGCGGTGCGCCACGCAGACCGCTCTGCCGTGTATTCCGAGACTTGACAACGATGGTGGATTTGGCCTAACACGGAGCACATTCCTACAAGAAGCGTGCCATGTCTTTTTTACATGGCGCTCCAACGGTGGCATCACGCCCCCCACTGCGCAGGCGCTGCACTCGTTGGCTCCACGGCTTCCGTGACGATGCATCTGCGTTTCATGTGTGGCTGTGTCGTCTTCGTCTTGCTCGTTTATTTTTTCAATCTTTGAAGATTTCTTGTACTTTAAAACAACGCCCTGTACTGTGCTGCATTTTATGAGACCAAACTTTAGAAGTTATTGCCTGGGTATGAGCATATAGCCTTTAATATACATGTCTTGTTGCATTAACACTAATGCACACCCACTCCACTGTGCCCTCTTTTTTGTTTTTTCATAATGCAGCATGTACTGATTGATTATGCAGACACAAATTGTAGTTACTGTAAACGACTAAATTTTCGTGGGGACCTAATTTTCGTGAATCGCCTACAATTCGCGAAAAATGCGTCCCGCGAACAATTCGGGCAATATGGGAACGCTACGGAAGCTACAGTCGATTTGCGAAAATTAGAACCCGCAAATAATTTCAAATTTTTAGCTTTGCCCCGATTCGCGAAAATTTGAGCCTGCAAAAATTAAGTCGTTTACAGTATACATGATGATAGAAACCTGAGACTGTGGTTTGAAAAACGGAAACTCGTAAAGTAGGAAGAAAAAGGGGCAGACAACGTCCGAGACGTTGTCTGTTCATTTTTCTTCCTACTTTACAAGTTTCCGTTTTTCAAACCACAGTCTCAGGTTTCAATCATCATGTATAACTTACACCAGCTCGCCTGCACTTTAACCGTTTTTATTGACAAATTGTAAAGCCTAAAGCACATGTCGCAACGTCCGTTTCAGCTTGAGGAGGGGAAAGAAGGTTGTGAGGGATGCTATTGCTGCTGGCATCTTCAATGACCTGGGGGTCTGGCAGCAACGTCGACATTTGTGTGATCACTCGGGAAGGCAAGGAGTACATCCGCCCCTATGATGAGGCCAACAAGAAGGGGCAGCGGTAAGTGCCCTTGCGAGTTCGTTACTCTACCTCCTTGGCAGCCCCTGTCAGAACTCTTCAAAGCACAGGCAGTGATGCGATTGACCCAAGTCACTTTGTAGAGCAGCCAAAAGTCCATTATGGAACAGTAAAAAGTACTTTTGGAGCACGTGCATCATTTTTATTTGTACAACTGTGAATATTATATGTTAAGATTTTCGTGTTGGCCTATCCAACTGAAAAAAACGTGCATGCTTTGCCTTCACACTTCTGTGCAACAACAGGTTTGATTTCCTCAAACACAAAACTAGCTGTTTAGTAGCACGAAGAAACACTAGGCATGGCAACAAGATGCTGATTGATGAACAGTAAGGACTGCTCTGCATGGTCATTTTAGGTATGAAATAAAATGTAAACCAAATAGTATATTCCACTAAAATAATGTCAGAATATCTTGAGCACACAAATTGATGTTTCACTCAAGTTCTAAAAGTTGTAAAAAAAAATGAAAAAAAAAAAAGTCTTAATTTAGATTTAAAAAAACAAAACAAAAAACTTGTTGATAAGTTATGAAAATCAATGACATTTTGTATGTGAAACCTCATAATAACAGAGATCGGCATGTGAATGATAAATATGCCTTCTTAAAACAATCCAGCCAAAGTTGTTAAGGTTATTCCCAAGCTTCCTTCTACTGCTTCACCTAATATAGTTTTAATTTATTCTATTGACTGTACCTTGAATGGATAAAACATATATAAGGGTGACAACTAAACAGATGGAAATAAAAAATAGACCATTGGAGCAGTTCATATGAATCTTCTTGTGAGTACCTTCGCTAAATCCCGAATTTGAAAAAGATATCGCCAGAATACCGCAGTCTATCATAAACAATTGCCGCAGTTTAATTCAGAAATTTTTACTGCAACTAAGGTCTGTTACATCAACACTTACTAGGTTCCTTTTCTTAATATACCTGACGCTTCGTGTTCAACGTTCCGCTCTGGAGGAATGCTTTCTTTTTAGCATTCGGATGCACTGTGGCGAAGGAAGATAGCAAAATTGCGATGCTCACTTCGCGGTTGCCGCTTCACTGCAGTACACAAGAGCGCAGTGAGAAGCACACTCAACAAAGCTAACCTAAACGCTAGAGCGGACTAGGAGCAAAAAGATGTTGCGAAAATTCCGAGTACTATCTGTGTTTGACACTGACAGAGAGATCAAATAGGATAGTACGTTATTTGCAGCTATAAACAAAAGTTCTGAAAATTCGCATAAGCCTACCAGAACGATCCGGACGTGTAGCGGGGTCCAGGCCATTATATTTTCAGTATTAATAAAGTGAAATCAAATTTTGGTGCAATGTTGGCAGAAGTTTTTGACATGTGGGCTAAATGTAGCAGGATGTGGCAGGGTAAGCCCTTTGGTGCAGTTTAGTGCAAATGAGGCAGCAATCGCATCACTGCATAGGTATAGCGTAGTTCACCATAACTTGCAACCTTGTGCCACCCTATGCGGTGAGCATTCGTCTGCTTCTTGTGCAGGTGGTGCGGTGATGTCAGAACGCCGAGCACCAATATGAAGGGTAGTGGGTCGACTCAAAGGCTAGCTGGCTTTGCCCCTACCCGCTATCTCGCTCTACTCAGAATGAGCACGAATTTTTGTCTGCCACTTGTGCCTTGGTGTTGTGGAGAGTGGACACAACTTGGGAGGCGGAGGGTCTGTCTCCTATATGAGAGAATTTCTCTTCCTGCAGGACAACCAAGGAGAAAAGAGAAAGTGAATAAGGAAAGGAACAGACAGGTGAAGAACGGGCATTAGATGAGTTTGGGAAGTTTTGGCTCTGGGAATATTTGGAGACTTTAGTAGTTCAAGGACTGGGAGAATATGGCCTGCCAACATGATTTTGCCTAGCCCACTACAGCTCTGCAATAAAATGAGTTTCAGAGGGGCTTGAAGCTAACTTAAAGGGGCACTAAGGTGGATTTGGAGATTGTCTTTTTATGGTGAAAACTCCTACACACCCTGAGCATCTTATAAAACCCCAAAAAACAATCGTGCATGGCCTTTCTCGCCCTTAAAGGGCAACTCCGGTCAAAAACGAAACCAAAATAAATGACAGGTATTGCTTTAGTGTCGCGAAACATGATTGCAACTGAAATATTACGTCGAAGTGAAGCCGCATACTCCACCAAAACCGATTTTAAAGATGCGACCAGCTGCTCTTTAGCAGGCGGCAAGTGGGTCAGCACCTCTGTGACGTCACGTTGCGGTGGAGCTGCGGTCGATTGGTCATACCGCAGCACCCTTGGGACGTAACGTCGCGGCCGTAGGGCTCATGATCAGTGTTGCCATCTCTCTAGCAGATAGTTTCGGTTATGCCATAGACGCCCGAAACCAAAATTTGAGCCGTGGTATTTATAAAACTACACACAATATCGAAAAAGAAATTATACCTTGTGATTCAGGGACACTGTCTTGGTTGAAAACAGTCATAATCGCAAATTAAAAAATATTGACTGGAGTTGGCCTCTAAAAACATACCCAAACACTGCTAAATGCCCCATTTTCCAAGATGCCTCAGAAAGAGGGGCATGTTGCATTTGCAAGGGTGAAAAAGGCCGCACACGATTGTAATTCTGGGTTTGATAGGATGCTCAGGATGCGTAGATTAGGTTTGCACCATAAAAAGACCATCTCAAAATTTACCTTTGCACCCCTTCAATAATATCCTTTCGAACTGGATTAATCAATGTCCTACAGAGCAATTCAATTTTCTATTAACTGATGGATCTCCCACTTCCATATTTTACACTGACTTCGAGGTATGATATAATCTGTGAAAATTTTGAGGCTCACCCTAGTCAGATGCTATATTCCTCACACACCAGCAGACTTTTAATTATTGGAAGCTCATCAAATTGAAACATGGTCTTTGGGTTAATTCGTGAACATTGGAAGGCAGTACTTCATTGTCAACAGCTGATGATGCAAGGTAGCATTTAGAAACATTTGCTGGCTTACAGCCACGAGTTGTTTTATTAGTCTGCACCTCTCCTATAACATGGGGACGAGAATCTGTGTTTTCGGAGTTTATTTTTCACTTAAAATTCAGAGTTTATCGGAGTTAATTTTTCTTTGAATCCCGATTCAAAATTCCGATTAATTTTATTGTGTTCTTTTCTTTAAAAAAAAGTTTGAACTAAGACATACACTAAATTCATAAAAGAATCACCCGTATCGAAAGATATTTCTGCAGCAGCATTTGGCACATTTGCAATTGGCAGTACTAACTGACCCAACACAAATCTTGAAAACAAGTGTTCCATCAATAAACGTTGATAATTTGAAATTCCCAAACTCCTAGACACATAAAACCTTTAGCTGTCCTCCCTATCCATTAAAATCTACAGGTTTTTCCACTGTTACAAAAACAACCCCCTTCCCCCTCCCTCTAAGAAGCACAAATATAGTATGGTCCATACTGGAAACTGAACAGTATCTTTTGTCGTGGTTCGGAAGTACATTGGCTTATTGCACTGAATATACTACGTTGACAAGTTAAATTGGAAACTCCCTTTTGTCAACACCCCAAAATTAAAAAAAAAAAAAAAAAATAATGGCTGAATTTTTTTTTTTTTTTTTAGCCTTGTGCTCTGACAAACTTTATTCATAAAACATTGTCTTCTTTTATTTTATTTAGCCATCGTGACCTTGAAATTCAGAGTTTTTCGGATTTATCAGAAAACACGGAACCACCAACCTGCAATGATTTCCAAAGTCTGGACTGTGAAGCAGCATGCTGCATTTTTCTGTCAAATACTACAAAGTAGGGTTTGATGTTTCCAGATCTTATTTACAAATGTTTACTAGTTGTTTCATGATTCAGTTTCTACCAGAAGTTTCACAGTAAAGAGGATATCGGCAGAAGTATCCGAGTGTTGAAATGTTTCGACGGGGTGTCGACTAACTGGAGAAGTGAAATTGTCTCAACGTTTGGCCGAAACATGGCAAGTGGGTGAAATTTGCAAGAAATGTTATGCTTTCTTCGACATGCATGTTCAGAAGACTGAAGCATAGCTTTTGATGTACTGGTATAGTTTATATTAATAAGCCAAGAATTGCAAAAGTAGTGATGAAAGTTCCAAATCACGGAAGATTACCACCCATATGGCACACAGCTGTCATGTGTTGGTTGTTCTAGGCTTCCTCAAAATCGCTAAAACCAGAAAACAACAAATCGGGCGACTTGACAATATACAATTGTAGTGAACTAATTTGCTAAATACCCCAATCTCTCTGTAATTTCTACAAAAAAAAAAATATCTGAAGCAAACGTGATGCATATTGATCATGAATTAAGAATTATGTCGAGGACTTGTATATAGTAGAATGAACCACTTACTGCTACCAGGGATCTTCAACATTGCATTCTATTTGTGCTCTTTGCACTGAACCAACAATTGCCAACACAGGAAATAACACTGAACACACAGAAAGCTGGCACCATTTCAGTGCCATCCATAGTCCTACTCTCTTCTGTCAAACATTTCTTCCATCTTTGTTTTTATAACGGGTGTAGTTGCTGACGAGATGAGAACCGCAGGGCTTCTCTTTCCGATGCCCCACCTCCAGCACACGCCCACTATTAGCCCCGAGAGCGAACACAAGCGTCGCTGTGGTCGGCCTTCCACGATTGGCCGAACGCTGACTATGACGTACGAAAGGGGATTATCATCGACGGAAATAAGAGGAATGAAAGAACTTTAATTTTGACGGTGTTGGCAGTGTTCCTTTAAGAGCGCAATGATTTCAAGCTTCCACCATGCTATTTACAAACACCATCGAACTTGTTGTTTGCAAGGTAATGACGTAACAAGGGGGAACCATAAGAGGGCGCCACCACAACTTCTCGCCGCTAATACCCTCAGTCGTGCCTTGGCGGCATGCTCACGCTCGAGATGCCGAAGCATTATCGAAGGTAGGAAACTTGCACTGAAGCTGAGACAACTGAAGGACATCCTTGCCAGTTTAATCTTGTCGGAGACTATAGCATTATGGGTTACTCGGACATGAAAAAGGATAATTCAACAGTGACACAAATGCAAGTCATTGCCACCATACCTATTTGCAGATTCAGTGAAACATTCAAAACTGGCACGGTATGAAACTTGCAATGTTTCACGAGAAGTCTCCGAGAAAAAGTCTTGGTTGTACCAGTTGTTATATGAACCAGGAGACTGTTGCCAGTGCTCTGTAAACCCAGGAGCAGTAAACCACAGACTGCCATCAAATAACAAACAAGATCTTTATTCCAAAAAGGTAGTGTATAGTACTGTAAACCCTATCCTGTTACACACACAGTACGACTACAACGCAGCTTAATACTTCTATGAAATTCCACATTTATAAAAGAAAAAGTTCACAGCCCTCAATGGGGAAAGAATTTAACCAAAAGAGTTTCAGTATGACAGAACTAATCACAATTTTTGTTGATATGGGCCAACAATTTGGGTGCTGTGCACTTTCACGGTAGTATTCATAAATTGTCAAGTGGCCTTCATGAACCAATTTCACACAGATTTCATGCAGTCCACTATACACGCTTGTCAGGTAGTATTCTTGGCACTGTTTTCATAATGTCAAGACAGTTGTTCATACTGTAATACAGAGAAGTATGGAAAGTTCCCAGCTTCTTGGATTTAGTTTGAGTTGTTCTATATAACATTCAAGTTATCCAGCACAGTTGCTCAAGTGGTCACAGAATTTGAGATGGTGCAACCAGCATAATTTGCTCCTATGGCAAGTATAAATAAATAAATATATATAGTATAATCTTTACAGTTGCTAAGATATTGATGTTGAAACTGCGCCAACACCTTGCTCTCTGTGCCACTACCTGTAATCGGGGAAGCGAAGGAAAACAATAACCTTGCTGAAGGGCATGCATACTTGCGTGACGCTAGTGCATAACCAAAGACATTGAAATTTTCTCTAAGGCAACTACTATAGACTTTGTTAAGAGCGGTTTTACAAACCCACTCAGTGGGCCCAATATTTTACAGAGTGCATGAAGATATATCAGAACATGCTGAAGATGGTGCTTTGTCATTTCCCTCACTTGTTTTGCAGATGTTTGCAGATTGATGCATAAGAACGACAGGGGGGAGGACAAAATGAGATTAGCAGTTAAGTGTTGAAACACTGCACTTTGGCATCCCAGCTTTATCTATCATGTGACACGCAAACATGAAAAGGACACAATAACGTACAATTGCCTGACACTGTAATTTATCTCCATAACTAGGGTTCTGTGTTTTCAGAGTTTATTTTTGAGAAATATGGAGGGTGTTTTTTGTGCTTTACTTTTAACCCCAAATTGCAATTGCATTTTCTGAAGGCTTTGTTTGCAATGATTAAAATTCTGAATTTTTAGTTTGGTGGTATTTGGCTTTTTATTTGGGATATTTTCATGACTTCAGAAAAAAAATTGTTATTTTTAAAAACAAATATGAAGCATATAGGACGACTCTCTTTAAAGGAGCTTGTTCTTTGTTATTCACCCTACAGTAAAATACCGTAAAGCGCCCACTTCGTTCAAGTGCCCAGTATTAATGTGTTCCAAACTTTGGAATTCCCACCTTGGTATTTTATGGTATGTGTGTTCTTCCCTGAAAAAATTGTTACCTTATATACAACTTGTACTACTCAGTCTCTTTCTAGCGAGTTTGTCCCCAAGCTCCATGTTTTTGGCAGTGTCTTTCAAGGTTTAAAGACACTCTTCTTTGTACATCTGGAACTTATAGCTTCATATTTCAGAAATGACATACTTTCTGTTTATACATAGGCATGTGCGAATAGCGGATTTTGAGTTTGAAACAACCAGTGGTTCTGGCTGAATATTTTCAAATCGAGTATTGAATAGTTTCTCAAAGATTTTCACTACTACTGCAACATGCTTAAAATGAACACCCAGCTGAACTTGTGAAGGTTGTTGCCAAGCTACCACTTGTCCCTTTATATAAGATAAGTTCATTTTAATATAAATAACTATATTTAATGACTGTGGCTTTCAAAAGTGCATTGTCTACAACAAGATGGCAAGTAAATTATGAATTTGATAGAAAATTAAACCTATAGAGATTCCCAGCGATACATTGTCAAGGGGATTTATAAATATTCTTGCTATATGCAACTATATTTTCTTCAATCACGTATGATTAACACAGGTTGTCAGGGCATCTCTGCTTAATATATACTCATGCCGCCAGCTTAATTTTGAAAATTTATTGGAATGTAGATATCAACATTCATGAAGTTTTTTTCTTTATAAATACATCAAGTGCATGAGTGCACCACCCCGCTTTGGAAATGAGCTTTCCTCCTAAGCACATGGCTGCGATATATACTTTCGAAGTCTTGATCGCAGCAGGTAAGCCCAGTTGAGTGTGCTTCTTACCAAGCACTGGTGCACTGCAGAGAAGCCAGACCCGCGGAAACGAGCTCCGCGGATGTTGCTTTCCCGCAGTGCACCTGTGCTCGGTAAGAAGCGCGCTCAATGGGCCTAACCTGCTGCAATCAACACTTCGAAAATTATGAATATCCCAGTTCATCTTGAAGCAAATATTGAATAGCGTATTATTCGAAACTTCTATTAGAAAATTCGAATATTTGCACAACACTACAGCATTCTAGAAAGAGTGGCTTATGGTTGTAAACACCAGAGCTGGCTTGCTCAAAATGGGCCCAAACAAAATTTTGCCTGAAACGCGGAAAAAGAAAGCATTACCAAAACCTAGTGCACGAGTGCATGGAGACTACCGTTTGCATTCCATTCAAGCTCGTAAGTTAGCCTTGAACATCTTGTTTTCTAGCCCTTCGGGGTAAAATTCTTTCTGGCTTGTTTCAAGTGAGCCAACCCATGCACCACAGAAATGAAATTTCCTGCCTTTTGTATCAGATGACAGCAAATGGGTCAAAACAGGGCTCTCATTTTCTGTCACATGCCAAAGAGAAATGTAAATATAAACAGAAGTAAAAATGTCGACCCAGGATCCTTGCAAGGCAGACATGACACATGCATACAATACTATTAAGCCAGAATTTAAAAAAAAAAGTTTTATAGACAAACTACATAGCACAACTTTAGCTAGTGTTTGTAAGATTTTTATTTCTTTGATCTAAAAACTCAGAACCCTATCCACAAGTAACCACTCTTATGAAAATGAGGATTCTTTGGGGAGTCATGCAATAAACTTGTAGAAAGTCCTTTGTATAAAATATAGGGGCAAATCCACTTAATAATGGCACAGCATTTAGAGGTATGTCAGCATATTCACATGCACTACTTGTACTTGCCGCTATAGGCCAATGGGCCGTTCACACTCAAGCCTGCGTTTGCCCACACTGAGGGCACTGCGTGTGTGCAGAAACCAGATTTGCGTGCCTGTGAATGTGCCGTGTCGACAACGGCGCCACTGCAGCCACATGATGTCAGAGCCGTGTGTTGGTGCATGAGCCAATTAGGCTATGTTAGGTTGGGGTTTCTGTGGAAATCGACTGGATACGTCCAACATACAAATTTCTCGACAATCTGTCAAGTAAATTTGCCAGATACGCCTGATGTGCCCCTAAACAAATTGAATGAATGCGTCCGAGACAGCGTGATAGCAAAGACATTTCTTTTGCAGTTTCGTTTGCTATGTCAGCAGCTAGTTGTGGGTGGATTGACAAACCTGTATATGAAGTATTGGCAGTTGGCATGACGGTGTTTGCTGTAACATTAATTTGTTGCAACTTCAGGTGCTGCTGCTGCATTATTACTTGCTTGAGGGTGTACAAAACAGGTGAATGAGAAAAAAACAAAAGACACCACTCTTGTATAAAACTAGGCATAAGATATCTCCTCAAGGTAACCATTAAAATACATCTTCAGCATGCTCTGAGTCAACTCTTCTTCTTTTTCTGTCATTGCTCTTATTTGCAATTACACGGTGCTCCAAAAACTGGTGCACACACACACAAATAGGGTTTACTAACTTGCAGGTCGCAGAAGATATCTCGATTTGGAAAAAGTGTCAAGTAAAAGCTCCCCCTTTATTATTTCTTTGAACAGCTCCCATTTTAAAAAGTTTTAGTGTATGGGTGATTCAATCACAGACTCACATGCACTAAGAGACCTTGTACAGACAGAGATGTTTTTTTTGTAGGAAATAGATCACTAGAATTCTAAGCTGGAAGCTGATCATGTTAATACAAAGACAAAAGTTTTGAGGAAAATGAGGATTACAACAAAAACCAAACCTTTTGCAACTCTAGGAACCTACATCTTTTACTAGCTATAGAATGCTTACAATACCTCGCAACTGCATGACTTCTAAAGGAACACTGAAAGTAAATAAAAACACAGAACCATCTGACAGGTCCGAGTGTTCTGAAAGTACTCGAAGGTGCCTCCAAACTTACAACTTGCAAAAAAATGTTTCAATAGTATTTGATTCCGAAGATATTGAGCCGAAATTCTGTGGACACTGAATAGCGGTCTACCTACAAAAATGTTTTATGCGAAAGTGATAAAGCTTACAGCGATTAACTTATGCCACACAGCACACTTCGAAGCAGATTCAGAAACCTTCTAAAAACGTGCTTTCAATTGCAGTGAAGGTTCAAGAAGTTAAAGTATTTTTTCTTAAGTTTGCGAACTGGTGTTCCCAGCACAGCAATGCTTTCGGAGACCCATGAAACCGACACGTTTCTTCATCTCAACATTTCAAAACTTGCCACAATGAAATGCTGAAGAAAAATTGCTATACCATAAAGAAGTTTTCTGGCACAAAGGTGTGCCAGGTGGTTTGTGCTATCTGCGTGGCTCCTCAAATGGATAATCTGTCGCCACATAGCCTCAGAAAAAAAACAAAAAAACACTGAATTTTGTTTGACGACATAAGAAGAGAAGAATTTTGGCAACCCGAGCACTCTTCTGCAGTAACGCTTCTTAAAAAATGTAACAAAAGACTGCCAGCAAGGCATGTTTCAGATGTTTGTGAGCAATATTTTTAGTTTGTCTGCCTAGTGGGATAAGGCCCAAGGGGCACTTACATTCATGCTGCCAACAGCATTTCACTCAAACCATGCTCTTTCCAGCATTATGTCCTGTTCTTTCACAGTGCAAGGTTTTAGTATGAACAATCTGTCAGGCTTTGTCGCTGCCGATACTATGATTGCTCTCTTTGGTACATTGGTCTGTGGATGTGAAGTTCCTTTCTGAAAGGAACTTAGTCAGACCCTCTAACGAGACCATACACTACAGCATTCTACCATTAAATGCAAGCTTATAACTCTCTTAACTGCCTCTTCACACTTGTTCCTTTGTTATTTCCTACTAGCAGCAACAACTATTTTCTAGGAGAATAAAGCTGTAAATTTTGCGTGTGTGCACCAGCTTTCAGAACCCAAACAAAGTGCTCATTCGTTGTGGACGACACGCTGGTGCAAGCTCTCACTGTAAGTTACGAAGGAGGAGTAAACGTGCAGGACAAATGCATTGACACACGCATTTGAAATAGACGCGCGTGTCGTACTTTTTTGTCTCGTATGCTTACTCTTCCTTTGTAACTTATCATCACCAACTGCAGTTGCTAATAAACTCTGACTGGCAGGCTCTCACGGTACCGCAGGCCTGACCAGCTGCACGGAGTGCTTCTCTGCGTGGTAGATGCGGAAAATCTGGCTCAGGATAGGTGCAGTGTCCGAGTCGTTCAGCCAACGGGAGGCGCAACCAGGGTTCTCCAACATCTGTAGAAGCGCTGGAAGGGCAACCATTTGTTTACTCAATTAGATAAGAGAGAGAGTGATCAGCCATGATGCAGCTGTTGCCAAATTTTAAGCCTCATGCCCCACCAGCAAGACTCCAGGGACACCCCAAACTTGTCCCTTGCTCTTCAGGTTTTCCTTCCAAGTGACCAAGGTTTAGCTGCTCCCCCTTCCCTCTCAGATAATGCCACTCGATGCGCTCGTGTTTGTCCAGCAAGTAGCATCAAATGCACCAAAGCACAAGGTCTGCACCTCGTGCAGCCCTTGGAAGCAAATTGCGGCGCAGCACTCGCTGGAGGAACGTGTTTTGCGCCTTCGCACAGCAATGGTTGTCAGTACTTCAAAGAAATGCAAAGCGAGAAGTTTATCAAGGGGCTTTACTCTCAAGAGGTGTGTGCTACCCCACGGTGGCCACCTTGAGCATCTACCTATATATCGTTTGTGTTTTTAACTTTCTGAAAAGGAATGTGGAAAGCAATATTGAAATCTGGCACGATCTAAACACGTGAGGAAAGAGTACAATAGGGATAGCAAAGAAATGAATGCAACCGGTACCAATTTAGCAATAATTCCTGCAATGTTGAAGTTTTCGTCGGCAAGAGTTTGGCATGTGGTAAGCCCGTAACATGTAGTAATGTAGTGATTTGAGCTAGTTGGTACTTCAACATGATAAAACAGTGCACAGAACATGGAGGAAGAGAAAAGGACAGATAGACAGCACTCTTTCATTCTATCTGTCCTTTTCTCTTCCTCCGCGTTCTGTGCGCTGTTTTATCATGTTCACATAATATGGCTTAGGTAACAATGGTGCTGATTCTCAACACTACCCCCAAAAATCTTCAAAGCACTAACTGGTCTATGAACTGAGGGATGGGAAAAGCATAAAGCAGTACAAGAAAGAACCTCAAGTCACCTATGCAAATAGCCAAACAGGGACTAGGAATGTTTAGGCAGCAGGAAGATAGTCTGCCTTGAGACTTGTGTCTTTGTGACAGAGAGGCGAAGATGCACCACACTGTAGTAGTGATGATTACACAAGTAATTACACAATGTCTGTCCATATCGACACTAGTAGAACTGGGATTTGAACTCTTATGTCCACCACTGCAGTGCAAGTTTCTGCTTCATGTACAGTGCATTAACACATCCCTTCCACTAAACCTCCCATACAATTGCAGACTTTAGAGTCACGCTATAACTGGAAGCCTTTTCTCCATGTTTTGCTTTCTCCTCGTATAGGGTTTGGTTTCACTAGTTTACTCCCAATTCCCGACTGCCTGACCAATTTTCTGCGGCTTTCCTACCATCGTTGGAGGCCTGCTGTCCCTAAATTTCCTTGACTTAGGGGAGCGCAGTTCGCAGTTCACGGATGGCTTGCATACCAGTATCATTTCGGCTCTTTTGCAATATGCTTCGTCCTTGCACGCTGAATGCTGCTGAGAAATAAACGTGGTAGATTTTTTTTTTTTGCAAAACTGCACATGTGAATTTACAGAGGCATCATCATCACTGAAGCTGGGAAAGGAACATAATGATGATGACTGTATGCCATTGCACAAGCAGTTTTGTGAAAAAGAATTCATATTAAATGTCCTTAAGGTATCAGTTTCATTGCTCTCATCAAACAAGCAGCTTACAACTGAAATAAATGTTTTTATTAAACATGAAAAACAAACAATGGAAAAAGACATAGATATCTTAGGCCAAGCTATGATGCCTCATCACGCAAGTTTTGCTGTAGTAATACAAGGACATGGATGTATGGTGGGTCATGTCCAAGGCATTCATTATTGTTTACATGCCGCCTTACTATCTGATGCGACATGACACTCCTACCTAGAAGCGTCTTGGGTGAACACAGACCCAGCTGCACCACTGGGTTGGTGGTGATGGACCGGTAAATGGCGCTGTCCCTGTCGAGGCCCGCCTGCAGGTCCGCTGGCTTGGGACGCCGGTCCCCGAGCAGCCACTCGCACTGGAATGGGGCAACGTGCGAAAAGATGGTATGACAGTCTGTTTCTTAAAATTCAGAGGCATTCCCGAATATCTACAGTTTTATGCCACATAAAAGGACATACGTCACCTCAGGCATGTAGCCAGAATTTTGTTTCGGGGGGGGGGGGGGGGGGGGCCCACGACAAAATGCTGTATGAGGGGGAGGGGAGAGAGGAGGTCCCAGCAAAATGGAAGATTTCGAGGGGGGGGGGGGGGGGGGGGCCCAGGCCCCTGGCTACATGCCTGCGTCACCTCCAAAAGTAAGCTATTTGTCGTGCAAAGCACTTGAATACAGTGTCGAAACACCCAACATTTAATCTGTCACTAAAGAGTCTCCTAAAGTAAAATTTTGGGGTTTTACGTGCCGTGCCAACGAAGGGCATCTGGTGCACCCCAGCGAAGGTGAGGATAAATTTCAACCACGTGGGGATCTTTTGACATGCAACAGAAATCTCCATTACACGGCACCTACTCTGCAACAAGCCTCTGTCAGATTCCAGACAGCTTGGCTGGGATTCAAACCCACCAAGAACCAATGAGGCAACTCCAAGAAAAACAAACAAATCGAAACCAGAGACCGACTCAGAGGAACATGCTGTCAGGCTCTGGAATTCACTCGGACGGTCACGCCCCACAAACTGTGCATTAAAATTTTCTGATTATTTCATGATTATTCTAGGTAGTTGGCTATAACCAACTTGCTGAGTTGCTGAGTGGGGCGGGCAATTGGTCAGCTCGGACAGCTGACTGACTGCCAAGCATGTTTTGGTTATCAAGGAGCAAGCTGAAAATCCCTGACTAATTTCATCAGTGTAGCACTCTACGCTTCTAAGGTTATGTTTGGGCAGAGGGTAAAAAATACCGTTGTCAGTATAGACTCTAGTAACCAAGAGATGCAAAATCTGCACTAATGCCCATCCAAAATGGCCATACAGCAATCAAACGCTTCATATTTCTTTGTGCATCATGCGACTATGACAGCATGAGTCGGCGACTTGCAGCTTGTGACTAGTAATCGCCAAAACATGCCCAGCAAGCAGTCAGTCATCCGAACAACTCAAATATGTTCCCAAACCCGGTCTAAAGGTTATGTACGCCTAGTTATATAACGTCCACTATCGGTTCAGCAACTACAGGATGTTGAACCAATAGTGGAGGCACTAAAGCAGCACTAAACCTCTTTCTGCAATGATTATCGCAGAAGTGATGACTATCGCAGAAAGTGGTTTAGTGCCACACATCGAATATTACAGCCGAGTTCTGTCTAAATGTTTCTTAGACAATCCGGCGAACATTGCAATGCGCCAAGTTGCCGAAATCAGCTGACTCTAGCGCCCGAATTGAGGCGCAACCAACAGCGCAGTCAAGGCTATGTCGTTGGCGTAGCCAACATTCAGCTAAATGTCATCACCACTGTCCCTTTTTGCTTGCTTTTACTTCTCCGGGCAAGCGTAACGGGTGACATCAGCAACGTTCCCTGTCAGCGCTCAGCGGTGTCCATGTGAATGGCGTAACATGCCTGTGCAGCGCGCTTCTTGTGAGCCGTTGGGCTGTCCTGCCGTTACCGCCAACTACCATATTCATCTCATCGTTTGTGATTTTGTCGAACGTCGTAGACACCGAAACCTGGTGAAGAGTGCGGTGCAGATGGCACTCGTGCCTGCCACACGCCCACCCCAACAGTGGCCCGCTGGCCCACCCCAAACCCTACCGTCGTTGCGTAGAGGATCACGTGACATCTCATACCACATGATAGCCATGTTTTTGGCAGTCCGAGGCCAATGACGCCACACAGAGCAGAGGTTTCGGTTTCGATTTCTGCTCATGTTTAAAGTAAGATTTAACAACATATATCCCATTTTGCACGAAGCAAATGACATACACTTGAACTTCGATTTAACGAAGTCACCGGGACCCGCTTATTATTTCGTTAAATCGGGAACTTCAGAAACTCGAGGAAGGGAGACCTCGCGCATAGGCTGCGCGGGGAATCCGAATTTGTTCGTTAGACTAGGAAATTCGTAAAATCAGGTTTCGTAAAATTGAGGTTCAAGTGTAATGCCGTTTATTAGTGCGTATTAATGTGAAACCACTCATTATCCCGGAATTGAGCAGAGTTGCCCTTTAGGGTTGGGGCACACTGTATGTACTACATGAATTAGCAACAATCAATTTCAAGATAGGTTAACAACGTACTGCAGCTTCTTGGCTGTTGCTGTGAATCCGGAGTGCATCCAGAATGGCAGTTTCAGGAAACCCCATCTCCTTGAGAGTGATCATTGCCTGGAGGGCATGGTGGAAGATTTTAGCTGGCATAAGGGCTTGCCAAGTTACAACAGTTTGCAATTTCGTGTGAAGGGATACTGATGCATACCTTTCTGTTCGGCTTGAAATCTTTTCGTTTGTACTCTTGAAAGCATTCTAGCATTGCGTGAACAATGCCTTCACGACTGCTCTCTTCTGCATTCCTGGTAGCACCACATGAAGGACCATCTTTTTCTGAAATGACGTGATTTAGCATGTTAAAAAAATAAACTGTGGTGAAAAAAAATCTAACATAGAGATAGACAAGACAATGTACCAATTTACAGTTTTTATGTCATACTGAAGCTTGGTGTTGTCCAGGCATTTCATGAACAAACTTTCGGCATTGCCAAGCAAGCTTTACTTCATTTTGGTCCCTAGGTATGTGCAGTGTCCAGAGTTATCATGTTAGTTTTTACACAGTGAGCTAGTGTAGAGAGAAGATTATGATGCCATCCAGTAACAAGAAAAAAAAAGAGTGGTATTCTCTTCACATTATTCCTCAAATCTTGCAGTGTCCAAAAGCATTAGAGCAGAATGAAAATCTTGTCACAACGTAAATCCATGCGTACTACTCTCACTGTCGCTTCACAGTATATTGCACAGAAAAAGAAAATGCACATTACTTTACGTTACTGTACTCGAAAGTTGGTATTCCTTTAAAACTTGTTAGAGAAACTTTACAGCAAAATTTTAAACAATGACCTTCACTGTCTATGTATTTCAATTCATTACCCATTCAGGACAGAAAAAAGACATGCAACTAAATTATTTATATTTTGTTCCTTGTAAAAAGGGACAGGGAGTGAACTACCACTCGACTTACCACTGCCGCCAAAGTTTCCCTGTACGCCGGTATTTGACGCCTTTAAGCCAGAATCCGAGAATTGTTCACCTTCTCGCTTGCATCCTTTCGCAAGGAGTGACTCCATAGCAAGCCTCGGGCACATTCTGCAAACCAATACAAAGTTTCAGTGTACAGTAGGAGCATTATATTGCCAAGCGCGTTGTCGAGCAAGCGAGTGCGTGGCCGAGTGGTTACCGCGCTTGACTGTCACGCGGAAGGTGTAGGTTCCAGGGGCGGACACAGGTATTTCTTGAGGGGGGGGGTCAGGCGTTGGTCAGCGTATCATATGTTTAAGAACCCCCCCCCCCCCCCCCCCATTGCCGTTTCCACGTGCTAAATTTTTACACATGCAGAATTCAAGAGGGGGGTCAGGACATCCAGACCCCCCCTCTGAATCCGCCCCTGGGTTCGATTCCAGTTAGTGGACTGCCCTTTTATTTATTCTTTCAACTTGGCCTTCTCGTAAGTTCCAGAACATTCTCGTCTGATCGAGTTCCGAAATCTCTACGCCAAACGATCCAGAAACCCACGAGGGTACATAAGGGATTCCGCAAGGCGAGCGGAGTCAGTTTTGCCCCAGCGTTCGACTCTGCTGTCACGCCAACTTCGACGCCCGCGACGCTCAATTTTCTTCTGTTTCTTTTTTTTATTTTTGGGCACAGTTTCGCCCCTATTAAACGTTTAGTTTCTTCAGTTATTATTGCCTCATCACTTATCATTCGTGACAATATAAGGTATTTGTAAGGGAAGTGAGCCAAATTTTTGTGCTGAATAAGCTAGCTGCATTGTGAAAACCTTGGGCTCTATTCGGTTGTAACGCTAGCAGTTGAGGAAAGATGCAGTAAGTTTCAAAATATAAACTTACCTAATCAAAAATTCAAAGACGATATTCAAAATATTTAAATTAGTAAATATGGCTTCCATTTGAAGGGTGACTCTTGCCATGCAGCTGCAGAGTTGCAGTGCCATACTGCAGCCCCTTTGTTTTGGGCATGGTTTTTAAAGCTTACTGTTATGCTGCTAGTGCTACCGCCGAAAATGCGGAACATGACTACAGCATTTGACTTTAGTGTTGAACGAGATACTAAAATTCTAACAGCTAACAATGCAGGCTGTCAATCCTTCCTGCGTGCTTCGACATTGAGCTTCACTGCAAAAGCAGGAGCTACCTTGACGCAGCCCTCGACATGTTATGTGAACCAGCATGGCAGGTTGGGCACTACATGCCACGCTTGGTACACCTCTATGTGTTCCCTAGGGCGTCCCGTGAGTGCTTTTTGTCGCCATAGCCCTTTTGCTTCGAATATGCCGGTGAACAATAATAAAATTTGGGACCTTCAGATGATATTCAAAGTAGATAGAGAGAAACAAGAAACACAGAGCATTCTCCGAAAAGACTGGCATCAGGATGTCTACATCCATTGTTAGCCGATATGAATGCAAGAGTCTAGCGGTTGAGGTGATGTTCCATTAAATACAAAAGAAAAAAAACAGTGCTTTATCAGAACGAGGGGTTTATCCAAGATTGTCAATCTAGGGAAGGAGAGGGGTGAAGTAACAAATTTCTGGGAGCAGTTCTGGGGGGTGTACACTATAGGTTGGTGCACTTTGGGAGGAAATTCTGGGGGTGTGTTGGACACAATCTGGGGGGGTGTCTTAAGGAAGTTGGGAGAATGTGTATAAATCACTGCCGAGAGCAGATATAATGAGGGCATTTCCATTATTGCATTTATATATGGGAAGGTCCCATGTGTCACCACACCTTACCGTAAAATACCGGGCAAGCGCCCTCTCAAACTTTGGAGATAATCGCGAAAAGATGGGGGAGGGGCGCTTGTCTGGTCATCATTTTTACATATAAATGTACTGTGCATATTTTCTCAGATCTCACAAATTTGGTAATGGGCGCTTAATGTGGAATGGGCGGATGCGCGGTATTCTACGCTAAATACATGGTGTAGTGACATTTTTCGGTTGCAATTTCCATCTTCCATGAGCCGCCACCACCGAGTCCATATCAGAAGCAGACGTTATTTGTCTTCGTATATTCACTTCGCGTGCTCGACACCATATTTTCACCATTTCGGAAAATTGTTGACTCACTTGTTCTCCTTCAGGGCTTGAAGAGATAGTTGCTCCTCAAATCCCATGTCTGTCAATTTCTTCAGAGCATTCAGATCACTGTCATCACTACTAGGTTGGATGAGTTTGCCTGAAACAAATATAGAAGAATAAATGCTGACACTTCCTTGACACCTGTAACCGACCGTAATCTATTTTATATATCTTGTTCAGAGGATATCTTGTGTCCCGTAAAAAAAAATATTACACAGCCGGCATTAAATTTGGAGACAATCTTTCAAACCCGATCGACATAAATGACAAAACATGTGGAACTACGACTTACTTGGCAGGTTCTTGAAGATGTTTTAACGTCTGGATGATGACGAAGCAACTTTTCGGACAACTCCACGAGCGAGACCAGTATCCTTCTCAATTCGGTATGAAACTGCATAGCATAAAATGAGCTCTCAGGTAGCAGCACAAAGACAGAAACGATTTAATTTTCGTGAGCCTAGAAAGCTTCATCGGCCAAGCAAGCTTACATCTAGAACTTGAGAAACATCCACAGCTGGCCTGCCGAAATTCATGGGTTCGACGTTCGTGGTAGCAGATTCTATGGTGGCTTTATCAGGG
The DNA here is from genome assembly GCA_013358835.2 of Ixodes persulcatus. NCBI lineage: Eukaryota > Metazoa > Arthropoda > Arachnida > Ixodida > Ixodidae > Ixodes > Ixodes persulcatus. The sequence goes on from JABSTQ010011202.1 coordinate 95,273, forward strand.
GGGCCCAGTTTCTGTGGTTGTTTGAGGTTTCAAGTGATCGTGAGAATTGCAAGCCGCACTGCAAATAATATTTTTTTTTTTTTTTTTAAAAAGTGTATAGTAATCATACCTCCGTTGGTTTGTCTGACTTGGGAGGGAAAACAGAATTTCTTTTCAGTAGGAGCACCTCATCTGGAAGACAACACAAAATGAGTTTCCTAGAAAACGGATTTACGGTAACGCAGCTCTTCGTCAGAGATTCATCAATGATTAACTACTCTTTATTAGATATAATGATGTTCAATTAACACGGCAAATTGCCTCTGGGTCAACAAACTGTTTACTCGAGAGCAGGAAGTAACTCACCACCGTCCGAAACTTTTCCTCCCGGACCGAACTGTGATCGGAAAGAGGTCTTGCCTGAGACACCGACACTAGTTTGTAGTATTCTGAGAGCTTTATACAGTCCAATGGGTTGCAGAAATGGCTGAGCGACATCTGCTTGAGCTTCTCGACGGTGTATTCGGGCAAAATATCGACAGTCCATTCCATGCCAGTGTTACTTATGACGGTGATCTTCATGTCTCCCGCACCACTCAGGCTTGTGCTTAGGTAGAGCATATCTTCTTGAAAACAGTGAAGGAGAACTTAACAGAACCGCTAACCTAGGTATGCTTCGTCACGCATTCACGGCCACGGTTCGCAAGCAACATAGCTGTAAAGTCGCAAAATTAAATATCAGCTGATCGCGACGCGACGCGCACGCCTTTTGGCAGCCACGAAGCGATCGATGCGCCAAATACGAGGGTTTTGAGAACCAGTGGAATTAAAAATAATAAGCATGTCTGCCATTTATAATCGAAACATGAAATAGGTGGGGACTGATTCTCCTGTAAATAATCGTAGGATGAGTAATATGGGTGTCTTCTGCTTTATGCAAAAATATTCTGATGAATATCAAATATGAGCAGTTTCGACTTGGCGGTGCGGCTAATGCGGCTTATGTTCGGACCTTTAACCAAACCTTACGAACGAGGAAACAATACACGTTTGCAAGCACGGCCTCCGGTCGCCGCCATCTGTTCGCTTGGGGTGCGCTTGGGCGCGGAAATAATCCGATTACAGTACCTTGCTAAGGCGTCGTAATTGGCTTAGCTTGGTGCCCCAGCAGCAAGATGGCGGCGCCCAGAGACCGTACTTGCAAACGTGTATACATTGCTCTAGTTTTAATAAATGTTTATTATATGGAACATGAGTGAACTTGTACATGAGGGTCAGTTATTTCAAAAATAAAAACCAAACTGCAAAGGATAAAAAAAGTAATGATCAGGTGGACAAATTCGATATTGCGAAAACTACGTGTCGCAACAAAAAAAGGCGTGTGTCGTTTTGTCCTGGACCAGAGGCCTATTTAGGAAAATTATTAAAGTCCGGGATAATTAAGTTGTTAATTATTTTTGCGTAATTAACTTTTTTATTTTTAATATTGTGTTTAAGGGCATGGTTTTAATTAGAAAATTGCTCAGCATCATCGAAAAACACTAAATCAACAAATTGCAGAACGATAGAAGGCACGCGCAGCATTTTACGGCTTTCTCAAAAACCGCACAAATTCGACGGGTTTTTAAGTTTCGGTTTGCTATCGGAGCGCATCTCGGCCCCGACGGCGCCGCGCCCCGTGGAGAAAAAGTGCAACCAGCCTCTGCTGCGTCGCGCGATGACAGCGCTATGGACAGCGCAGCAGAGGTTGGTTGCACTATTTCTCCACGGGGCGCGGCGCTGTCGGGGCCGAGATGCGCTCCGATAGCAAAGCGAAACTTAAAAACCCGTCGAATTGGTGCGGTTTTTGAGAAAGCCATAAAATGCTGCGCGTGCCTTCTATCGTTCTGCAATTTGTTGCAATGTCTGCAATGAATCTCTATTCTAAATTCAGCTCGCTTACTGCGACCTTGTTTCTGAGCATTTGTCGGCGCCAAATATTAGCCCGGTTCCCATGTTCGAAATCTTTCGAGTTCTTTCGGGACATCAAACCACGTCACCTTTTCTGACTGCAGATCTCGAGGATACATACCGTGTCTTGCAGCTTGGGACGCAGCTGTGTTTTTAATGCTAAAGCATTAACTGTCTCATGGAGCGAGCCGACGTCATCAGCTTTAAAGCCGCGCCAAACGGCAGCTTAACTCCCGTCTCCCAATGAAGCGCAGTGAAGCCGCGATCTGAAGTCTCCCAGCTTCGAAGCCGCGCCGAAAGCCGCGCCAAACGGCAGCTTAACTCCCGCTCCCAATGAAGCGCAGTGAAGCCGCGATCTGAAATCTCCAGCTTCGAAGCCGTGCCGAAAGCCGCGCCAAACGGCAGCTAAATTCCCCTGTCTCAATGGAGCGAAGTGAAGTCGCGATCTGAAGTTTCCCATCTTTGAAGCCGCGCAAAAAGTCACGCGAAACGTCAGCTCAATTCACCTCTCCAAAAGGAGCAAAGTGAAGCCGATTTCTGACGGATAGGCCCCCATTGGCTGGCGCGCGTCATCAAGGAACGGGGCTCCCATTGGCTCTCGTGTGGCGTAGTTCCCAAATCCGCCACCAAAGGAGCCTTCTCCATGGCGGCGCAGCGCACGCAGCGGCCCGGCGAGGTGCGGCGGTGCGGGCCTCGTTCCAGAGCCCGCCAGGCAAATTCCGCAGAGGTTGTACGGCCGAGCTCAGCGCGGCGCGGCCACTTCACGAGAGCGCGCGCTCGATCGTCGGCCGCTACCTCGACATGCCGAAACGCAGAGCCGTGTATTGGGAGAGTTTGGCCAATAGGCGGAGCAAAGGCCGCCGCCAGCGCCGAATCTTCCTTCCCACGCTTAGAGCGAAAACTAAATTTGTGACACAGCGTCGACCAATCAGGAGACCTCTACTCCATCTCACAAATGTCTGCAGTGAAGACAAAGGCACGGGCGCGTGAGCCTAGCTCAGCGAAACGCTTTTGTTTGTACGAGACCTCGTGCATAGGAGGCACTTTCCAAAGCCACGCGCTCGTGCCCATGCCTTTGTCTGCACTGCTAGAACAGCGTCCTGAGACTGGCTGAAAGAAAGCAGTGCAAAGGGTGGGGTGCGCGTGCGTCTTGAGACGCGGAGTTCCGCTCGGCACGGCTCAAATTATACTTCGTTTCACTTCGGGATGCCGCGAACTTTTTTCGAATCGAAGTTTCGATGATCGAATCAAGCGATTCGGAAGGTTCGAAAGATTTCGCATTTTCGAATTTTCTATATCGTAAAATTCGACGGAAGTCGAATTTTCGAACTTGTTAAGCTAAGAAGTTCGACGCTTTTCGAACCGTCGAACTTATTACGCTAAAAAATTCGATCCTTTTCGAACTTTCGAACTTATCACACTGCAAAATTCGATGCTTATCGAACTTCCAAACTTGACTACCCAAAAAATTCGATGATTTTCGAACTTTCGAATTTCTTGCACTAAAAAGGTCGAAGCTGTTCGAACTTTCGAATTTCCTATGCTAAGGAAATCGATAATTTTCGAACTTTCGAACTTATTTATCAATAAAATTCGAAAAGTTCGAACTTTCGAATCCTGAAAAGTCAGAAGTTCGACGAACTTCGACCTTTAGGGTAAAAGTTCGACGTTCATCGAACTTCGAAAGACCGGCGGACGGTTTCATTTGAATTCAAGTAGTGAGGTACATTCGTAATTTTTTTTTTCTCGAACTTTTACATGCGGTACGTGTTCCGTTCTTTACGAAAGACAATGCCGTTTATTTCAATGTTCTGGCATGCTTAGTTTTAAAGAAATAAATTCCCGAAGGAGCGAGGAAGGACGACGGGTTTTTGACGATTATCGTTTGTGCCAGATTTGAAGCGCGATGTAGCCGAAGCTATTCATGGTAGAGATGTTAAACTTTTTAAGAATGATCTATGTATAGCTTAGATCAGTGTCGTCTTAAGATATGACTATTGTTATTCAAGGTGAGTTTTGTAGAAATGTCCAAACATGTATCTACATGCAATTATGCCCCAAACTTGGTATTTATTTTCATCTAAGTTGTTTGAGGAATCGCATTTAAATTAACACCACAGACAGTACATATCATTGCCATCTGCAGAATACAAAATAATGTATTTATTTTTTTTTTCACGTTAAGGAATAAATTAACTCATGGGAGAAGATTTCTAATATTGTTCAAGTTCAGCACGTCATTAAAAGAAAACATTTTTTTTTTAGCCCGTACACATTTTGGTAGGAGAAAGTTGTTTCGAAGTTCTGAACCTCTGAATATGCAAGAATACAACACATCCGGCGAGTTCTTGGTAGTTTTTTCTTTCTCCAGCTTTTTATCCCCGCATTTTTTATTATCTTTTTTTTTTTTTTTTTTTTTTTTTTTTACCATTGGCACAGTTATTTAGGTCGTAAAGACATAGCTTTGAACTTCCGAACCACTAAGCATGTGACGAGTAGTGCCTTCTGACAACGAGTTTCTAACAATGACCATCTACGCGATCTTTTATGCAGTGAAGAGCGACATTTCAAATTAAAATAAGCTCGACCACGCCCTCTTTCCCCGTATTGTTTTCTTTAACAGTCCCAAATATCTCGAAGGGGGGAAGGGAAGCTGAGGCCCCTCCCCCCTCTCCTCTTCCCTCCCCCGTTTTTCCTCTTCTGACGCCACTTGTATGGTAGAAAGCTCCTCGACCTCGAGTTGTGTCGGCTTCTGTGCTTTTTGCGAGGCGATTCCTCCGTCCCAGAAAATAAACCTCCAGCTCGGGCGGCGTTCGAACGGATTACTACCAGCGTGCAAGGGGTGGGGAGGTAGTTTGCCAGGTCGCTTCAAGGTTTTTCTGAGCCTCAACCTCCTGCCCGCCCCTGGCCATTTCGAACTGGATGAGTATCGTAAAACAGTGTGTTCGTGTGATCACTACTGCGTGATGCACGTTAAAGAACCCCCCCCCCCCCCCCCCCCCCCGGGCTGGCGGTCACAATTACTGATCTATGGTCACACGTCACTCTGCACTGGCAAATATTCCAGCACATCCGGGACACTTGTCGTCTCATTTAATTGCCTGACCAACTTCGCAGAGTCTAGATATCACACCCTAACTTTTCTAAACTTGATTTCGTGACAACCAGTGAGTCGTGAAAACGTTATTTGAAACTGAAACTATGAAGGAACTTGAAAACTGGACTTCGAACTTTGAAAACTTGGACTTGAAAAAGATTCAAAATCTTCGAAGGTTTTTTTGTTTGTTTTTTTTGAATTCAGCGTTAAAAGAGAATCGAAACTTTCGAACTTTTCGAACTTTATGCAGAAAGAAATTCGAAATCTTCGAATTGTTCGAACTTCATGTCTATAAACAATCGAAGCGTTCGAAGTTTTCGAATTTTACTTTTCGAACTTCAGATCTTAAGAAATTCAGATTTTTCGAATATCTCGAATTTCAAGTTAGGAAAGTTCGAAATCTTCGAATTTATCGAACCTCAAGTAAAAAAATATTCGAATTATTCGAACCCGAAATTTTAGAAACCGTGAAAGCTTCGAACTTTTCGAATTCGAAACTCTACTGTGATCGAAAGTTGCGAATTTTTCGAATTCGAACCTCGGTCGGTACGAAAATATCGAAATTTTTCGAAATCGAACCTCAGTTCGCTTCGCAAATATCGAAACCTTTCGAAATCGAACCTAGGGTGGTTCGCGACATACCTATCACTATATCTGCGAGCGAAGCCAAAGCTAGAAGCGCGAGACCAGCGCTTTTTGCATTTCTCCCCAGCTCGCGCGCTCGAGCAAAGCCTGAACGCACGGAGCTTCAGTGCTCGCGCTTCTAGTTTTGCCTTCGCTCGCACATAAGGTGAAACGAAGTGTAGTCGTGTCACAAATTTAGAGCACACGACCACCGCTAGGGGCTGTTTCGCGGCCTGTGATTGGCCCCGAGATGCTCGCCTATTCAAACCAATGTATGGCCAAACTCTCTCAATAAACGGCTCTGCCGAAACGTGGCCGTCCACGCCACCACGCCGCAGACGAACTAAGGGAGCGGAAGAATTAACGACATTCATGCTTTCGCATTCACAACTCATAAGAAGTGCTTAGGTCCCTAGGGAAAAAGCCATTTGTATGAGAAATTTCTTGTGTCCAACAGACACATATGAATCATACAAGATATATACGAACATATAGGAACGATGTAAGTACTATACAGGGTGTTTTTTTTAACTGCACCAAATTTTTAAATAAAGGGGGGAAAAGTTTTATGAATGCGGTTTTCACTGCGTGTTTATATGGCTTGGCGGACATTAGATGGGAATATAACCATCACTATTATCAGACTAATTAACTAAAATCCGTTAATTAACTTTTTAATTACTGTAATTAGGATATATGTTTATATTACGAACTTTGAGGCAGTCATATGCCAAGACTGTTCCATTTTGTAGAATTCGCGTAATGTGCCTGTGTTCCAAGATATCTGCCCCCGAAGTTTTTACTTAATCCGGCTTTTTATCCACTCAATCCGGCAAACCCATGAAAGTGGCCACTATAGCCGAACTTTGCTACATTAGCCGGATAAAAGTGCGAAATTCGTGGACGAATATCGCGGTACACAAGCTGCTTACGCGAATTCTACAAAATGGAACAGTCTTGGCATATGACTGCCTCAAAGTTTGTAATATAAAAATATATCCTAATTACAGTAATTAAAAAGTTAATTAACGGATTTTGGTTAATTAGTTTGACAATAATGGTGGTTATATTCCCATCTAATGTCCGCCAAGCCATATAAACACGCAGTGAAAACCGCATTCATAAAACTTTTACCCCCTTTATTTAAAAATTTGGTGCAGTTAAAAAAAAACACCCTGTATAAGGTATATAAGAACATATAAGAAAAGAACCATATAAGAAACCTTTAAAAAAACTTTTCACAAGTTTCTTATATGGTTCTTATATATCTTATATAGTCCTTATATCGTTCTTATAAGGTTCTTATATAATCTTATATATCTTGTTTGATTCATGTGTTTATTGGACACAAAAATTTCTCATACAAATGAGATTTTCAATAGGGGTGTCCTTGTACGTTTGTCGCTGCTTGTTAACCATAACAAAATCGGGCATGGCACATGGAGCTCGACGCAATTTGCAACTTTCACGACATATAGGGGCGCCCATCAATATGGCTGTTATCTGGATGATCCTCGTAGAACAGCAGTGCGAGGCTGGGTCTGCGACGCGTAAGTAATTCTAGAGTTGCTATGGTGGGCTTGCGAGTCCCATCGATGTACCCCTTCTTTCACCTTCTATTCCCTGTAGTGCAAGTGGTGCTGCTATGCACTTATCGATGGCTCTCCACCTCGCTATAACCCACAACAGCTCTGCATGTTGAATCACTGAGTCACCTTCGCAAGCGCGGTCGTCTTACCTCCCCCTTCCAGCCCACCATAATATCGTCACCGTGAAAAAGCTTCTTGACAAAATTTTGGAGTTCTCATTGTTGACAACACCAACAATACAATAACAAAAAGTTTGACATCACGTTTTGTGAAGGAGAGGCTGAAAGAAAACGACCGCTTTTATCCCTGAAAGTAAAAGACGACTAAGAAACTTCTTGGTCAGTGGCGTTGCGTCCGAGTATGGGTCGTACACTAGTGCCAGAAAGCTTGTGTAAAAGTGAGAAACGTTCCTACCGTGTGAGTTAAACGTGCGCGTGTGAGGATTACGCCTAAAAAATTAAAATCAAACCAAGAAAAAAAAAATGAAAGACGTTTACAACTTCCTGTAACGCCGACGTAGAGCGCAGCTCTTGAGGAGGAGGGCACTGAGGGGAGGGTATGCCTCTCCTCTTCACCAGTACCCTCTCCTCCTCCCTTTCTCCTCCTTTCACGCGCAAAACGCGCGTCCTCACGTGACGTTTCGGCACGTGACTTCCACCGAAACGTCACCGTGTCGAAACGTCACGCGACGTTTCGGCACCGCGTCGAAACGTCACTCGCGACGTTTCGGCACGGTGACGTTTCGGCACCGTCCCATAATGCACCGCGCGGTTACGCCGACGCCGACGCCGCTCAAGCCGGAAACGGGCGCCTAAAGGCCGGTTCAGACACTTGCGTTTGAGTGCGTTTGACTGCGTTGCGTTGAGAACCAAAAGCGAGTCACCGACACATCTGTGCTTCGTATGAAGCGTGGAATCCAATTCAAGGAATCATCTTGGCACGCGATATGAGCAGCAGGGATGTCCTGGTTTCTCGCAGCCGCAACGCAGTCAAACGCAGTCAAACGCAATTGTCTGAACCAGGCTTAAGAGCTGCGCTCTAATAAGTAAAAAAAATAAAAACTCTTATGGGCTCTTGACTGTTTGAACGTCGACATGATATATTATTTTCATTTCCCTGCCAGTTCTGATGATAGAAAATAAACACAAATATAGCATACAAGTTCCGGAAGACGACAGCACACTATAGGGGGTATTCGCTGGCCGCCATATTTGAGGTCACCGGTTAGAGCGCATGCTCAGAACGAGCTCGTATTAATAGGCTGCCAAGACCGGCAATCTTGATGGTGCGGGGTGCACGTTGCAAAATAACTGTGGAAGCTCGCCATCAGCACGTGCTCAGCATCAGCGCGCACGGATATGGCCGCCAGTGAATACACCCTATATACGGATCTGGGAACATGGTGATTCGTTCTCGCACCCAAATCGCGCACACAGCGCAGGCTACGACTTGCATTGAAGGTGGACGCCTGCTTCCTTGGCACATTCCGTGACGCTGCTTTGCGTAACCGTGACCTCATGTAAATGTGTCGGCGACACCCGCGGCAACCCACGAGGAGGGGCGGGCAAAGTGTCTCTCCTCGGGTTGCATATGAGTTTGGGGTTTGTATAATAATAAAAAAAAAAAAAAAACTGTACCAAGATGCTGTAACAGTCACTCACGCGTATTGTATTATAATCCCTCCCACGGGGAGAAAGAGAGTGGGGGAAGAAGATATAGTGTGCCTTGCTTGCTGAACACTGGTAGACGCAGTTTTCAGAGCACCCTCGGCGACAGCTTTCTGTGGCTAGCTGGTATATGCAGTCAAAGGTACGGGATCCTTCTGTCGTCGGAAATACCGCAGAAAGTTTCTCCCGCGGGTATAGGAGTATCCTGTGAACCTAATCTTACCTAGCACGTGCCTTAATGTCCTTCTGTTTAGGGTGATGCCATCGTTTGTAGTACCCGATGCCGACAGCACGCGCTCACAGGAAAAATACAAAGAAATCGCAGGAAACAAAATGTCGCCGTAGCACAGTCAGCGCCACGAGCGCGTGCAGGGACACGCTGTTTCACGCGCTTCAGAACAAAAAATAAAAATAACCGTTCGAAACAAAATGGCCAGATGTCATCACCCCAAGCAAAGCGCACATGAAGGCACCCTAATCTTACCTAGAGCCATAATTAGCTGGATTTCAGAGTTACGACACTCGAGCCATTTTGGTGCCTAGATTGTTGTTTCCAGTTGTCTAAAGGCCTGTTCACACGATGCATTTTTCTCGCGCATCTTGTGTCGCGAAATGTAGTTTCGCGAAATGGTTGCGCCGTCTGAACGAGTCCGAAAAGGACGCGCGCATCTAAAAAAAGTTGCGCGCACACCTCGCTTCTGGAGCGAGCTTTTGCTGAAACTTTGCCGAGTCCTGTCAATCTAGAGTTCCTGTATAGGGCGTATTCACTGGCGGCCATATCTGTGTGCGCTAATGCTGAGCACGTGCTGATGCCTAGCTTCTACAGTTATTTTGCAACGTGCACCCCGCACCATCAAGAGTGCCGGTCTTGGCAGCCTATTAATGTGAGCTCGTTCTGAGCATGCGCTCTAAACAGTGACCTCAAATATGGCGGCCAGTGAATACCCCCTATAGGCTCCCTACCCGCTCATTCACACTGGAAGCGGATCCGCGTTCGCAAAGCGGTTGCGAACGCGGTTGTATAAAGATCCAGTACAATTGCATGCGCACTCGATAACATCAAGTGCGCGTGCAATTGTACTGGATCTTTATACAACCGCGTTCGCAACCGCTTTGCGAACGCGGATCCGCTTCCAGTGTGAATGAGCGGTACGGGAGCCAGAGTTGCGCGTTCATATGCATGGCATGTGGATTCAGCTCCTCACGTGACTGAATTCGGCGAATAGCAGCGGCGCGCTCAAAAGCCGGGGAACGTACGCCGGGGCGCGTGCAACGTCTACTTTGCTGCACGACACTTGATACGGCTCCTCACGTGATCGGATCTCGGCGAATAGCGGCGAGGGCGGCACGCGGCACGTGGAATCAAACGCGCAACTCTAGCTCCCGTAGGGAGCCTATACAGGAACTCTATGTCAATCACTCTGAGGGCGCCGCCAATGGCCGCTCAGAAACGCTCTCACGTGGCCTTTGAGGGGGGAGCGAGCTGTTTGAGAAGACCACTTCACTGCCGGTGTTGTAGCCGAGCCAAATCCGAAAAAACCGAAACCACGAACGGTGGATACTGCCGGCGCTTCCGCAAGCACGTCAAGCACCACTGAAGGAAAAGTGAGTAGCATATCGGAAAAAAAATCCATCGATGGACAATTAGCGATGACAATCGATGACATCGATGACAATTAGCGGGAGTTGGCGAGATTAGAATAGTGCTCATAGCGTTGTTGTCGTGACGATACCGCTGGATAATACCCCTGTTACACGGGCACCCTCAACCGTGGTTAACTCAGCTTTAACGGCTGTTACGTGGCACCACAGTTACCGCACTATACTCTCAGACAGCTATTTCAGAAGAAGTGAAGAGCGCGTGTACACTGCTTTGATGGGTGCTCGAAATGCTCAAGCGCACGTTCGCCAATAGCTTTGACTGCATAGCCGCAGAATGTTGTCCGCAAGTATTGTGCGCTAACTGTGGCTTAGCGTAACTGCAGTTAAGTGCGCCCGTGTAAAGCGGGTTTCACATGCAGCGATTTTGGTCCTAGGGCGGCGCGATTTCTGCCGTCGCGGCGCTCGTGCCGCTCAACCGCTGGTGCTGGCCAGAGCGCCGCGACGGCAGAAATCGCGCCGCTCTAGGGCCAAAACCGCTGCATGTGAAACCCGCTTAACAAGGGTTAGAGACCATCGAGTAAACTGAAACCAAGTTTGCTTTGTTTACAAGCGAACGTGAAACCATTTACGCTCTCTGAAACAGTGCACAGTAAAATCGGGGCAGACATGGGCGCCGAGAAGTAACCAGATTGGGCACGTAGCGTTTCTATGAATACCATGGGCATTGATAGGAGCTTTGGCAATGAATTGGCTGCGTACGGGCTCGGCGCCGGCACATGTCCTGCACGTAAAGGTGTCCGCCTCAATCGGCTTTGCGCACATGCGAGATCGCTCCAAGTAGTGCAGTATGTGAGAAAAAAAATTAAAGTGAATTGACTGCATAAAATGCGCAAAGCAGGTCCCCAGATAAATAGCATTCTGATTCGGAGCGTCACATTATGGTCAACACCGAAACTATTTTCGCGAGTCTAAACGTCATCGTTGTTGCACGTGAAGCGGTACGTGTGAACGAGCACATTTCGCGAAACTTGAGTTTCGCGAAACAGTTGCACGCCTAAAAGATGCATCGTGTGAACAGACCTTAAATCTTTATCGGAAATCGCAGGAAACTGTTTTCAGTCCTCCAGATGTCGAAACAGTCCGCGATAGAGCGAAGTATCGCCTGAGCTTCCTGACATTCTATCTAAACATTAGGAAGTTGCATTTTCGAATAAAATGGACTATAAGACGGTTATCGGTGAAACATGGTTATCAAATCAGAGGCTGCGGCAAAAAGATGTAGAGCAAAATATGTCGAAAATGAAGCATGCACGCCAAATTTCTGAGTAGCGCGGTACTTGACACCGCAATTTTTTTTTCTCGTTATGTAAAAAGGCATTATTTTGATCACGAGCGAAATAATATGCTGGGAACGAGGGGCGAATTTCGCCCGGAGGAGTTTGCTCCGTGCGTGGCGTCAGAACAGCCACGGACCAAGCGAACGTGCCACTGGAGTCTAGCCTTCAGAAGTTTGGAAACAAATAAATTAAAATATACAAAACAACAAGAAACCAGATTCCGGATCAAGCCGAAGCGACAATTTCGCGATACACTTTAATATAAAACAACATTTCACATCACCGTGGCTTAGGAACGAGTATCAAGTTAATTTTCGATATGGAGCAGATATGACGGACATATGTTCATGTGTTCCATCAGTACGCGGGTGTGGGGACCCAAGTTCCCAGTTTGATACAAAAATGGCGACCAGGGGTCACGGTCTGAACGGGTGGTCGGGGGTCTCCTCTTTTGGTGCCGTTTCCGCTTTCTTGGCCACCCGTTCCTTGATCTTGCTTTGGGACCGGGGCTGAGACTGGGGTGGTGGGTGGGCTTGAGGCTGCAGCTCAGGGGATTGATCTTGTGGTCGGTCATGCACAAGTTCATCGGCGGGCTTCTTGCTATGCTTTATGTGCTTTTCGGTCCGCTTCTTTTTGTCTTTTGGCTTGACGACGTCAACGCCCTGGAGCTCACGTGGGTGTCTGTCTTCTTTCCCGGTTCCCAGTGCCTCCTGTTCCTGAAACTTGGCCTGAGGTCTTGGGATCGCAGAGTCTGCCTTTACGTGCGACTGGTACGTCGCAGTCGTGGAGTTCGTTTTTCCCACGAGGACGCTAACTGGGTCCGTCTGCCCGGATTTGCGCTGATAAACGTCAAAGACGAAAAAGAAAGATATATGTTATTTCTAGGGTGTAAACAGAATAACGTTATGAGTACGACAGAAGATTATATATTCAGGTAGGGTGTACTATAACTTGGAGTTGCGCCGACCGGGTCGGCCTCTCCCAGTCTTGGGTATACTTTTAAAAAAGCAGTTAGTTACAGTTACAAATAGTTTGTCAAAATGTATTTAAGTTACAAATACACATACTTAAAAATAAAAGTAACACGTTATAGCTCCAGTTACTTTGTCATGGTATATTAGTTACTTTTAAGATACTTTGGTTTTTTAGTTTACTTAGGAAGACACTGATGGTAACACAGATTGACTACGAGTTATATTTATTTAGAACTCTCAGAAAACTCTAGTTTATCTTTTTGAGGTATAAGTTATTACCGTTGCACGACTTTATTGAATCAAAGCGTTTGCTGATTCGATACAAGATGGACTGGATAATAAATTATTTAGTTCATGTTGTAACGCAGCAGCGATTGTTTTCAAAGATCACGTAACTTTCCCCTTGTGATGCTGAACACATTCCTTGCTGAAGAGGCGCTCAACGAATAAGCTACACAAAATATTCAAACGTAAGAAAAAAAGCAACCTGTTTTAATGGTGGCAAAGTCGTTGATGTAGCGTAGCGGGGTAAGTAATGTCACGTGACAACTGAGATCACCTGACGTCATGCGGTCAGACCAACTCGAACAAGAAAGGCCCATAGAGGGTTCCCGTATAAAACTATCGCTTTAAGAGGCAAACAATATGCGACAGGAACTGGTAGACCCGATTTCAGGAGCAAGGTTTGAGCTGCGTATACCCTTGGGATCTGAGAGAGCAGCTTGTGCAGAAGGGACCTGAAGAAAGCGCTCTCGACCCTAGGGTCGGGTGACTTGACCGTGGACGTCATCTTTCCTGGCGCGGATCGCCGGAGCAATTTTTCGGCCGCCTTGTCCTGCAAGTACATGATTAGGGTATGGTTATGGTATCGCTGATTGTGGTATCATTATTGTGAATGATACGCAGCTTTGACGTGACAACCATAGAGTAATATAATAATAATAATAATAAATAATAATGTTTGTTTATTTTTCCATCAAACAAATGATGGAGGGAGACCGAGGAAAAAAGCTGCATCATGCAGCTTGACGAGTCCCCGGCCCCCCTCTCACACAAACAGCAGTGGCACAGGAAAAAAATAAACAAGACAATGACATTCAAAGAGTAATCGGGCGGCAATATTACGTTTTTCGTAGTAACATGATACATACATTGAGACTTGAGAGTTCTATGGAACTATGTACACAGAAAATGTCATACATATATACATTTAGATATATACACAGAAAACACGAAGTATGGTGCATCTCAAAGCTCTGGAAAGGACTACTAAAAAACCACACTGGAAAACAATTCTCGAATATCTTTTCTCGATAACATAACAGGATCAATATTTTTGGAGCTAAGAAAATTAAGTAAGTTTGGAAGCGTATAAGATAACATTTGCTCAGCATAGGTCGTTCTAATATTGGGTAACTTCCAGTTTTGCAAACTTCGAGTGGGATAAGTTGTCACTTTTGGAGCAAGAGAAGCCAGGTCAATCAGGTTAAGATGATTTTTTTGAACTTCAGATTTATAACACACACACAAACGATATTTATATATACTATGAACATTAATCAATTTTAAACTTTTAAATAAGGGTTCACTAGGGTGGTCGTATGGGACATTGGAAATGTTTCGTATCATTTTTTTTTTTTGCAACAGAAGTAGTTTATTTAAGTTTGTACTTGTACTATTACCCCAAACTAGGTGGCAGTAGTTTATATGAGAGAGAAATAAAGAGTTATAAATTAAAAGTTTGACAGTTCTTGGCAAAAGATGGCGGTGTCTATACATCAAGTCAACAACGCGCGATAGTTTAAGCAAAATATAATTAATATGATCGTCCCATCGCATTTGATCCGTGAATACAACACCAAGAGTCTTAAAGCTAGTGAGGACTTCAATTTTATTCGAATTTAAAACGATATCACAAGTAAAAGTAACATTCTTGTTTTTTGAGTGAAATAAAACCGCTTTTGTTTTATTTTCATTGATTTTTAGAACATTACAGCTACACCACTTAACAAGGTCTTTAAGTGTTTCATTTGCGCTATTTATTAGTTCGTTACAGTTATTACCTGCGAATAGTAAACTAGTATCGTCCGCGTAAATTACATATTTGATATTTTTATTTAAATTCACGATATCATTGACATATAAATTAAACAAGAAAGGACCTAGAATACTTCCTTGGGGAACTCACAGATTCAATTGGTTTTATATTAGAAGAGTGGCCATTTATATGGACGTATTGCTTACGATGTGAAAGATATGACGATATTAAAGTTGATGCCTGTCCACGAAAACCATATGTTTCTAGTTTTTTTATTAACAGATTACAATTTAGATGATCGAACGCTTTACTAAAATCAATAAATATTCCAAGGGTCATTTTTTTCTGCTCAAAGTTGCCCAGAATATATTCTTTTTGCTCTAAAAGAGCGAGCTCTGTAGACCGGCCTTTACGGAAACCAAACTGCGAAGGATTGATTATACTGTGCTTATCTGAAAACTTCACCATGCGTGAAAGCAAGATTTTTTCAAAGCCTTTCGAAAACACCGGTAAGATAGAAATAGGCCTGTAATTTGCGATGTCGTTCTTGTCACCCTTTTTATACAATACGCTGACCTTAGCTATCTGCATATTTTTTGGAAACGCCCCGAGCTGCAAGCAGAGATTAAAAATGAATGTTAGACAGGGTGATATGATATCTATTACATGTTTTATCGGACCTATTTGCATATCATCAGCGTCACAGCTTGTACTATTTTTAAAAGACAAAAATGTGTGTATCACCTCCCTATTCAAAACTGGCTCAAGAAAGATAGTACTTTCATTTTTACGTTCAATATACGCGCAAGCGTTTACGCCCGGATTACCTTTTGCCAAGTTTACAAAATGGTCATTAAAAGCATTTGCTAGTAATGTTCCTGTAAGTTCTACATTATACAGGCAGATTTTCTCAATTTGCCTTATTTCGTGCGAACGATTCAGGACATTGTTAAGCTTTTTTCCACGTGACGTCTGTTCGCATTGCTGTGGACACAAAGTAGTTATTAAAGTACCTTGCTCTAGCATTTCTTAATTTCCTTGTAAGTATGTTACGGTATGATTTAAATGCTTTAAGATAGTGCTGTAAAGAGTGGCTACTCTCATAGGCCAGCGGCTCACTCGACTGTCAGCGCTCCTAGCGGCTGTTGTGAAATTGGTGTCGGCTTCCTGTTTAGGCGCTCCCGTTCACTAGATGGCTAAAGACATAGATGGCTGCCACTGATCTCAATGAAAATTGCTGGATCGCGCTTCCCGCTCCCGCAAGTGAAGCCACTGGACGGCCACCTTGCTCGGGTAGGATTTGCGGTTTTGCTATAGCGTTTCGCTGTGGTTTTCCAGCGTGCTGTAGACGCGTTTTCTACTCGTTCGTCGACATTCGCCAAAGAAGTTTTTTAAGACTCTGTGTACCGTTTAGGCTTGCCGTTGTGAACACGTGAAAAAGTTTACGAAATCGCAGTGCGGCAGGAAAAAGCCACCACTCGTCGAGAGCAAGTTTCGCCGGTCTCGCGGCGGGATCAAGGCTTCCTTGACACGGCGAGTGCTGCATCTTTGTGCATTCGCACGCTTGGATACCGATCAAGAATCGACGCCGCACCAAAGTTCTGAAGGTGTGTCGCGCTTAGATGTCTTTAGATCACATATATATATATATATATATCGGCCACGGAGTTCCGGATAGTCCAGCTGTTTCGGTGAGTTGCTATCAATAAAGGGGGGGGGGGGTGATCTGTACGTGCTCTTATGTACTATTAACCATGGCTATGTTCCAAATATACTCTAATGGATTACGTGGAGCAAGGAGGGTTTTCAAAAGCAAAAGTACAAGACGGCGAGAATGAAAATCTTTGAAGCGCGGCCGATATGGTCGTGCGCAATCTGTTGACCAATTACAATTAGGCGAGCCGCGCTGAAACGTCAAGTGCAATTAAGTAGGTTGATAATGAGCCAGCACTGATCAGTGATGAGGAGCTGTTGTGCACGGTATTGTGTAAATCGTCCAAGGACGAAAAAAAGACGTACCTTCCCCCCATCTTACGTCGCTAGTGGACGCTGGATTAAGCTCGTTCCTAAACCGCGAGGGCCGCAAGTGTACAGACGTCAGAGTAAAGTAAGACGCTGATCCAGAGGCACATCCGGCTTCACGCACATTGCACTCGCAAAACACATTCACACGGCGTCGATTCTTGGTCGGTATCCAAGCGTGCGAAGACACAGAGACACGGCGCTACGGGGCGCCAAGGAAGCTTTGAACACGCCGCCAGACCGGCGAAACTTGCCTTTGATGAGTTGTGCCTTCTTCCTGCGACACTGCGCTTTTGTAAAATTTTCCACGTGTTCACAACGGCAAGTCTCCAGGGTACACAGAGTCTTAAAAAACTTCTTCGGCGAATGACGACGAACGACAAAACCGCAAATTCTACCCGAGCAAGATGGCCGTCCGGTGGCTTCACTTGCGCTGCAGCGAACAAGCGGGAAAGCGCGATCCAGCAATTGTCATTGAGATCAGTGATGACTGCCATCTGAATGGTGGATAACTAATATCATTGATTCTGTTTGTATTAGGTGGTACTTTGCGCCACCTAGTTTGGCGTGACTAACTAGAATTTAGAATTTAGGTAGGAATCGATTGCTCAAATGCACGCGTAAATTCTATATTCCAGTGCGGACCATGAACACCATGCAAATTAAAACCGATTCACTGAACTTCAGAAGGAAGGGGTCAACCGAACAAGAGAGTTGAGTAATGCACTGATATTTATTGCCGGAATATATATGCTAAGTTTCCAGCTAAGGTATATATATATATATATAGATATAAGGGATCGGTTTTATCTTATATGTGTCTACCGAGGAATGGGATAAAAGTTGTAGGAGAAAAGCAATGGTTTTCAAAACTTGATAATGAACTTGGCACTAACTGCGTATGTAGAGGGGCAGTTTTAAATAGACCCGATGTTTAGCATCTGGGGCTCATAATTTTGACAAAAGGTATTTCCCAGAGTGAGTAATCGGTTATGTATGCAGCACATTTTGAATGAAAGAAGTTGACAAGTGACAGGTAGGAGTAAACTGTCGTTAGTACATGCTCAGGCTGGTGCGCTGGAGAAGCGGCTAGTTTGTGCTTGCGCCTTCTAAAAATACCTTTCGATTAAAAAAATATCGATCGCCCTTTGAGGAGCTTTATCACATCCATATATGTAGTACGGTTCATTGGGTCTGTAGCCTAAGCAAGTCGTAATTGTGGAATCTTTGTAAATAGTCCTGAGTGAATGTTCCCTGAATGTAGCGATGTACCCGCGCCACGTTCTGAGGAGACTGAAATGATGTCCGTGCATAAATTTGGAACATTTTAAGAAAGTTGCAGAAGTTCTTTGGACGTTCTTAGAACCTTGTTAGGATATTTGAATGTTGATTGAATGTCCTGGTAATGTTCTATGGCGTTCTCAGAACGTTCTAAGAATATTCCCTAGAAAACGTTCCCCGAATTTAGCGATAAATGCTTGCGCCACATTCTGACAACGTTGATAGAATGTTCTTACGTAAATTTGCAACATTCCAAGAATGCTGCAGAAGTTTTTTGGATGTTTTGAGAACGTTTTTAGAACCTTGTTAGTATATTTGAATGTTGATTAAATGTCCTGGTAATGTTCTATGTCGTTCTCAGAACGTTCTAAAATATTCATTTGAAAACATTCCCCGAATGTAGCGATAAGTGCCTGCGCCATATTCTGACAACGTTGATAGAATGTTCTTACGTAAATTTGCAACATTCCAAGAATGTTGCCTATGTTCTTTCGAGCATTCCCGGAATGTTCTGAGAACGTTATCGCGCTACGTGGGTAATTACCTTTCTGATCTGGTAATTTAGTAATGTAATTAATCACTTCCAGGCGGCAACCTTGAGATAGTTACTCATTACTTTCGAAATTACTTCTTTCGAGGCTTATCTGAGTGCACATTTTGTGACGGGGTACTCCGGAGCGAGACAAACACACAAAGGCGGGGCAGAAAGGCGAAGCGAATGGAGAAGAGTTTTCGAGTGAAGACGTAGCTGGAAGGCTGCGGTTCACGAACCTCCAGACAAGACAGATTCATGGCACCATGTCATTGGAGACGGTGCCAGCTAGGCTACAGTGCGGGGGCAGGCCACTAAGATCAACACACATTAAAATTTGGGACGAGAAGTCAGTAGTAATCTTAAATCCCCTTGACAAGGATCCGGAAATGTTCGCCAGTAGCCTTGTTCTTGACAGGTAAATATGCTTTTTGTAGTAATTAAGACACGACGAAGCAGGCGCAGCGCAGAGTAGTGGCTATTCTTGCTTCGCCCTGTTCGAGGCGGGGTTTAAGCCGCACGTCCGGAGGCTTCCTGGCTCGTGACGACGACCATACCCCGAAGTGAAGAACCCAGGGGTCCAGTGGAGGTGGGAGAATTGGTAACGTAACGAACGGTTTAATTACATGGTTGCGATACAGTCGCCAAATCCAAGAGAACCACTGAGCAGCCTCACGCCCCGCCTCATATAGGGGTCCGTTTTCTCCCTCACTCTCCGCCAGGGCAGCAGGTGCGACCGCCAAGTGCGTTGCAGCAAAGCCCGCCGCGTCGTAGCCATGGTTCTCCGCAGTTAGGCCAGGCCTCTCTCCCCTTCCGGAGCGCACGAACCCACACGCACACACACACACGTCCCGTTGACGTCACGGACGCGTTGAGACTCGTTTTGGGCAGGCATCGACAGGTGGGCGACAGTCCAGAACACGTCGGGACTCGTTTCGGGACTCGTTTCCGCAGCGTTGAAACTCGGAAAATGTTGCCGAAGGTTCCATTCTTAACAGCCCCTCCGGGGCCAGGGAAACCTCGAATGGCCGGTGGTACAATCGCTGGCCTGAAGAGGTGGGCTTGGAGTAGGCCTTGAGAAGACGCTGCAAGCACCAAACAAACTCCCAAACCTGTCACAGCGGAGGCATCAGCGGAAACGTCCCCCACAACACCACGTCACACCGCAGTCAAACGCTCGGAATTCGCCAGAGACCCGCCAGACTGGATTACGGATTACCGAAATTTGGTACAATTCCGGGTATCCCCTGTCGCCAAAAAAACTAATTTTTCCAACGAGGTCACTAAGAACAAAATACAAAAGACAAAACCCTTCGCAATTTGTGAGGTCATTTTGGGCAAAGTGCCCCCACTTTGATCCTCATTCCCGTGGATGACGAAAACCTCTGAGATCATCCCTACTGTTTTGGTGATATCAGAAAAATCTGCTCAACCCATCGGCATTGCCGTTAAATTTGCCTTTCCTTTTTCTTACGCTGAAGTCATAGTGATCGATTTTCACGTGATTTCTAGACGTGAAAATGCGGTCCTTATAGCGCCGATAAAACAATCCGCCTTTTTCATGCCCCGTCACATTGGTCCTAGCAATCTCCTGAGCTGTACCGCGAAACCCTGACACACTAGGGTCGCTCTTCTGCTCGACTGTCAAAGACACTCTGTCTACTCGTAATAGACGATCCAAATTACGTGACGTCGGAGCTACGAGAGATCCTTTAATGATCCCGTCTTCCTCCGCCTTTTTCGCGGGCTCGTTGGGACGGCGTACGCTTTCTAGCGCTGCGAGGTCAGGCTGTTCTACAACCTGGTCCCTCTCATCCCGGTTTTCTGCCTCCAACTCTGGGAGTGCTTGCTCCCCGTCAGCTGCCTCTGGCTCTGGATCACTCGTCAACAAAGGGGCGACCTGACGCGATTTGGACCTCGTACACGACTGAACTAGCCCTTCTCCCAGTTGTTGACCCCTTTCACGCAGCAGGAAGTCTGACCGGTTAGAAAACAAATAAGGATACTCCAACGGGACTGTTTGCGAGACAGCCGCCTCGGTTACTAGCTCTCCGAACGGGCCAGTTATCCTTACTGTCGCCATAGGCAGACAGACACTGTGCTTTTCGAGCAGCTGCTTGATCCAAACTACCTTTCCAGTAAAATCGGATGGCGTTACATACGACGGATGAACAACGTCCATCGTCGCTGCACTGTCACGAAGCACCCTGCACGGCTTTCCGTTTACCTGGAGCTCGTGAAGAAAGGGACGAAGGAGCTTCAGGTCCTCGTCACTACCGTTCACGTACGAGAACACAACCCGCGGTTTCTTACATCTGGCCGCTGTGTGTCCCGGCTCCTGACAGTTGTAGCACAGGAACGGCTCCCTTGCCTCGAACTGCCCTGTTGGGCTTTTCCGCGCCTCGTCTCCGCTCGAGTGTTCTGCGCTCTTTTCTGGGACCTTTTGTCCTGCTTCGGGCTTCTCGGACCCGTTTTCTCGCGAGCCGTCTCCCTGTCGGAAGGTCTTGCGCTGATCGCTCCGGCCGGGTTCGCTTTCCTCTCCGCTCAGCTTTCTACGCGTTGCGTACTCTTCGGCTAGCTCAGCGGCCCTTTCGACAGAGTCGACTCCCACCCTGTTCTGCACCCAGAGCTTGACTGATTGCGGAATGCTACGAAAGAACTGTTCGAGGCACACACACTCGACTACCTTGTCTCGGCTTTCGTACACTTCCTCGCTCTTCAACCATTCTATCAGGTTGGTTTTAAGCCCGTACGCGAATTCCGAGTAGCCCTCGCTGCTCTTTTTGGATGCGTTTCTAAACCTTTGACGGAACGCCTCGGCAGAAAGGCGGTACCGCTTCAAAAGGCTGGACTTCACCTTGTCGTAGTCGTCCGCGTCTCCAGCACTAAGGCGCGCGACAACCTCTGCAGCCTCACAGGGCAACAAAGTCAAAAGCCGTTGCGGCCACGTTTCTGGGGCGAAGCTCAACTTCTCACATGTCCTCTCAAAGTTAACTAAGAACAGGCCCACGTCTTCCCCAACTTTAAACGGCTGCATGAGCTTCTTCATTTGATACGACTCGGTCTCACTTGCTCGTACCTGAGCCCCAACTCTACTGTTCTGCGAGTTTAATCGCTGTTGTTCAATTTCGAGCTCTAGCCTTCTCAGCGCTCGCTCCTGGTCTCGTTCCTCTCTCGCTGCAGCCTGCTCTCGTTCCTCTCTCGCTGCAGCTTGCTCTCGTTCCTCTCTCGCTGCAGCCTGTTCCTCTTTCGCTGCAGCCTGTTCCTCTCTCGCCGCAGCCTGCTCTCGTTCCTCTCTTGCTGCAGCTTCACTCTTAGCGTTCTGAAGCAGTTCCCACGCAATTTTAATTTCCTCTGCTTCCGCGCTCTCTGAAATCGCTTTACTGATCTCAGATTTCTTCATCTTTTGCTCCACCTCCACACCCAATTCTTCACATAAACAGAGTAAATCTGTTCTCAGTAACCTCATTAGATCCATGATCGCTGCTCTTTAGCTTTGGCTTTGCTATAAAACTTGTCGCGAGGTTGTACACAAACCTAGCGCACGAGTCAAACACTAAGGATTCCCAGCAGTTCAAAATTAATTACCCATAATCTGAAGCCTGGCGAATCTCAAAGCAAAGTCCAAACGCTCACCCACAGATGTAGCACGATGTCGCATGGTCCGATCCCAACCGCTGCCAACCAGTTGTTCGAGGCGGGGTTTAAGCCGCACGTCCGGAGGCTTCCTGGCTCGTGACGACGACCATACCCCGAAGTGAAGAACCCAGGGGTCCAGTGGAGGTGGGAGAATTGGTAACGTAACGAACGGTTTAATTACATGGTTGCGATACAGTCGCCAAATCCAAGAGAACCACTGAGCAGCCTCACGCCCCGCCTTATATAGGGGTCCGTTTTCTCCCTCACTCTCCGCCAGGGCAGCAGGTGCGACCGCCAAGTGCGTTGCAGCAAAGCCCGCCGCGTCGTAGCCAGAAGTGCGTCGTAGCCATGGTTCTCCGCAGTTAGGCCAGGCCTCTCTCCCCTTCCCAGGGATTTCCCCAGACCCCCCCTATACACCCCCCCTAGTTTTCCTGGACACCCCCCCCCCCTTAAATCTAAAAAAAAAGGAAAAAATAAATTTTTTTTTTTCAGGTTAAGTAGAAAACACCACCTCTCAGGTGTATATATAGAGAAAGGGAAACATACATTACGGGTATGAGCATTTGGTTAATAGACGTCTGTAATTTAGCTAGAGGACTAAAAAAGAAACAGTTCTATATTTTATCTAGCCTCGCCTCGCATCGCCTCCCCCCCCCCCCCCCCCCGCCCCCCCGAGCCATTGGGACACCCCCCCTTGATTAGAATCCTGGGGAAACCCCTGCCCCTTCCGGAGCGCACGAACCCACACGCACACACACACACGTCCCGTTGACGTCACGGACGCGTTGAGACTCGTTTTGGGCAGGCATCGACAGGTGGGCGACAGTCCAGAACATGTCGGGACTCGTTTCGGGACTCGTTTCCGCAGCGTTGAAACTCGGAAAAGGTTGCCGAAGGTTCCATTCTTAACAGCCCGCAGTATGTCTCTCTGCCCTTTCCTCTGCCTCCACCTTGGGGAGTTTTTAGTCAGGAAAAATTAACGCGCAGATATTGCCGCTTGTTCGTTGGGCAAGGATACATTTTAGAAGGCGTCCTCCACCCCTTATCGTTTCTCGCTGCGTTTCTGCCCGGAAACTTCGGGCTCCGTTGCGTGATAACGCGAGATATCTTGCACTCATCTTGTGTTTTGGAACAATACTCGTCAAGATTTCTTGTAGTTGTTGTTGTTAGCGATGAGAAAGTAGGAAATTGAAGGAGAGACAATCGTGTACTCACTCGGGGTGATATAATGACCAGGAATGCGTCGACCAGCGCTCAAGTGGGGAAAAAAAAAAAAAAAAAAAAAATTAGACTGCGTCCGAGACAGATTACGTTTCGCTCATTTCCCCAGACCTATGCAAAATGGGTTCGGGTAAGATGGATACCATTTGGTTGAAATCTCATAAGGAGCAGTTTAGCACGTCTCACTATGGTCATTACGATTTCACTTAAAACGAGTTGCCATGGCACGACCAAACGAAATGGACGACGACTTATCCAAAATCAGGAGGACGGAATCGCATCAGCCATTAAACCGATAAACTTCACAGGTGAACAGCGAAACCGGGGAGTTGACTGTTTTCAGTAATACCTAAAGAACAAGTTGTTAATTATGCTTAATACTTTCGTCCTCGCTTTGTCTTTCAAAAGAGAAAACATTTCGGACACTCACTTTAAGGCGAATATATATGGATGTAGCGGTGCACCAAAAAGACCGCGGCGTTCAGAAAAACTGTAAATAAAATGGGCCTGGAGGAATTGCAAAGTAATTCCGAAATACTTTCATTACTTTTCAAATTTTCAATGTAGTGTAATTACTTTTATTAGTGTGTGGTAATATGTAATTTAATTACATTTGCGTATTTTATGAAAGTAATTAGTAATGTCATTTAATTACTTTTGAAAAGTAATTTTGCCATCTCTGCTCTGGATTACGTGATAAAGCGCGAACTGTTTTTGCTTTGCTGCGCACCCATACGAAACCGTCGTTTGGTTTCGTAGGGGCGCGTGTATCTCAGCGTAGTGGCACCGTAAGCAGAATGACAGTTCGCTCATTTGATCTCATAGCTCTCGTCCTGGTGTTTCCTGTCATCGTATTAACAGGGGGGGTTTCAAAGCGAGTGCCGTTAAAGCTGGCCCACTGCAGACCTGAACCACCGTGAGGCACTGCAGGCGTTCGCGAGAACTTAATTTATCATATCAAGTATGTCTACGCAAGTGGAGTGCGCACCTTTTTCCTTTTGGTCCGCTTGGCAGGGAGCGCTGCCACCGCGGGGGGTGCCGGCGGAGCCTCCGGTCCTGGCGCTGCATCAGGAAGTGCCATAACGTCCAATGGAGGAACCAGGACCAGCAGTCGGCCCTCGGAATCTACGGCCGTCTGACCGGCCACGGTTCCTGTAGTTGATGTCGAGCTGCCCTTTCCAAGGTTGCCCACCGGGATCTTTTTGGACTTTGACTTCGGCTTCTTTTCCGAAGAAGGGGCCACCGTCACAGAGCGACGCGACGACACCTTGCCCTTTTGGCTCGTGTCAATTGGTTTTCGTACTATGTTCAGGATTGACGAGATCTTCCTGGACACGTGAAGGGTGCCGGACTCATGGCATCGCGTTTGCAGTGGCCCGGGCGTCTTTCTTTTTGGTCTCGAGCTCGTCCAAGCTGTCGTAGCGCCAACTACTGGTGCCCGGAGTGACGAATGTTCCCTCGCCGGCGACGACGAGGTGCGTGCCCAGGACCTCTGTGGCCGTGGCGCCCGTAGTTGAGAGTTCGGTGTGCTTCTCCTGAGACACGCTGATGTTGGGCGGAAGCTCGGCGAATCGCTGCTCCTCTTGCGTCCGGTTGAATCCTTCGGCCATGGCGACCTGGCGGTGCAGCATCGTTTGCTCCCAGTTGGAGGGCGTCCAGGTGGGTAGCGGGATCAGGCAGTTCCGCAGGCCCTGTGGGTGTAACATAACACGATAGGGTAGTCGGGACATCTGCAGGAAATATCCAACTTCTGTCTGGATTTGCACCATGCAAAGGGACACATGGGTGATTAAGCCTGCAGAGTTCATTCAAACAGCGTGTTACTTGTGATTATACAGAGATTAAAAAAAAAAACAATTTGCAATACCTTGCATGCCTTTTTGTATTGTTTTGTTGCACATAAATAATTAGCTAGAAACCAATTAGGAATATTGGCGCCCGCACAAAATTAATGGTAATTAAAAGAGCCATCCGTGATCAGCCAGTAACATTTCTTTTCAAAATGCCCCACTCCCTCTAATGCACTGCGTGGTGCTTCGCCACAGAAAATATACTGTTTCATACCATGTACAACGCTATTAAAGGGGTACGCGGAAACAAAATGACGTGAGCGTGAGCTCTCTACTCCTCACTTCAAAGTCGGCCAGGGAGAAGCGCAGAAGCGGAGAAGTTCGCACACGGTCAAAGGTACTGTAGTTGCGAGCCTTGCCGCTTGGTGGCGTCAACGCGTGACAATCTTGCCTTTTAGTAATATCCGAGGACTTTACGCTCTACGGTCTATACATAGCTTGCCCGTAACATCATTTGCGGCTATGCCGGTATTTTATGTTCCACGAGCTTTCTCTTCACCGAGTTAGTTTCACATCGCAGAAGTAGCGGCTCGAGATAACGAGCAAGTTGAAATATTCGTGAGCACCCAGCAATGGCGTATGGTTGGCCTGGCAGAAGTCCCCGCGTCCTCAAATCAAGCTCCTACCTAACGTCTGCAAAGAACGGCGATCTCTACGGTGTGGAGTGCACGTTGCGGAAACACTGTGGAGCTGAGACCGCATCCAATGCCACAACCACGAGAGCTTGAGGTCGCTGCTTTGAAGCGATATTCCGCAGAACGATCAAGCGCTCGCGCTAGAAATGCATGTCTCAAAGCCAGGAGCGCGGGCTATAGCTCACGCTTGTAGCTTTGGTAGCAGTCTCAGCTTATGAACGTTCTCCACCAAGTCACATTCAGGACTAAGTAACGCCACGAGAGAGCCATACTTCCGCCAACTGGCGCTGCTTTTTTAAAACTCATGACGTGACGGCATTCCAGTTGAGCTTCACAGACCGCCACCAGACGCAATTTTGAAATTTGTTCATTCGTTTTAAAATTAGTTTTAGTGACTTCTCTGCCTGCATCCCAGAAACACTAGGCTAGTGTTTCTGGGCGGCCGGAACAACATGGACCGCATCGAAACAACAAAAATAAGAGTGCAAACATTTCGTTTCCGTACCACTTTAAAGCTGCTGGCGCGAGCATGAGATTTGATCTTGCAGATCATTTCACGAGTTCTCGCGCAAACGTAGCCATAGAGGAAAAGCGACGCGCTCGCGCCAGTAGCTTTGACAGCGTTGTATACTAAATATGAAGCAGAGTATGGTCTAACCTACGGTTAGAAAACATTGTATTTACTATAGTCGATAAACTCAAATCATATTTCAAGGCAAAAAAAAAAAAAGGAAAAAAGACAGAGAGAGAAAGAGAGTAATAGACCCTTTCCGAAATTCAGTGCCATCTGGTGGTTCGTAAAGCAGTTTAGGTTTTGCCATATCAATGGCGGAGATAAACTTGTATCGGCACCGTCACTTTCGCAAGTCAACGGCACGCGAGGAATGGTTCAGTGTGAGTTCTTTCTGGATCATTTTCAGTTTGATGGTGACCAAGAACCTGCATTGAGAACAAAGCTCCAACCCACTCAGATGCCTCGAGAAAATTCTATACATCAAAGGGCTTTAAAGCCAATTGTGTGCCGCCCACAGATTGACTGAATCTTAGTTATTAGAAATAAACGCTTACGTAGCTCTTGTGTTCCATTCCTACGTCGCGTAGTGCTGACCCCCCGAATATACAGGCCTCGCATCATCCGCTTAGGAGCATCTTCAACGTCTTCCTTTATCTGTCACTAGAAGGCTGCCATTGGTATGGCACAGATGCCGTTCCACAGATGATGATAGTGATCAAAGTGGCCAGACTGAATTTCGGGAAGGGTCTATTAGCTAGACTTTTTTTTGTGGAAAACCACCAAACCGGGAAATATTCAATATAGATATATTTCACTCCGGTTTATATTAGCTTTCATAATACTGTCAATATACCGCTCGAAACGATAGGCTCCTGGCTGCGGCCGTTTTTGCATCTGCGTATTCTCTATGGGAATTTTTCAGCTGGCAAAATTAGCAAGCTCGTCCGTGAAGTGATTTCTTCCGCTCTAGTTATTCCTTCGATAAGCATCAAGATCGTCAACATGGGTAAACAATAAAAAATCGGTCACCTGAACCATTGTGATTGCGTTATGGCTTTGGTGGTCTATTTCGTTTCTTGTGGCCAGACTTAGCAAGACGGGGATAAAACCAGCGCGTTCACAGTCCAGTTACTGGATAAAGGATTCACGCGAGGTGTAGAATATTTACCAGGAGCGCTGCTGCGCATAGTCGGGACGCTATCCAAAGACCAGTAGACAAAGCTGATAGCACGCAAAGAAGGCGGTTATTTATATGGTTTACACGTTGCTTGGGCCAATAAGTTTGCAGGTATTGTCAGTGTGCTTACCAATTTGGTGTAATAATAAAACACCAAAGCGTATACAGGAATGAAGCTTAATTCGACGAGGTCGAACCACAGAACGACGGCGTTAATCCACAATGGGTAGTGGACATGCTTGTGATCCGTCGATGGAAACCACAGTTGCACCGAGAGCAGAAACTATGCGCGAAAAAAAAAAGAAAAAACGAATTAGTTTTTTTCTTTTTTTTCTGGTAGGCTTTTTATGACCGAATATCTTTAACTCAAACAAACACGTGACCGACGTTAGTGTTCGGTTTGCTGGTCCGCGCTCTGGGGGTCATTTATTGCCATGCACGCTGAAAATTATTATATAGTCTTGCAGTAAACCAATCGATTTCTGCCGCTCAGGCAGCTTGCGTGGCGTTCATTACTCCGTTTCATTTTAAGTCTAACCGCAGCGATAGCCTCCGATAACTTAAGAAACTTTGGGTGCGGCGCTTCGATAGCAACTCATCATCGCTCCGCAGCCATTGAGAGTGCGACGTTTGTCCATAAAAACACCGATGAATCAACCGCGAAGCAAGAGGCGCGAGCAGAACAAGCCACGTCGAGCTGTCAAGTGTTTTAGGGAACCGTTTTGACACATCCGATACGGTGCGGTGGGCCCTCCGGAACGAACTGCGCATGCGCTAGCGCAGAAGACTCGCACATGCGCAGTTCATACCGTATCGGATGTGCAAAAACGGTTCCCTAAACACTCTAGTGACTTCATATTGGAGAGTTTTAGTATTGCGTACACGAGCGAACGCAAGCACTGTGCATTTCTGTTGCGTGCTCCACAATGCGCCTCGGAGCCCAAACTGCGGTCTTGGATTGGAGCACGTCGACGACGCGCATGCGCATCGTGGAGCACGCCACGCTAACGCAAACGCGCTGCGCTTGCGTTTGCTCTTTTATACGCAAGACTAAAGCTATCCGTTCTTGTGTTCTCAGCGCATGCTTTGGACTGGCCCCCGTATATATCGTCTGTCAAGAATGACGAACTTGAATCGGTGGAATGCACGATGGACGTGCACGATCGTGCATTACTACCAATCTATTTGTTCTTGGCAGAGAACAAATGGGAGCTTTAATGAAACTCACAGCTTGCGAAACGCAGTACGGAGTTGTTTTTTTTTATTTTCGGGCTTCTCGCTTCTTTTACGGCGTCCTTATCAGCTTACGCCATAACCCCACTGACTGCTGAGCCGTACAATTCTCAGGGTTTCTTATGTTATCCTTAATACGACTTGAAGGCCAAAGCCCAAGCGCCGATGCATTAAAGTCAAACACATGATTTACTCGCTGAGTCATCCCTGTTAATGTGCTGAGTCATCCTTCTCAATATGCTGAGTCATTATCTTAATTCGTTGAGTCATCCACTGATTGGTCAGGTAAACGTTTTGGTACATTTCGTGTCGCCGACGTGTTTTCGCTCGGTCGACTGAACGACGACAGATATAAGGCTTTCGCCGTAATAAGGTGCTCGAACCGTCCTGCATAACATAAGCTGTCTGTGACGTCATACGCTGCGAACAGTAAGCAACATGGCGTATTGTTTTCGTTACGAAAACCGGCACTTTGCTGAGACGATATATGACGATGAGAGGGTTGATACGATGCCATTGCGAATAAGTTCTCTAATGGCCTCTTCCATTTGGACAAACAGTCAACCAATTGCGCGTGCAGACACGACAATGTTGTCTCGTTGGCGGCGCAGTATGCAGCTTAAACGGGACAAATACAAGCAAAGGTATACAGCACGTTTAATTTCATGCGTGAGCAAAGTAGGAAGTGTAGGAAGAGTGACGAGAAATAGCTGTACGTATGAGGACGTATTCAACTGGTCTTTTGTCATTTCGTATTAATATACAGGGTATTTCCGAGTGCCATTCGGACGTAAAAATTAATTCGTGTAAATAAACCAATACACTAGGTGCGATTGAAAATTTGTACAAAAGTGATTTTAGGTGGTGAATTTATACTAATATTTTATAAATTTAGGTATCAATAAAAATAAATAAAAAATAAAAACTTTTTTTTTTTTTTGCACAGAGAGAAGAACGACAAAAACTGTGCGGTCGACGCCGCTACTCACAAATGGCACAACATGAAGCAAAAACTTGAAAGTTTCCTTGACATGAGCACCCGAAAGCAGATCGAGCTGATCCGAGGATGTGTGACACCATCTGTCAGCAGCAGCTGTGCCAACTAGACGGTTCTCGCTGTTTTACTTTTTGCACGAAGAAAAAAAAAAGATTTTTTTCCGGGTTTAATTTTCTTTTATCACCTATACTTATAATGTTTTAGTAGGATAAATGCACCATCTAAAGACACATTTGTAAAAAAGTTTCAATGCACTCCTTTCATTGGATTATTTGTGCTAAGTTTTCTTACGTCGAAATAGCGCTAACACAAGGTTAACATGTCTCCCAGCAGAGTAATAACTGCTTTCACCTAAAGAAACGCTAACACCTGTACTTTCATGCGCATCTAAAATTTACTTGCTACCTTATCAAAGGGTATGTAAAGTAAGACTACATAAACATTTTAATACTATTTACGCTGAGCGGTTACGGCAGTCGTCGGCTACCGTCACAGTCGTGCCAAACCTCGATGTCCCGTGCACGTCGTCTTCTTTATCTCTTTTCTGGAACCGCGGTTGTTCACTACAGTAGTATCCCCCCCCCCCCCCTTACCTCCTTTAGCGAGAGCGCGCAATAAGTAAGCGTTTTTTTTTTTTTTTTTTAATAAAAAAAAAATAAAACCGGAGCTCAGGGAGAGCAGGGTCCGATGATCCGATACATGCACGCCTCAAGTTACGAGAGTGGTTCGTTAACCGGCGAAAAAATCAGTCGTACTCACGATCACGGTAACAGGTACAACCGACGTCCAACAGACTTTAATCAGCGGGCTCGGGGCCTCGCCGGTCATTATTTTGCAATCGATTATTAGTCTTCGCAATCCTGCAAAACCCGAAGAGGAGACACTGATCGAGTCGATCTTGACGGAAACGCTAAACCCATAATTGCTGTCTTTGGAATACGACGGCAGATACGAGTCTCGTCACGACGAGACGATGTTTCGTACCGTAAAATTGCAGAATCACCAGCGACTCCAACATGAGTATCACGAACCGCACGTACTGGTCGTGGTTGTGGAATATTATGGCGGCGATGCTAGCGCCACCCTACAGGAAGAGAAGAAAGAAAAGAGACATCAATTCGAGACTTAGGCTTGGAAAGTGCACGACACTGAAACCTAGAATGCATTTTATTATACTGCTAAAACGTATTGCAATCAGCGATCAATTACTTTATTGTTAATTTTAATTATGTTATCTCGCTACCTGTGCACAGACGTGTACGTAAGCCGCTACAAGTAACGAAATTACTTGTAATCCCTTACATTTAACAGTAATTCTTAAGGGAATAATTACATATTTCAGAAAGTAATTGTAAAGTAATTTCCTTACTTTTTGTACGTAAAAAAATGATTGTAATCCTTTAAATTTTTGTTCTCATTTGCCGAAGAAAAATGCGAGACCTTTAAATAATAACAAAAAAACACGTTTTTTTTTTTGTAAATGTAAGTTTTACCGGTATCACGCTGTCTCCTGCATTTACAAAACTTAAGTCCTGGCATTCTTCAGATGCTCAAAACCATTCTTCACGTCACCTAAAACCTCGACCCAAATCTTTTTTTTTTCTTTGTGGTTTGGTAGTATGCAAATTGTAACTCGTCAGCTTGCTCGCCAACCAGGAAGTTGGAAGCACACTTATACAAATGAACACGTGCAAACAATAATAGGCAAACTCCCAAATTCAAAGTGTTCACTTCTAACAAAAAAAAAAAGATAACAAAAAACAAAAACGTTGAAGTGCACGCGGGCTGGTGTAGCGGATCTGTGCGTGCCTTCTCTTTTTGTCTCTTCACCCTTTCTTTGATTCCTTCTGGCCGAGAGAGAGAAAGAGAGAGACAGAAAGAAGATGACTTTTTTGTATCAACTTCAGGGACCAAGATAATCTACACTGGGGAGAAAAGTAAAGTTTGTTGGAGCCGTAGTAATGACACTGAGTCTCAATGGGCCAACAGGATCTAGCTGACGTTTTGGGTGTGCAGCGGGTAGGGGAGGTCTTGCGAACGCGTTGTTTTCTAGCCACTCGGTCGCGCGTCCAGGTGGCAGCACCTATTTGGAAGAAAAGTGGATTGAAAAGGTGTTTTGTGCAGCGGACGACATCTTCGCATAGAAACGAGGCAAGATACCCCATGAGACTTTTTGAAAGCCAGATGTTGCTCCAGGTCGCAAAAGTGTGAGTTGCGGCAACAATAAACGCTTTCATAACACGTGTGCCTTGTTTCTTACCCTAGGACAGTAAGGTTGAAAGTAACGCCGGGAAAGTAACAAATTACTTCCTGAAGTAACGGTCACTTACTTTTATGGAAGTGTAATTATAACTGTTATTAGTTACATTTAGCCGTGGGTAATTGTAAATATAATTCCTTACATTATTTCAGTAACGTGTACAAGTCTGCCTGTGCACTCTAAGAAATCTGGAGCGTCTACTTTCCCGCAAAGCACTTTGGAGTGCCAACCACGTCAATCTACGGGAGAGCTCGGCGACTAGCGAAGCTAAAAAACGTTTATACATAAAAAAAAAAAAAAACTGTTCGTGCCGTGGCACTGAGCCGAGCAAAACGCCATGCTCAATAACACAGTGCAGTTTTTTTAGTTTTTTTTAGAGAAATTTAAACATATTTTTATTCTTGTCATTTGCCGAGTTTCCTCCGTAGATTGCAGTGGTTGGCACTCCAAGGTGCTTTGTGGGGAAATAAACGCCTCAGATTTCTCAGACTGTGGGCCTGGAAGGCGTATTAGTACTAGAATAAAATTCAATTTGCACTGGCTGGGCGAGCTCAGAGTCCCTCGCAGACAACATATGCTTGGAGACCCAACTTTATCTGTCTCGCCATTTCCGCAAGGCTTATTCCGAAATGAGTAATTTCTTCGTGCTCCTCGGTGAATTTACGGCCGCGTCTGCTTTCATAACGATGGTAAGAAGAGTAAAACATGGTCATCGAACGGAAGAGAGTAAAGGAGGGTTCACATATTTGCGTCAGTTGCCATTTTTCACGGCGACGGAAACGACAGCAACGACTGGAATACCGTAACACCGGTAACTCACGATTGGTTCACGAAGCTACCTGACGCATTGTTTGCCATGTTCCGTGCAGGGAACAGTTGTTCCGATGACTTCGTCGTTGATGTCGTTTGGGTCGCTCTGAACGCAGCGAACGCTACTATCTGAACCAGGCTTAACGCCTGATTGCATATTTCGTATCGGATGTTTTCTTTTGTTCCTCTTTACTTGTTTCCTTGTGTGCGATGAAGACGAAGCTTACGGGACTGCAGACCACGATGCTGGTCATAAGCAGGAAGAGGCAGATGAAGAAATGCACCATCGTCCGGTTCACCAGCAGGGGTGGGTGCGAGGCAGACAGCACTTCGATGATAATATCGGGTACGATGAGCTGCGAGACCCGGGGGTGACGACAGAGTACATGTTACAGAGCTCCCTAACGAAAAATACATTATTCCCCATGTTTCTTTCAAAGAGGATATAGGCGCGAAAGGTTCAATTGATGCGCTTGTTCGTATTCCCCTCTCCATCATTCGAGGAAGAAGAGAATATACATGAAACAATAAAAGTAAAAGGAAGCCAAAAATATTAGGCAAAAAAGGTAGTTCGCTCATCTTGTCCGAAAATCGGCAAGGTGTAGTCATCAAGCGCACAGCGTAGTGTGAAAGATCATGGAGGCAAGTTATTTCTGCTCACATATTTTTGGCTTCGGAATATGTACACTTGGCTGGACTAGTCCCATAAAATGAAGAAATGTGTCAAAGTGGCAGCTGAATGATGGAACGGATCGGCCGCCTAGAAATCATAGAGTGATACCGAACTATCCAGATGTGGTTCAGTTTTATTAGACGAATATTCCTATAAATGGTACACTGCGCCAACATGGTAAATGCAATTTGTAAGCGGTCTTTTGTACGCAACCGTTTGGAACAAGTAGCACCGTTGAAGATGACTCGCATCGCCGAAGGACTGTTCTTCTTATGTCGGCGAGCAGTGCTGTCTGTTTTTTTTTTCTTTTTTTTTTGTTGGCATGATGAGACCAGGCAATAGAGATGATTTTTATGATTATCGAATCATAACTTAGCCTTCGAAAATTACAACTGGCCCGTTTGTTCGAAACGCTAACCGCGGCTAAAGTTAGCCGCAGTACCTAGGAGAGGGATTTTGAAATCACGTGACTGGCTCGGTAGGGATGCGGGGAAACATGGCGGTGCCCCAGTGAGTGAGCGCCGCCCGCTTTGGAATTAATATGTCGTTGTAGCTGCAATATAGGACGCGTTAGTCATCAACGAATGGTGCAGAAAACTTTCGCTTTGCCTTACCTCAGTTAAATCGCAGAGCATGAGCAATGACCTCACCGCATTTTTTAGATAGTCTTTCGATTCTGGCCATTCCTAAGCCTAAATGAACGCGATAATTGTCGGCATGGCAACGTCTTTGGAAAGCGGATTGCCTTGACTCAATCGGCCGGGTATTGATAGCACACAAAAGCAGACAGCGTCCCAATAGACCTTTTTCTAAATTACCCCAGCATTGAGGAGAACACTGGAAGTGTAATTCTACGGTCTGCGCGCGCTGGCCTTCCTCTTATAAAAGATTTAAAATAAATAATCATAATAAGGCTTTGACGAACGCGCGTGCAAGGCAAAATTTATTTTAGACATTTTGCTTTAGAACAATTACTACTGTAGGCGCCAACACGTGCAACGCGTGTAACTACACTCGTAGCATACACCTCGGTGCTTGGGAAAATTAGAAAAAGGTCTATTCGGACGCTGTCTGCTTTTGTGGGCTATAAATACCCGGCCGATTGAGTCAAGGCAGGAGGCGTTGGTCAAGGCAATCCACTTTCCAAAGAGGTTGCCATGCCGACAATTATCGCGTTCATTTAGGCTTAGGAATGGCCAGAATCGAAACGCTATCTAAAAAATGCGGTGAGGTCATTGCTGATGCTTTGAGGTTTAAGTGAGGTAAGGCCAAGCGAAAGCCTCCTGCACCATTCGTTGCTGACTAACTCGCCCGATATTGCAGCTACAACGACATATTCCTTCCAAAGCGAGCTGCGCTCGCTCACCGGGGCACCGCCATGTTTCCCGCATCCCTACCGAGCCAGTCACGTGATTTCGAAATCCCTCTCCTAGGTACTGCGGTTAATTTTAGCCGCGGTTAGCGCTTCGAGCAAACGGGCCCTGACTGTGCTATGCCGCACTGCCCCGGAAAAGTAAAGCGGACGTGAAACATCCATTTATTTATTTATTTATTTTTATTTTGAGTGACCCACCAACAACTTAACGCCTCCTTAGTGGTGCACTTATCAACGAGTCAATTAGTAGTAAAAATTTAAACGGGATAAAAGCGAAATGTTGGGAAAAAACAAAAGTCTCAACACACTTTTGAAATTGACGCTCTTCATCAAAAATATCAAGACTAACATTCCCACAAATCTGTTCTAAATGGTTATGCGTCAGTTGTAAGCGTGGCATGGGTGCAGCATGGTAAAAATCGGTAGGGTAAAACAAAGTATAAAGTCTACAAGACCTACAAGGAATGTGCAAGTAGATGTGACTGAGTAGCTCTGGTGAATCAATTATACCATTTACAATCTTATACAAATATGTCAGTCCACGAATTGTTCTCCTGTTGTGCAACAAGTCAAACTTCACGAGTTCACAAATCTTCTCATAACTATAGAAATAATTCAATTGAAAATAACGACCAAACATTACACGAACGAATCTACGTTGAATGCTCTCAATTACACCTGAATTTGTCACTCCAATATTGTTCCTGACAACTGAGGCATATTCAACACGACTACGCACCAGTGAAGAAAGCAAACGTAAAATACAAAGTGGTTTAGAAAAACCGCGTGTCACTCGTGTAATGGCTCCCAGCACTCTAAAGAAAGCATTCGCAATTGTAGTCACGTGATGATTGAAATTAATTGCAGGATCCATAAAAACGCCTAGATCACGGATGACCTCAACGGGAGTAATATCGGTGGAATCTAATACATAGGAAAAACTCAGAATTTCACGCTTCCTAGAAAAGGGCATAACTTTCGTCTTTGATTGATTTAAGAGTAGGTCATTTGCAAAACACCACGCCGAAATGGAATCTATATTACGCTGAAGACATTCACAATCGTCAACCGTTTGGACCGTCGTAAACAACTTAATATCATCAGCAAATAACAAAAACCGAGTGTGTTTAATACAGGAAGCTAGATCATTTACAAAAATTAAAAACAGCAAATGACTGAGGTTACTGCCTTGAGGAACCCCAGAAGTAGATAAAAAAGGAGCAGATAATCGGCCGGATACTCGCACAAAGTTCAGCCGATGAGATAGGTAACTATCGAGGAGACGACAGTACTTAAGGGACAGACCGTAACTACAGAGTTTACTCAACAGTAGTCGATGATTAACTTTGTCAAATGCCTTGCTCATGTCAAAGTAGACTACATCCGCTTGTCCTTCGCTATGGACAGATGGTACAATCTGATGTAGGAAGGAACACAAGTTTTTTTTTCTGTGGAGTGGCCTTTCATGAAACCATGTTGCTCAGGAATAATCTTCCGACAAAAATATGCATAAAGGCGGGTGTGCAAAAAAATTTCATAAACTTTAGACAAACTGCAAAGGAGGGAGACTGACCTATAGTTGTTAATCATGGATCGATCACCCGATTTATGTAATGAAACCACAACAGAGCGCTTCCAAACGGCAGGAAATGTTTCAGATGCAAGTTATAAGTTAAATATATGCACCAAAACTGCACAAAGGAGTGGAGCACAACCTTTTACTATGAAGCTAGGAATTCCATCTACTCCCGTTGATAACTTTGGTTTACATTTTTTAATTGCCTCCAAGACTTCAGATTCATTAATTGGAGCAACAGTCGAAACATCTATGCAGTTTATATTCGAGCTAGGCATTATGCCATTATTTGTACTGAAAGAAGCACTAAAATGGCGCGCAAAAATATTAGCTACATCAAGAGGGCCAGAGACGCAATCCTTATTCTCTCGCAATGTGATCGTGGTAACATTCTCTTTGATGATTTCTTTGACAAACTTCCACATACACTGTGGCTGTGTACTCAATGATTTTTCGGCGATGTCAGCATGTTGTTGTTTATCTTGCTTAAACAATTGTTTCGCCTGTGCACGACACTGACTAAATCTTGTGGTGTACCAGTCGACATTGACAGTTTTTTCATAGAGGCGATGATAGTGTAGCTTGGGCCGTAAGCAATGTCTCAGTTCCTTCGAGAACCATAAGGGATAGTCACTTTTATGAGACACCCTCTTTGGTATGAAGAGTTGCATGCTTTCCTGAACAATAGTCGAAAGTGTGGAAGTTGATGATTCGACACACTGATTAACTAGAACACTACTCCAGTCATAGTCTTGAAGATACTGATACAAGGAATAGTAATCACCGTTGGAGTAGGAAAACCATGATTGTGAATGTAAAATGCTCTTGGCAAGTGGGAAGAAAAATGATACAATAAAAGGTTGATGATAGTTATCCACCCGAGATAGCGGAGCTTTGGCAAGACTGATATCAACAACCGAGGTGACCAGGGCAAGGTCAAGTATGTTTCCACAGCAGTTGCGTACAGTATTACGTTGTTCAAAACCATTGAAATGAACGAAGTCTAACAGACAAAGTAGCTTCAACCTTGTGTTCGTATGACTAACTAAGAATCTGCCAGACTCCCAATCGTACCCAGGAAGGTTGAAATCGCATTAAATGTGCACTCAAAATTTAAAGAAGTCAATTCTTTCTTCCAGGAAGTTGATATGCTCACAAAAAATAATGTGCTCAAACATTGGCGGAAAATAGTAATTGCCAATAAGAAAATTTCTTCCATCGGTAGACATTACTTCGATCCAAACGCTCTCAGAATAACACTCGAGATCGCTCCTCCGATGAACTTTCAAGGTCCTATCTGCAGCAAGCAATTCCCCTCCCCCCAAGCTCTTCCCCGTTTTCTCATAGTCACGATCACGTCTATAAACCTCATATTTGGGCGGAAAATAATTAGAACTAGAAATTCCATCTGCAAGCCAAGTTTCTGTTAGGCATATGATTGAATACATGCTTGACATGGCCTCCATAAAAAAACTCGGCGTCTTTAGTTTTCAAATTACGTACATTCTGATAATAAACGGTACACTCGTCATGCATCTTCTTCTTTTCTCCTCAAGAGCCCCAAAACATTGCCTAAAAAGACAGCCAATGGGCCACACATTCGCGTCATTCACCTTGTCAAAATCGTCCCACTCTAGAGTGATGTTGAACGATGTATAGCTCATATGTCTCGACGGAAGTTGGGTACAGACACATGTTTTGACGACGTTGTTGAGTGTTGCTGCGATGTCGTCAACAGTGGTTGGAGGGTCAAGTCGAGACACAAAGAGCGCCCTACTCCTCGGAGGGCGAGGTACAGCCGTCAGCTTACTTGTAGAGTTCGTGCCTTGGGCGGGCTTCACTCTCCTTTTCTTTCGTACAAGGGTGTATCCGTATTCGTCAGTAGTCGATCGACTGCCGCGGATACCGGTGGTCGAAGCTACCAAGGGGTCCCCATGCTCCAGGTCAGGTGCACGGTTCCAATCTGGTGGACGCGTAACTGGTAGGTCTAGCTTCGAAATTTGAGGAATTCAAGCAAGATGGCTTCGTCCCATTGGTCGTAGTACTCGGAGTCGCTGAAATATGACTTGCATGTGCAGCTTCTTGATTTGACAAAGGGAAGCGAGGAGGAGCAGTGCCTAAGGACTTACGAAGGAGTTCCGCATTACGGGCCAGATGAAGGTGCAGCTGTTCATTGTCTGCTCGCAGGGCCTGTACTTCAGATGAGAGCGCATCAACCTTCCGGCAAAGCTGAAGAATAATCCTTCGGAGGTCTGCGTTGTCTCCAAGTCCTTCCTCCTTCTCAGGTTGGACTTCGCCTGCATCACCACTGGGATCCACACCGCAGGGATCATCGTCGGAGCTAAGTTTAGCCGAATCGGGGCCGGGCAGTTTGGTGCACTCTTGGCACTTGTAGGTGCTAACTCTGTTATGAACGAGAAGTTTATACTCCGCAGCGTCAATATTCACACACCTGCAGTGGAACCGGCGGCGGCAGGTCCCAGAAAACGCAATATATTGCTGCCGCCCATTGATGGTCTTGGAGCAGCGTCCACACACTTCCTGTGTCTTCGTCATCGTCCTCGTTGACGACGATTACGATATATGTTCTAGACGGCTGCGACTAGGAGCTCGTTGTGGAGGTGATATAAAGTAGTCATACGTACACAAAACATGGTTCGTGTGGTACGTGTTGCCGTTTTTAGCCGACAATCATCAAAAGTTAAAAACAAGCTGTTTTGAAATAATGACTCGTAAACAAATATACTCGGGAACTCACAAACTTTGGAAGCATCGCTGAGATGAGCCACAAAGAGTGAATTTGGCTCCAAAATTTCGGATGTTGTACCGTGGTCATAGCCTGCGGGGTGATGCTGACAATGAAGTTCGAATCTGCACAAGTACAGAAAATATGAATAAATTTCTTGAGCTTCGGGTTTTAAGAAGCCCTCAATCTGTTTCCTAGGCTGCAAGTAAAGTCAATTGGGATAATGGCGGGACGTGCTCGTGTATTGTTGAATACTAAGAACATACAAGTGTGCACGCAAGCGCGCGCGCGCGCACACACACAAATACAAACACACGCACGCACGCACGCACGCACGCACGCATCAGATCAATCAGCTCACCAGAAAATAGCTTCAAAGAAACCTACAGATGAAAAGAAATAGCTGCAACGAGTTCATTGCACGAATGTCTCCGACGATGTCTAGTTGTTATAAACTGCTCGCTTCCATGAAGTAGGAGTTTTGCGAATGCTAAACAGCCAAAATCTCTGTATATTTTCAGGATACGTGCTCCATATGACATAGCGTATTCCACGAGTTCAATTTTTCTTTAAGATACCGCATGTTAAGAAAGTGAGTTATCGTTTCAACTGACTTACCTTTCTGGACTAATTATGTACATAAATCATCACAATTAACTCAACAAGTTGTCTGATTGAATAAATTTCCGGGTCTGCGAGCCCATAAAAAGAACGAAGTACAGCGCAAGGACGACGGGCAGGTGGCACGCGCCAGAGACCGAACTCAGTGCTACTGCGACAA
Organism: Ixodes persulcatus; assembly: GCA_013358835.2. Classification (NCBI taxonomy): domain Eukaryota; kingdom Metazoa; phylum Arthropoda; class Arachnida; order Ixodida; family Ixodidae; genus Ixodes; species Ixodes persulcatus. The sequence goes on from JABSTQ010011202.1 coordinate 135,452, forward strand.
CTGTTCACGTTTCGTCCGCTTTTGTATATATCAGGGGTGGCCAAAGTGACATTCGGTTAGAGCCGGAGACAAAAATACAAAAATTCAGAAAACCGCAGAAAAAAAAGAAAAAAAAAAGGGGGGGGGGGGGTACATTTAATAAGAAAAGATATGGAGGGAAGTCATTTCCGAAGGGGACAAGTACAATTGTCGACTACAACAAATAACACTACGCAGAAGGAAGTTCCTTGAACCGCTAAGCAAAAATGAATGCATGGATCGCTAGCCAGCCATTGCCCCTGACTACCGTAACGCGTATACGGTTCGAAATTCTTGCTAGAACAAAAAAGAAAACATGGTCACTGGACACATCTATGTATCAAAAATCAGTTCAGCTGTATGTACCATCGGGTTCAAATGAAATGCGAACAGTGACGGAACTTCGAGCCCACTGCCGGCGCAGCTTCCAAGCTTGAGTTGTGCTTGGCGAGGTTCAAACACATTGGAGTAAGACGCACAACAAGGATTGCAGTAATAACATTACTGTAATGAAATTACAGTAATAATGACTTATTGTGGTAATGAGTAATGTAATTAATTGCTTTTCTAAGCTGGTAATTAAGTAACGTAAGGAATTACTTTCGGACAGTAATTTTGAGAAAATTACTCATTACTTTTGAAATTATGTTTCTCCCAAATAAGACAGTTCGTTGCACAGTGAAATGTCGTGAGACATCAGAGCAAATAAACAACGGCCATCTTAGCGCGAAGCTTCTGACAAAGAGTACGACAAGCGTACAAAGGAGGGCTTGAAAGGCAATGTAGAGGCAGAAAAGCTTTCCTGTGATGACATCGCTGGAAGGCCACGACAGCTCACAAACTCCAGACAAGAGTCACAAGACAGATTCACGGCACCACGTCATCGTGACGGTACTATACCCCGTTCATCCCAAAGCCGAGACTGCGGTCGGAGCAACATGCCCGCCAAACCAATCAGCCGCGTCCCTTTCATCACCTGATCCGGCTCTTTTGCGCGTGGGTATGGGCGGGAGCGTTATCATGTTACCGCAGGCAGTCTGAGCTTAGGGGTGAAAGGAGTATATACTTGGTTCACCCCTAAGCTGACAGTGCGGTGGGAGCTACGAGCTCACCGGAACCAATCAACCCCCTTCTTTTTATCGCCTGGCCCTTCTCTGCGCGTGGGTATGAACGAGAGCGTAGTTACGTGGTGAAAGATACACGTGTGACTGGTCCAACGAGCAGGTAGCTTCCACCGCACTGTCAGCTTGGGGTGAACGCCTTATAGGCCACAATGCGAAGGGTACGTCAGCGTTGAGGTCAACGCATTTAAAAACGTGAAAAAAAAAACTGGAGGCGCAGATCTCCAGACTTCTCGCTCTTTCGTCAAGCAAGGTTAAACCATAAGCTTCGACCATCGTGAACAACAAACGACCGGAATAAATAGTTGATCCCAAATGCCTTGGCAAAGACCTAATATGTTTCGTGCGTAGTCTTGGCCTTCTTAAGTAAAGATGCTTTTTTAGTCAGAAAAGGCTGGATGCGAGAAAAGCAGGTGCCGCTCGTGGTGTGCGTCTTGCCTTTGCTTAGAGAGTTGATTCGGGAATAAGCATGACGAGCCGATATCGCCACCCGTTTCTCGGGAAAGTCCACGCTTTAAAGCCTGGTTCAGACAGTTCCGTTTGACTGCGTTTGACTGCGTTGCGGCAGCGAGAAACCAGGACATCCTTGCTGCTAATATCGCGTGCCAAGAATATTCCTTGAATTGGATTCCACGCTTCATACGAAGCACAGATGTGCCGGTGACTCGCTTTCGGTTCTCGACGCAACGCAGTCAAACGCACTCAAACGCAAGTGTCTGAACCGGCCTGTAGGAGATCGCTCCTTCCCCTTCCTCAAAGCAACGCGTCTGCCCAACAAACATTCAGCCCCGTTGTATGAAAATGCGCAATAACTTGGGGTGTTCGGGTATTTTGGAACCATTCTCTTCGAGAGGAATGCCGGAAAATGCGTCAACTAGTGAGCTTGAGCGAAAATAATTAGGCTGCGTCGGAGTCGGAAGAAAGACGTTTCAGATGACGATTTTTAGTAAGAACAAGCTCTTATGGCCCGACCTAAGTTACTGATACGGACTATGCATTTTTCAATATCAGGAACACGGAATCATATCATCCCTTAACTAAGGACCTTCACCGTTGAATCAACAGCAATATTGGTTAGTCGACTGTCTTAGAGTTACATCTAAAGAAGAAGCTATTCATCATGTTTAACACTTCTTTCTTTTGCGCCAGCGGAACGACTGTTTAGTATAGTTCACTTTAAGGTGCATGAGACTGTTGCGGCGTAAACAGAAAGATCTGAGTTCTGGTTATATACTGTAAATAAAGTGAGCACGAATAACTGCCTTTAAGGCCGACGTACGCTTCACGCTTCCCACTTTTGCTCGCCTCCTCCTTTCTTATGTCCGCTCCACGTTTTACCTGACCCCAACTTGGCTCCCCTCGCATCTTAGGAGAGGGGAGCGGTAAGAGGATTATCTTCCGTGCATAAAAGCGAGGTTGTACGTCGGCCGTTAAGGTAATGAAAAGTAATGTCGAAGTAATTTCATTACTTTAGGGAAGTAATTGCAATGTCATTACTTTTAAGTCTGTGGTAATTTGTAGTGTAATTTAATTACATTTTCGCAGTTTTCAAGAAAGTAATTAGTGATGTAATTTAATTACTTTTGAAAATTAATTTTTCCATCTCTAACGCACAACATCGCAGCGCCCTGCCCCGATGTGTTTGAACCTCGTCAAGCAATAGCCATGCTTGGAAGCTGCGCCGGTAGTGGGCTCGAAGTTCCGACACTGATAGCATTTCATTTGAACCCGATGGTATGAAACGTAGTGTAGCGTAAGGCGGCCCAGACTGTGAGATAAAGATTTTTTTTTAATTCTAGAACTTTTTTTGTTTGTTTTGGAGACACAAGGGGGAAGGAGGGCACACTTACCAGGGAGCCGCGAGCCGCACTTGAGCCCGCAAAGAGCCGCATGCGGCTCGCGAGCCGCAGTTTGGCTACCCCTGGTAGATGTGTATAAAAATATGTCGGACTTCTATAAGGTTCCTAAAAATTCATTTCTGCGTCAGCATAAACCAAGAAAATGTTCCGAATACTTAACTTTATAAATATACACAAAAGTGTTTTTTTTTTCCTTCTGTAAAATAGATTGCACCAAAAAATCGCGCGTTCAAAAGCCCAGCAATCCATTCTGGTTTGAAACTCGTTTTGCGAATCCACCTTAACACGTTTTCACATCAAGGAAAAGAAAGAAAGGCAAGTTTTGCGCATTGTTCATACGCGGCGCAAAGTATATCTTATGAAATGTGGTTGTCGGAAGAAAAAGAGATGCTTTTGACGATTTCGAACGTGTACGTTTTGATAAGATAACATATATGTAATCTAACATTCACCTTCATATATCTTAATTATCCACATAAATGGGGAAAGTAGTAATGCTCCGCGAGGAGCCAGACGTTTCTGGAAGTGAAAACGAATATAAGGCGCAGGGCAACGAACTGTTTCCGTGGTCAGTGAAGAAAAAAAAAGGTGAAGTTTTCTTTGTGCCTGCTGAAACGAGAAAAGATTTGTTCGAGTAGTTTTTTCCCGACTATCTTGGATAGGAATGTTTCTCACTTTACACCAGCTTACTCGCACTAGTGAGACCCAAGTATACTCGCACGCAACGCCCCTGACCTAGAAGCTTCTATGACGACGCCTAATTTCCATGATAGTAGCGGACGCTTCCTTGCAGTCTCTCGTTCACAAAACTTTGAGGAAGTTGTGGTGATCGCATTGTTGGCATTGTCAACAATGCGATATCAGGATTTCATCACCAAACTTCGCGATCCTCGCAGTGACGATATTTAACTGGAACTCATACGGTGTACACGAGCGATGTGTGTTGTGTGTGCATTCGATTTGGGCTCGTGACAATCAATGTCTCGACACGCATTCGGGTAGTGGCTCGTGCCCAATCGCTGCGGTGACGGGAATCGCCGAACCTTAACGATGTGCGCAACTCAGCGCGTGCCCCGTGCTTTGCTAACCCCGCGTGGCTATGACAAACACTGGTGGAATATAATCGGTTCCAGGTCACGTGGTCTCTCGTTCCATCTGCGAGTTGAGTGGTTTGAACGCTGCCCGTTTTTCTCGAGTTTTTTTCTGCGACTGCCATAGAGTGGAGGAAAATCGAGCGCGTCAAACGTGCTCTAAAGCGTTCGACGAGTACAGTGGAGACGAAGGCAGCTAGCTTAATGTCTACCCACTAATCCTTCCAATCAGAGCTCGGCGTTCTGACGTCCCCTCTCGTCTCCTCCTTTCCCACACTTTCTCGGCGCATTGATAGTGTTCGATATAAAAAAATACACGTCCGAAACTAGACTGTTGGCCGTTCTCTTAATAATGTAGAAGAGCACTCGTCCTTACAGAATTAGCTCAAACTGACGACAACAAAAAATAATAATAAAACCATGAACGTTGAGCAGCAAATCTTTCGCCCGAGCGAAGCAAGTACGTCGAGAAGGTCACTTGCCCATGTCGACGAGCATGCCAATGTCGATACCGATGTTGGACGACAGATGACCGAGAAACATGAATGTCATGGCGGTACCCAGACTTTTCGTCGCTGTATCCGCCACAAGCACGAACATCACGTCCCTATCGAAAAAGTAGTTGATGAGAACACATCTTGGCGTGTAACTATACAGGGTGTCCCTGAGTGATATTCGTGCGTTAAAAAATATATAATATAAATAAACCAATAAACGAAGTGCACTTAAACTTTCCACAAAGGTTTCTTTAGGTGGTGTATCTATTATACTCAAATATTATGAGTGCAGGTTTGAGGGAAAAAAATTAACCCGAAGAAACCTGTTTTTTTTTTTTTTTTTTTTTTTTTTTCTTTTCTATGGGAGCTAGGGAACCGGCAAAAACCGTCTAGTAGTTGACGCTGCCACTCACATATAAGTACCACACACGCTCGGATCTGCTGTATCTACTTTCGGGCATTTATTTAAAAAGCTTTCACGTTTTTTTTTTCTTTTATGTTGCGCCATTTCTGAGTGTAGTCAACCAGACAGGTTTTGCAGTTTCCCTCTTGTGCGTAGGAAACACCAGTTTTCTTTTAGGCCTAATTTTTTTTTTTTTTTGAAGCATCACTTACAAAAGTTGAGTATGATCAATGCAACACTTAAGTACACCTTTCTAAAAAAGTTTTTAATTGCACTCAACTTATTGGCTTAATTATCCAAAGTTTTTTTCTTCGCTTTTTTATTTTTACGTTTGAAGAGCGCTCGGGAACACCCTGTATACTATTTATGGTTGGCGTGCTTACTCTTGGTACTTGTTCTTAAAATGGTTGAACCTGACGATTCCCAGGTAGATGGTTCCAGTGACGCCCACGCTCTCAAGGGACACGTACAGCGCGTTCGACCACATCTGCGTCCAAGGAGCGCACATACATTTTTTTTTTTTTTTCAGTTGACATTGTGTTTGATAATGCCCGGCGTTTGGTCACTTCTGCTGCTACCGCAGCCAAACCGCAAGACACTGCGGGACGTTTACGTCAGTGGCGTCACAATGGGGGAGCGGGGGGGGGGGGGGGGGGAGCGGACCACCCCGGGCGCAGCGTTCAGGGGGGTGTCGCGGCGGGACACGAGAGCGGGGGAAGGGGGGGGGGGGGGGGGGGGTGTCGCGGCGGGCTACCGCCCCAGGTGCCGCTGACCCTCGTGACGCCACTGGTTTACGTCCCAAGGAACGCAGGAATGGTTGTCAAAAAAAAAAAATTGCAGTGGCTTAGCTCGGCTATGCCAGGATATACGTAGCGTGAGCTTAGGTTCAGCTGGTTATTCTTAGCTTTCCTGGTTGTCTAGGATTAGCTTGATTATCATGCTTACTGCTGCTTCAATGACACACACACGGTATACGCACTATGTGACTACTTCGGGATCCGATGAGTTAAGCTTCTCCGCTCTTCTTATTGCGGAGGAGGCGCCGTGTATCCGAGCTTTCGGTTGCACGTCAAAAGATCCCCAGGTGGTCCAAATTAATCCTCAGTCCTCCGCTGGGGCGTGCCAGATGCCCGTCGTTGGTTTGGCACGTAAAACTCCCAAATTTGACTTTTTTGCACCAGCTGTGCGCCGTGTTGTTATGTATCAAGCAACCAAGCTGCCGCCCAGGACAACCGGACAGCGCGAGCCATGATCTCGAGCGGGTGCATGCGCGCGGCGCGTGCATCGGGGACTGACCTAGGCGCCATACCAGTCCTGCCCGTTCCGTCACTGCTCCTCGCGCATGCGCAGCACGGCTCTCCAGGAGCCACGCGAAACTGCTCAACCTCGGCCAGTGTAGCTACAAAATATAAACCTGACTTTGCAAATAGGATAAGAATGATAAGGAATCACTACAAAAAAAAAAAAAAATGTCACGTAAGATCATAGAAACACAATCATACAATATGTTTTTGTATAATACTCCAGCTTTCTGCATATGTAACTTCATTCAAATGACAGTCCCCACTTAACTCCCTAAAGGAAAGCTGAAGCGGTTTTGTATTTGAGTAAAGACACTTAAAGGGGCACTGAAGACATTTTTGAAAAATGACGTTTTTGATCTTATATTGTTTAAAAGGTGTTAGTTCTCACCTATACCAAGTCCTATATTACAAAACCGCCTATTCATCTCAGGGCAAAAGAAAAAAAACATGTGGACTCTTTTTTTCTCGTGGACTACATTGTGTGGACCAATGAAAGCCCTACAATACGCGCAGAATCCGAATGATTTTATTATAACTTATTTTGAAGAGAGTCTGATAGGTACACCACGGCCGCTTGATAAGGGACTCCCCTTGGGAGCGGCCTGCCGTATGTCTCGCGCCGCCGGTGAGAGCGATAGTTCTACTTTACCCCGCAGCGCCAGCCGTGGCGCTCGTTAAGGGGTATTCACTCGAGGGAGAAATCCCCGGGATTTCTCCCCGGCACGCGCGCCTCACGAGATGAAAACGCGAGGCTTTTGCACATCGCAAAGCCTGACGTTTTCGTCGTGGGATGCGCGTGCCGGGGAGAAATCCCCGGGATTTCTCCCTCGTGTGAATACCCCTTTATCGGCGAGAGAGGCGCAGTCCGCCCGGCGCGGCCCGGTGTGGCAAGGGTGCCTACATGTTTCCGCTCCGCTTCCGGAGCGGCGGAAACATGTAGGCACCCTAGGTGTGGCTATTTAGATTGTTTTTCGTGAAGCGGCAAGTCTCATTTGAAAGGAGTGCCAGATTGCATGAATTATGTGACAAATTAGTGTCGAATAGAAGCACATAATTCTTTCTGCGAGGAGCTCACTCAGTTGCAGGCTGCGCGTTAGAGCCGCATTCAGCTGGCAGTATGAGCGAATTGTCGTTTTCTTGTTCCCGTCCCCGTTTCTATTACCACTGTAATGAGTTATAGTTGGATATAGCTAGGCCGTGTGATTTCCGATTTTAACCGATGCTCGAGCACGCTCGAGCTGTGCCTTTTATTTATCTGTGAGGGACAATAAGCAAGGGATTCCTCGTGCATAACTTCTGCAATATAAACTTCATTGTTCACGAACAGATCAAGGGAGTCATATAGTTTGCAAGCGGAATACCTTTCGGGAAAGAGGCTTCCGCGAAAGTCTCAATATATTCTCTAGAGGGCTGTTTAGGTCACCAGCCGAGTTAGCCAGAAGAGGTCTGACGAGCTTCCCGAGAAAAAGCTCGCAGAGTTCTTAGCTGTGGTACCGGTCTCTGCAGTTAGTACACCACATCAGCGGGCAGTCCATAAGGTGTGGAAGCTCAGCGCTCGAGAGAACCTTGCCAATCCGTCCAGAACGACGAATCTCTGCCAACTGTAGAGCCCTCTTAACAAAGGTGCAGACGAGCTTGCACGGCCAGACAGCTTCAGTTCGTGGATAGCTGAGTCCTCTTTGGTCAAGGCTAAACACGAACTGATTTTCTCCGTCACGAGATTCATTTCCCTTAAAGGGGTACGGAAGCAAAAATTGAAATATGCAAATTTCATTCGGAAATGGGTCATGACGGATAATAACCGTAATTCATAATCGCACGTTTGTATTTTGAACGATTGGCTATATTTTTCGTTCCAAACGGTGCACTCGAGTGAGCGCTCGAAGAGAAGCGAGCGGAGGGCGCGATGCGTCATGGGATATCCGGCGCAAACAAAAACAACAAAAAAGACTCCCCGCATCCGTGACGTGGCAAGACAGGCTTGGTTATGAGCTTTGCCGCTGGTGGCGTTGTCAGCGTTGTAGTGGTGTCAATACCGTCAGCGCGTTACAACCGAGCCGTTGGAAGTGCCCGCGGGGTGACGGGCGTTTCACCTGTCGTGTGAGCGGCTTTGAAGTGTACAGCAAAGTCACACGAGCAACCCTGCGACGTGCCTCAACGAGTCCATCATGGCGTCTGGTTGACTTTCGCGCTTTCGCATTTTTGGATGGAACAGCCCGGATGAACAGTCACACTCACATGCACACAGGAAGCAAACAGACTCGCAGCGCTGACTTTCAACTCAGTTCTATATTTCTTCTTCCTCAAATCTTCAACTTCTTCACCTTTGCCGTTAATGAGAACAATTTAAATTTTTACACACCAGAGACCAAATAGCCAATACACATTAAAAATAACTAATAATTAAATAAATCATGCAAAGACAACTAAAGAAAATAATACAAAAAAATTAAAAATTAAAAATTAAATTTAACAAAATATTAAAGCGAAAAATTTCTCATCACTATTGGTGCTTTGATGATATCTCTAGATAAACCAATTCCTTCTTTGACAAAGCTTCTTCGACAAAGCCAGGTTGGACAAACAATGTGTTAGTGTATCATCCGTAGCTTTGTCAAAGAAGGAATAGACCCTTCCCGAAAGTCAGTCTACCCACCCTGTGCAGAGCCAAACCCGACGCTTTAATGGCGGCACTACACAGCTTCTCCGCACCAGAAAATGCGAACGTCTTTGAAAGCATAGAGCAGAAAGGGGAAAAGGTGTTGGTCCCCTTACGTCACCTTCGACTCACGAACTGGAGGGTGCTTGATTTAGCCGAGCATGATCTTCTATCCCCGCCATTAGAGCGGCAATATTGGAGCTCATGGGACTGCCACAAGGTGACTCTGACTTTTGAAAGGGTTCTATTGGTTTATCTAGAGATATCATCAAAGCACCAAGAGTGATGAGAAATTTTTCGCTTTATTATTTTTTACATTTAATTTTTAATTTTTAATTTTTTAGTATTATTTTCTTTAGTTGTCTTTGCATGATTTATTTAATTATTAGTTATTTTTAATGTGTATTGGCTATTTGGTCTCTGGTGTGTAACAATTTAAATTGTTCTCATTAACGGCAAAGGTGAAGAAGAAGATTTGAGGAAGAAGAAATATAGAACTGAGTTGAAAGTCAGCGCTGCGAGTCTGTTTGCTTCTTGTGTGCATGTGAGTGTGACTGTTCATCCGCGCTGTTCCATCCAAGCATGAATTACCAACTTGCCCAAGCATCCACATTATCAAGCTTTCGCATTCATTCGAAAAGGGGCAAACACGTTCAGGCCGAGGTGACTTTAAACAGTTGAGCGTACTTCCAAAGAGCGGCGCTGCTCCAAGGGAATCTGCTACGTCACGACTACGTAGCAGATTCCACAACGTTGCTAGACTACCTCCCAAATAGGCTCCGCATGCATCCACCAGGTGCACATTGGAAGATCGTTTATTTAGCTTTAAAATTAGTTTTCTTGTGCCTTTCAACGGAAGACTGGTGTTTTTGAGATTAGGGTGCAACATGCAACACATTCAAGCAAGAAAATGAGCGCTGAAATTTCGCTTCAGTACCCCTTTAAGTTACAGCTTGCATTCAGGACACGTCACCTGCAAAGTTGAGCGGGTTCTACACATTAGCCTTCCTTGCTTAAATCTGTCTTGAAATTCGTCGCAGGTTTTTCGCAGTTTTTTAATTCGCTCGTCCAGTCGTTTGGCTTGCATTTGAAGGCGGTGCGCGTTTTTCTTGGCATCTTCCATGAAGCCTATAGCTGTCAAATTGAATGATGTCTGACATTCTTCCACTTCAAACTTTTTTTGCAGGCAAGGTTCAATAGCCACGCACTCATCAACAGCTCGTCTTCTTTCTGCAGGGGACTGCATTTTGCGTTGTCGGCTTCTACCGCTCGCATGCGACGTGGACTCGTTAGGTGGCACACGAACAAGCGGTCTGCGTTTCTTTGAACCTGCTGGTTGCATGTACAACGAATACAATGGGAATTGAGTCGGCACCGCTGTCGGTCGCAGTACCTTCCGCTTCATCCCTACCTTGTAGTCCTCCGTTTTAAATGCCTATATGTACAACCTCGGCTTTCTGCAGGGAAGATAATCCACATAGCGCTCCCCTCTCCCAATCTGCGAGGGGGAGCCAGGTTGGGGCAAGGTAAAATGTGAAGAGGATATAGGAAAGGAGGTGACGGGCAAAAGTGGAAAGCGCGAAGTGTACGTCGGCCTTTAAAATGAAGAGAGCGCACGACGCTCCTGGAGCTTGGTTGCCACTGGCTGCCCTTCTCGCTGCCTTCTCGCGAAATGTTCTTCGACCAGGCATCCCAAAATTTCTTTCTAGACGGAAGCTCGTGATAGCAGAGTTCCGGATCTCTCGTAGCATTTGACTTACAACGCGGCACGCAACAGGTTTTAGGCATCGCGTGCTCCGTAACCCATCTGCACACTTTAAAACTGTGCAGAGACAGACAAAAGGCGGCTGTCTACGTCTCTTCTTTCTCATCCATCAGTGGTTATCGCCATGAAACTATAGAAACGAGCAAAAAAACGATCGAAAACACAAACCACGCATGCGAGCACAGGGAAAAACTGCGATATTTTCTCCGCGCAAAGTGGTGCAAAGGTGGGATCAAGCGATTTTTGCGGCCTTTTGCAACCGCAACAGCGCCTCGGTATCGGCGAAGCCAATGACGGGCAGATATTTTCTCTGGGTCGCGAAGCAAGAGCGCGTTGGGCGCCTTTTCTATACTCTTTTTCACCTTATGATGTACCGCAGGAAATGCTACAAGCGCGAGCTCCTTGCTCTATAAGGCACATCTCGGCGGCACAAGCTCTCGTGCGTTAAGAGTAGCTCCCAACGCTATGAGCTCGCGCTTCTAGCCTTGTCTGCGGTACAACATAAGGTGAAACGGAGTATAGCTTTCAGCTCACGAGACCACTCGCCGATGTGCAGCGCCTCCACGGCAGATGGGAGAAGTTCTCCTCTCACGCGCGCTCTTTTGTTTTCGGAAAAAATCGGCAGGCCGCACTAACAGGGGGGATCGAGAGGCCGTGGGTACACATTCGAATAAGACTTCTCTTTTTCTCCGCGGGCGAAGCCATCGCTTGCAACTGGCCGACAAGCGCCCTTCGTCGACCACTTCACTCGGAAGAAATTTCTTCCCCAAAAGGGCGTGTCGCGATCTTTGAACACGCTTTTAGCGAGGAAATAAGCTATAGACGCTTTCAGGCAGCTGTGCATGGGCGCCGCCATAACCGACCTTCAGTTTTTGTTTCCTCTTATTTCGTTCGCTTCACATCATCATTACCACAGCAGGACAGGTTATTGCCACTTTAGCTGCTACTGCGTCCTTCTCCCCAGCATATGCCTTTGTGGAGGCTCGTCAACGCCCGCTCCAGTGGCTAGGAATCTCGGTAAGACAGGAGAAGGTCGGCAATGGCGGCTCACTCTAGCGCGAGTCGAACGCGTGTTTAAAGCGTCTATACGTACGATAGTGATTTCGGGTTTGTTGGAATGCTTAGAGCGTCTAGATTGAGTTGACACCACAAAAAGACGTTCTCAAAATCGGCTTTAGTGCCCCTTTAAATCGTCTTCATTTTGCCTCCAGGATCAGGAATATCGAGATTATTTTCCAATTTTGTGCACGGTGGCTGCAGAAATCATTTCCAAAGTACAACTGACGCCCCTCCTTCCCGGAGCGTGACGTCATAAAAGGAGTTCTCGGAATCTCCGCTCTCGCACTATCAAAGCTCGCACTATCAGCGCCTATCAAAGCTATTCACGCGCACTCCCGTAATTTAAAAAAAAAAAAAAAAAGTCAGGAAAAGACGTCACGACTGGCGTCACTGCAGGGGAATATACCTGGAAAGCATGCAAGTGCACACGCTGTCCGCACGAGCGACACGCGCTTGGCGGCCGAAATATTATTTTATGACGTAACTACTGGTCGGAGGTTTTTCGTGTTTTCTCGTGTTTAGTTACCACTTCAGGGAAAACGAACGTGACATTCAGATTCACGGCATAGAAATACGTTAAAATTCACCTCCAACTCTTTTTTTTTTTTTCAAGAACCTCTTTAGCTTTTTTGCCTTTGATGCCCAAAACTTTATTTGAAATACTAGAGATTCACAAACCCTTATATTGCTTTAGAACACACAAAATAACACAAATATATTCTCAGAAAAAAATTGCTTTTTTTTTTTTTGTAAGCGTGTTTTCGAAATGGTTTTCGTGGGAAACATTGGACATTTGCAACTCTACTTCAAGCCGGATGAATGAAAGCAGTCACGACATAGGAGAAGGCCGAGGTGCACTTTTGAATTTCGCACAGTAGAGAAAGGTAGAACCGAATTGGTATTATTTGCGCCGAACTTTCTTGTCACATTTTTGAGGCCAGTGGTGCACGCCATCATACCTCACATCCAGTGTCGGCCTTGGTTTCGAAGAATGAGTAATCTGCTTTGAAGATGGATTTTGATCCTCTACTGCTAAGTGCAGGTATCCTTTCTCTTGTAACACAGGGCACTAAATTTATTAAGGCGCACGTGGTACGGTAGAGAATAAATTATTTTTGAGTTGTTGCTCCTGGGCAACGTTAAGCATTAAAAGGCTAAGTAAACGCCCGTGACTACAGTATAAATTTTACCTAAAAGATCTCGAAAAGTTATAGGAGTTTTGCATTGAGACTACTTCGTGAACCCAGAATGACGCTATTGGAAACGCTTTAGGCTCCAATAACATCATTTGTTTCCCGGCATCTATTTTGTCCATCTTCACAGGCTCGCGTGGTTTCAACCAGACGATAAGAATTATTAAAATATTACAATAAAAAAAAAAACGCGCTGTTTACATATATATTCTTTTACTCTTGGAAATTCGGAAATATTAAAAATGTACTGGAAGTTTCAAAAGCTCTGGTTCGGAAAAAAGAGAAAAAAATAAAAGAAAAATGAAGAGCAACCGTCATTTTTATTGACTTCAAGTGTTCTCGCTCGTTTTGCGGGGATTTACCTCGAGATTAATCATGGAGCTCCAGTCCGTATAAAGGAACATGCCCAGGCCTTCCATGGCACCGGTCAGCATGAATCCCCTCATCAAAAGCATGGCCGTGGTGACCAGGTACAGGACCACCATGAGGTAGAAAAACTGGCAGGTGACGCGGCAAAAGAAAATGAAAAAAAGTCCATCAAAATTTGTTTCCTGGTGTGCGCTATGAAAATGACATAGAGGAAGAGATGGGGGACACGAAAAGGCAAACACAATAATGTTTTTCGGCTCGGGCTGTAATGCACTTCAAAACGATTCCAGAGTCGTCTTTTTGTTACACCCACATCCGGGAAAGCCGATGGCAGGTTCCCCGAAGTTCCAAAATACACTTGGCAAGGAAGACACGTGCTCTTACGACCTTGAAAACGAGACGCTGGAGGCGGCTAACAGCATCTCAAGTGTCATTTTGAAAACATGAACGATTGACTAAAGAAGAAAGAAACAACGATTCCACTTAAATCTCGTACCAAGAAAAAAAAATACTGCAACACACTTTGGGTTTTCTCGTCCGTCCCCCTGGTTGGGCGAGGAGCAGCATTTTTCAGCTGTGACTTGCTCCTTGACTTCATGACATACCATTCAAGTACCCTTCATCAATCTTTGTATTTTTAAGAACTTTCAAACCTTCTGCGAAAACATTTCACTTTGTTGAGGAAGCTAAATCCCACGCACTGAAATTACATTATGCATTTCACCCAACGTCCTTCAGGTGCACACGTGTGCTCCCACCGAGACTTCCGAAAACCAGTTTCTATTTAGAGCCTTTTTCGATATTTATTTCAATGACCATTCGCACTCTCTCCTACTTTCTCCCTTGAATTGTTTTGAGAGTATACGTTAATGCGTGGCCATCTAGAAATCCTCGCAAACTGGAAGTGGACACCCGAAAGCCTCAACTCAATGCTTGTGAGGAATTTCCGAGTCGCCGGTGATCACTCGGTGTTCGGCGATTGCGTATAGGAGCAAATGGAAGCGCTGTGCGTTTGCGTTTGCATTGTATGCTCCACGCTGCGCATGTGCGTCGTCGCCATGCACCAATCCAAGACCGCAGTTCGGGCTCCGCGCATGCGCAGTGTGGAACACGCAACGCTAACGCAAACGCACCGTGCTTGCGTGTACTCTTATACTCAATACTAAAACTCTCCGTAATGAATGCTGAAGCGAAAAGTCTTATCAAAATCCCACAGACTTTGGCTCCTCGTATAATGTCTACCAGAGTTGGAGCATCTAAACATTGTCATGACGTCTATGGTGAACAATATAAAAAAAAAAGTCTAACACGTAAGCTTGTTAGCGTGAAGGAAACCTCAGTAAACGTACGTTTGCTTGGCATAGAAGAAAAAAAATGAATAAGCGGAGATGCACTCACGCGCTTAATTTTGTTAAATCCCCTGTGAGCGAGGGCGAACACCAGCATCCAAACGGCAGCGAGAGAGATGAGCGGCTGCGCCTGAATCTGGCTGAAGGAACTTTCCATCCAGTCGTTCTGCCGGCGCCTGGGCACAAAGCCGCCATTACGGTTTAGTATGAGCCGCCGCCATTTTCGAGGCAAATGAGCAACCGCAGCTCCGCGTCATTAAAGGAAATGTGTTAGTTTCTGGCAGACACCTGGTACACGACACACGAGGAAGACTCAAAACACGTCTATACACGACTATGAAACGAACCTGCGAGAATGGCCCACACCGCATACAAGACAAGGCCGTAGTGCTGACATTTTTGAG
This sequence comes from Ixodes persulcatus, assembly GCA_013358835.2. NCBI lineage: Eukaryota > Metazoa > Arthropoda > Arachnida > Ixodida > Ixodidae > Ixodes > Ixodes persulcatus. The sequence continues at coordinate 150,543 of JABSTQ010011202.1, forward strand.
TCACCAGCGAAGGCCAACGCTGGACACAGATTAGAAACGAGTGCTTCGTCAGCGATCGGCTTCGAATCAAGTTTGAGCCGAACGTTGACGCAATTGTCGTGTCCAATCTGTGACCAGCGTTGGCCTTCGCAGACGGCGACATCTCTATCAGTACTTATCTGTGGTGTTGGAATAGCACACTCTAAGAAATCCGGTGAATCTAATTTTGCGCACAGAACTTGGGGGAGCTAACCGCTCCAATCTACGGAGGAATCTTGGAAAACGACGAGGCTGAAAATATGCCTAACTTTGTTTCAGCTCAAGTCCTGACGCAGGCGACGCTACCAGCTAATGGGCAAATCAAGCAGCGTCAAAAGCGCAAGTCACCAGTTCATTTATATTTAGGATTTCCTCAGCGATGATGAAACGCGTACAGCAACATAACGAACACACCATGATGATGCGAATTTGACGTTGTCTGATTGCTGCATTCAGCTCGTAGCGTCGGCTGCGTCTGGTAAGACTAAAACTGAAGACTGCGCTGTGACGCTAAACATGACACGTGGCACGTGTATAAGCACGTAGAACGTCATGGTCAGTTTCACAGCGTAGACAGCTTTTTTTAGGTCTAAATATATTTTTAGCCTCGTCATTTGCCGAGTTCGCTCTATACGGCGAGCACACATGTTCCAAACTGAGTCTTGAACGCACTTGAACGCGCAGGGGGAGAAGGCCAATCAAAGGGCAACATAAAGAACATGTAGGAAACGCGCGATGACGAGGCAGCCATGCGCGCGCCGCCATTGGTCGAGGTCAGGGGTAAACAAAAACACGTGAGGGCGTTGGGGGGTAAGCAAACGCACGAGGTGCGCAAGGAGCAGACGAACTTGCAGGCCGTATACAGGGTGAGTCAAAGGAATTGATGACTGTTTGAAGGAACGACATAAATCGGTTTTTGAACGTATCGAGCTAAGATTTTGCACAGAGGTGGCCGAAAAACGTGCATTAAGGGGATACACGAATTTCACTGAACCAACTCACCCGAGTAAGAAGTTAGAAATTAAAATCTTAAAATCTCTACGTGCAGCGGCCGTGTGATGTTGCGCCTGATTGACGCAACAGTCGATAGATGTCGGCAGTGCTCTCCGCGTCGACAGCGGGGGTTGGCAGTGGAGGCACTAAGCAGCGCATTTTTCAGTGCCGGCTTCGGTGATGACACCACTGTTGTCGGTGGCTTGTTTGGAGGTTTCCCTCCTCCTTCCTCGTTGAGGCGCCTCACCCAGCGTAACATTCTAGCCCGGAGGTCGCCGTCGAAACTCCGCCCGAAAACGTGGGCGGACCTCTTTCGCCTCCAACACTCCCCGTACCAGAATGCAACCTTCACTTGCTCGTTGGGAGCTAAGCGCACCAAGAAGGTGACTTGCTCCCCAAAACAACACGGGTGAAAATTGACAACAAGAAAAGAGACGCGGTAACCACCAGAGAGTGCAAAGCAGCCGAAAACATGTAGCCGAAAATAATTGTAGAAAATAACGAGACAACATACCTGTTTTGTTGTTCTCGTTTTATCTTCTTTTTTTATGCCTTATAGGTAGAATAAATAATCATGCACTGACGATTCGCGCAGAAAAAGAAGCATAGTGTCTGGCTCAGAAACAACGTCTGCTATTGCCCAGGTCGAGGGAAGCGTCCGTCGTGGCCGCCTGTATACGCTCTCTATTAGCGGCGAGATGTTTCGGTGGCGCCCTCGTTTGGTTACCTTTCGTGACGTCATTACCTTGTGAACAACAAGTTCGATGGTGTTTGTAATGGGCATGGTGGAAGCCTGAAATCATAGCGCTCTCAAAGCAACACCGCCAACACCGTCAAAAAATTGAAGTTCTTACATTCCTCCTATTTCCGTCGATGAGATACTCTTTGCTGACGTCATAGTCAGCATTCGGCCAATTGTGGTGGGCCGACCACAGCGACGCTTTCGTTCGCTCACGTCGCCAATAGGAGCCTGCGATCATGCTTGCCGATATCCGTCGGCTGTTGCGCCAATGAGAGGCCTTTCATTATACTCTGTCTAATCTTATGTTGTACCGCAGCCGTGACTGCAGCGAAGGCTAGAAGCGCGAGCTTATAGCGTTGGCAGCTGCCCATAATGCACGAGAGCTTGTGCCGCCGAGATGTGCCCTAGAGCAAGGAGCTCGCGCTTGTAGCCTTTCCTGCTGTACATCATAGGTGAAATAGGGTGCAGACGGACGTCCTAGGTGGGGATTTCAAGTTCTTCCTTTCTTACTTTTTACTCATGCAAGTTTGTTCAGTGAAATTTTTATATCCTTGATACACGTTCTTTGGTCACCTCTGTACAATATCTAAGCTCAATGCATTCACAAACCAACTTATGCGGTCCCTTCAAACAGCCATCGATCCCTTTGCTCCGCGCTGTAGATTAGAGCCATTGACTCTCCAAACTGCTTTGCGGGAAAGTAAACGCACTGGATTTTAGACTGTAGGCACCTTTCTAGGGTTGTGCGAATAGTGGTTTGAATCGAATAGCGCTGCATCATTCGTAGCTTTGACAATGCATGGTAAAGCCAAGACGGTTGTTTCTTTCAGCTGTGCCCCTATTCGCACACCCTTACGATCTTTCCCCGCGCTTATCGTTCGAGATAATATGCCGAGTCACTGAGCTGTGGACGTATACATGCGCCGCGTCTGACATTTCTTAGAAATGAGTTGCAACCGCTTATGCTCAGAGCGCACCCCACAGCTCAGCAGAATACTTTGGCAGCCTGCATGCGGAAGGCGAATTCTTTAGTGCACGATCTATAGACTAAACAGAATTGAAGGAAGATTCATTGATGGATCGTTAGGGAATGTGTTAGCATGACCCTTGGCAAACGCCACACACATCTCGCTTTGGGCAACGCTAACGCTGACCCCTTCACTTCTCTGTTTTACACTTTTTTATTCCTCTTTTTTATGCTGCCTTTTTGTTTGGCTTCGTTACATGGTCAGTGTTAGCGTTTCCCAAAGGAAGATGTGTGGCGTTTCCCAAGAGTCATGCTAACACATTCCCTAAGGATCCACCAATGGGCGCCGCATTTCGGCCAGCCGAGCTGGGCGCTGCTTCCGCTCCCCTGTCTTGTTCGCCCGCCTTGCACGCTTAGCAGTGGCATCCGCTGCCTGACGCTGCTTTCGCTGTTCACCGATTTCCCGCGCGCGCATTGGCTTCCGCCCCGTGACGTCGACTCCCTCTCGCCTTTGTCCTTCACTGCTCTCCTCCTCTCTATGCGACGCGCTACTCTTTCCATTGCTTTGTCCGCAGACGGACGCTGTCACATTTTCCCTGTCATGTGGGTACTAATGCCAACGAATTAATAACTGTGAAACTAGCGGGCAACAAAACGGCATGTCCTGCGTCGCTTCATGCGCGAACGCCACAGCTCACATGTAGAAGCTCTGTAAGGGACCGTAGAGTCCCGGCACGCAGCCGGCGGCGGCGTCGCGGTAGGACTTGGGCGGCACGAGCACCACCAGATCTCCGCTCGTCAGAGGAATGCCCTGGCTGAATTGCTGCCGCCGGAAGGTGTCCATCAAGCGGTGGCGCACCGAGCGGCACAGGGTCTGAAAGGCGGGAGTGGATTCTTCTTGCGGAGCACAATGCATTGGAACCAAACACGTAGATTAAAATAGCACCCCCGTGGAGCGAAGTGGCCAAGGCACACATAGAGGACATAAAGTGTAGAAATAACGTGAACACCCAGTCGAGTTGGTGAACTTTCAACATCTTGAAGACCCGTGACCACGGTGAAAGAAGAGAGAGATTTCTCGGAACAAGGCCAGAAAGTGTGTCGAAATTTCACTAGGGCTTCGCGCATCTCCAACGGGGCACTGTCGGGGCTTGCGGCCGCGCATAGGCTCGGTCGCGAGCACCGTGACCTTGAAAACCTCTGCGCGAATAAGGACGGTTTCTCGAGCTCCTGTCATGCTGCGCCATCACACGGTGCTTGTCAGAAATGGGAGCGAACCTTTGACACACTAGTTCAGTGGCAAGGTGGAGCCGTTCAGATGCCGCTTTCTTCTTCACCGTGCTCGTGACCGAGTAACAGACAATCCCCCTTTTGGTACCTTGGTCTCGGTTTCTCAAGAAGTTGATAGAAGGCAGATCTATTTGTAACATACACATTTCCACGGGGTAGAATAACGATCTGTTTAAAGCCTCAGGCGTTACCTGGCTTGGTAGACGGCAAAATAAGAATGTTGCGAATTTGATGTGCCTAAATGGGAACGCGACAGAACAGCACACGACAAAACAGCACGCGACAAAACAGGCCGGTCAAAACAGCACGGGTCAAAACAGCACAGCGTCAAAACAGCACGGCGACAAAACAGCACGCGTCAAAATAGCACACGACAAAACGGCACATTGTGAAAACGGCACAGCGACAGAAGAGCACGTGCCAAAACAGCACGGCGTTAAAACAGCACATCTACAAAATAGCACGCGTGCAGCAGCTTCGAGCGTGCACTGCAGCGGCTCGCCCGCCTCATTTTCGCAAGCTGGTCGGAACTTCGTTACCAATTTTTTCCATATTCTTATAAACGAAGGAAGTTTAACGTTCGCCGTGACGAGTAATTAAATTAGTTTTCAAGCTCAAGTTCGGAACCAACGTTCATTTGGCAGCATCGTCGCAAAAGTTCCCATCTCGTGTAGCAACTTTTTTTTTCTCACCTATTTTACACTTTGCCTCAAATAAGGAATGTTCTTTCTTTTTCATTGCTGCGTTTAGATATATGTGTAAAAGATGAAAACGAGGTCGAGAGTTGCAGAATTTATTGATATATCGTTTGCTGTGATAACTTCTTTTGGTACCATTATGCTAACTCCGTTAATTCATCTCCTTATTAGCTGTGGTTCCTGCAATTCATACTGACCAGTTGTTTAGTGCAAAAGGCGATAATTATCTTGATTCTTCAGTGTTGAGCGTTAAAAACGCTGTAATATGTAGCGTTTTCTGAAAACAAACAAACAAACAGAACGTAAAGGAAAAGGGTTAGCCATTGCATGGCATTATTCAACTGCTAGTCAATAAAATAATGTACGTTGGAGGCGACGGGATCGCACTCAAATCAGTGTCCCGAGTGCTGCCTCTGTGCGATTGCTAAAAAGAAAGTTAGCAGGAGTTACTACTACTTAACTACGCTGATCTCTGAAGAGATTGGGTAGTTAGAAGTGATATCTTCGCGTCGCTGTTGGCCGCGTTGTGCGGTCTTTTTTTGTAAAACCAGCGAAAGAGGAAACATTATTGGAAAAATAAATTCATAAGTTCAAGTTATGAACCGTCTGGTTTGCGGCGGTCCGGTGAGGTTCCGTAGTACTCGTCGTTTCGTAATTACCACACAAGCGTAAAACGTCCCCCCCCCCCCCCCCCCCCCCCAAAAAAAAAAAAAAAAAAAAAAAAACGGGAGATGCGTTGATTACAGATGCAGTGATATAATCGGTAAGAAAAGGTGACTTTAATGTCGAGCGTATTCAATGTGTACAATGGGCACCGACTCTGCGGGTTTCATTCGCCGTGAATAAAATGTCTCGGAAACACGCGGCTGCAGCTTGCAGGCGAGATGTTGTGTTGAGTTAACTTCACAGATTATTGCCGACGAAGGCCTCGATCGAGTGGAGACCGGTGAAGCAGAAACATGCCACAGCCTCAATGCTGTTGCCGTACAGCATGGGCGGAGCACACCGTTGCCGCACACGCTTTCTGTTTTTTTTTTTTTTTTTTTTTTTAGTAGTGACGACAACACATTGCCGTGCGATTGATTCATTTATTGTAGACGACATCCCCAGCAAACTTGCGCGTCAAAATCAGCAGAACTGCTCGAGAAATAGCCAGAATACGGACCAGCGGGGGCTTTGGTACTGCTGCAGGGAGCCTTCATGTGCGCATCGAGTCTACTCCCCAATCCGAACTTGCTCCCAAGAGAACGGATTCGACAAATGGGCCGTTGACGAGTTGGCTTTCGATGAATTGGCCTAGACCCTCCATTCCTTTACAGTGCCTAATTTGAGACATGCACTTTTTAACTCCATACGATATATATTTAGGGTTCAGCGTTTTCGGCTTAAACCGAATAAAACCGGTAAAATTACCCCGAATTCATTTTTCCAAATTCGGCTTTAACTGAAAAAGGTCAGTATTTTTTAGGGAGTTTGGAGGGGGGGGGGGGGGGGGGGGAGGGGCGGGCGGACGTGACTCATTACTGACCGTATGACCACTTCCTTTCGCAGTTTTCAGCTTGACTCCGATATCGGTTCAACTTTCAACAAAAGCTCCGGGGGCGCAGGGGTCTTCAGGACGAAATCTGGGTTTTTCACCTGAGAGGAATTTGTGTGCCGTGTTCTTTGTTCAAGGAAGAGAGTTTAACCGGGAACTGAACAATGAAAATCAAGGGCGTGCGTAAATGCCGCACATTTTTTAACACCCCTAGCTTCCGTCTACCAGAGCGAGGGCATAAATACGACTGTTTTATTGTCGTTCCTGTGGTCGGCGCGAATTCATACCACCCCTCGCAGTCGTGAAGTGGGGAAAAAACACACGTGGTAAAATGCTTGCAAATTTCTGGATTTTGATATTTGCCTCTCCGACCGAAGTGGTAGTGAAGCTCATGCTAGCCCTGTGTACAAATACGAGCACACGACGATAATGTCAGATGACGATAGGTCGCGCCGGTCGCGTCCGACGCGTCAAAAGGTCTTGTCGGCTGCCACAGACAGCAACAAGTAAGAAAACCAGTACCTGCTTTACTCACTATACATTTTGAACAAACGCTTTTAAATATTGCATTTTTGTCAGTATACTGGTTTTCGTCAATAAACCGAAAAGAACCGAGAAGTTTGAGTCTACAAATATTCCCCTCAATAAACCGGAAACTTCTGTTTGGAATAAAAACCGAAAAAAGTACGCCGAATTTCAAAATAATAAAAACACAAAACGCCAAACCCTAGAGCCTATAAGGTCAATGTCCTGTTTTGACGCTGCACTGTTTTGTCGCGGTGCTGTTTTGACGCCGTTCTCTTCAGTCGCTGTGACCTTTTGACGCTGTGCTGCTTTGTGGCTGTGCTGTTTTGACGCTGTGCTGTTTTGACGCAGTGCTGTTTTGACGCCGTGCTGTTTTGTCGCGTGCTGTTTTGTCGCCGTGCTGTTTTGATGCTGTGCTGTTTTGTCGCGTGCTGTTTTGACCGTGCTGTTTCGTCGCGTGCTGTTTTGTCGTAAGCTGTTTTGTCGTGTGCTGTTTTGTCGTGGTGCCACCTAAATAGGAATTTCCCTTCGGAATTACGGCTTCACAGAATGACTTTGAGGTTGAATTAAGTGTTTAAAAATATATTAGGAAATCACAACAATGCACCTGAAAAGTTTATCTCACTGTTCCTAGTTTTGAATCGTTCCCTTAAGCTTTCGCTTCAATGTCGCACAAAGCAAGGATTCTGGTAGGCTGTCGAAGACACGCGATAGACACTACTTTCGCGTACGTTCACCATACTTCTGTTCGGATTCGAAGTACTAAACAAAATCGAAGCGTTGATGTCATTGGTCGCTGTTCAATTAAAGCATTCTAAAATTAGAATTCGAGGGAAAAAAAAAAGAAAGAAAGAAAAGACAGTACAACTAAATAAACAAAATTTGTTGAAGCATGCCTGTTCCGCTTTCCTGGTGGCGTACACGTATCGCTAGGAAAACGTCCGCGTTGCGAAGGAACAATGAAAGCCGTGATTGGTGGCTTTAGAGACAACTTTATAATAAGGTTCCGGCAGGATATAGGTTGAACTATTACGTATACAAACTATGGTATGTATGTCGGTGTCATACAAACACGCACACAAAGGCTTAGGTGAAGGAAGGCTATATTAAAGTTGCGCACATTTTTGGTACATTCTGTTTTTCTTTTAGAACGATCATGGCAGCTTTCGAATATGTCCGCCCTTTGAAATTTCCCCAGTAGTGGACGAATTGAAATTGCGAGCGCTGACGCGACACAAACAATCTCAAGTTGTAATAGCTGACACACTTGCCTCTAGAATTATACGTTTGAGTCTGAAGAAAACTATTTCGACACAACATAGTATTCAGCCTTTGGTGACGTTTCCGGGCGCGCCTCCAGGTAGCTCCATAAACATAAAAGCAAACATTACTACAAATATACGAAAATAATCCCCGGAGAAGGAGAACAAGGGGGACAAAGGACAAACACAGATCTCCAAGCACAGCTAGGTTGTCCTTTGTCTCCCTTGTTCCCCTTCTCCTGGGATTATTTTCGTAATTCTTGTCCAGCTCGCTCGTACATTTGCATTCATTGCTTTATGATTATAAAAATATTCGCCGTATCCTGTGAAACCAAGAAACACGCCATTCAAAGGTTTTCTAAAAAAAATAACGAAATTGTCAATCCTCTTTTCAAGCGTCATTGAAACCTGAGAATAATAATTAGATTAAAAAAAAAAATGGAACACTATATAAAACTAACGCAACATCCAACTTTGACTGATTCTTTAGAAGTGCGTTTCTTCAAACTTACACTAAAACAATGCCATCATATTTTTGATTGTGTCGCTTTCGCTATTGTATAGTTGCTTCTTTATTCTTCATTATTTTTTTGCATTGCAGTGTGCTAAATCAAACTAAATATATATTAAAAAAACGCAGCTTTTAACGAAGGGCCAAGCAGTGACGAAGCGACACGTGATATGTCGACAGCGTTGGCGAAAACCGTGAAATAGCGATGATTTGAGTATCCAGAGACCGGATAAAAAGATCGCCAGCGTCCTTATAATCAGATGGGAACTCCCGCTCCCCTAACAATGAGAACCATTGCTCGTGGTGACGACTGCACGTCCCTGTGGTGTCGCTTTTCCCTCGAGCGATTCCAGTTGTGTCGCACACAAATAAAAATAGTACTTAAAGCGTTTAAAGGGTGTTAATTGTGAGGCTGGGAGCGCGTCAATCTTCTTTCTTTTTGGTCGTTCTCACATTTTTGTATATAAAAAAAAATATTATTATTATTATTACTCGAGACCTGCAATTGCATCTTTGGAAATATCTTATCGAGAAGGGATAAAACTAGCAGGCAGTAGAGATATTAACATAAGGTAACTGACCGCGTTCTGTCGGATCGGGTAGCAGGTGCGGTTGTGCGTGGGCCAGCCCTCCGGGCAGTCGGTCCAGGGCGCGGACTTGAGCGAGGTCAGGAAGTACATCAGGTAGTCGGACATGGCCACGGAGTCACCCACGATGTGCAGGATCGCGTACAGGCTCATCGTGTAGCCCAGGCCTGCGAGCCAGCGCGAGTGCCCCGCCGCGACCCAGGAAAAATTTACCTCGGGAGGTCTCGATGCTGTACGGAGTGAAACTAAGGCAGAGGAGGAGAGGAGTGCGCGCCGGGACGCCAGAGCGCCCAGCTCTGTCAGCTCATCCGGACTTCCGCCGTCGCAAGAGGCTTAAACCCCGGTTTTGTCTCTCTCGGTCGTACTCGGTTGCAAGTTTGTGAACGGCGCTTTAGTGTGTCGGCGTAAAGGTTTTCTCTCCGGTCCAGGCGAACATGAGCGTCGCCTGCTCCTCGAACAGTATCTCGCGTTCGAGCGCACGGCTTTCGGTGTTCGAACGCGCTCGTACAGTGAGTAGAGACAAAGATAGCTAGCATTTGCGTCTACCCACTAGTCATTCCAATCAGAGCTCGGCGCTTCGGTGTCTCCGCTCTTTCTCAACCTCTCTTTCTCTCTCTCTCTCTCTCTAAAACAATTTCTGCGAGCATACTTTCCCGCAAGTTAAGGCGCGGCGCGGGAAAGCAGGCTTACGGGTATTGAGATAGTCTGAAGCGACTCAACCAATCCTCCGAGAAACTAAGAGGAGAGGAGGAGAGAAGCGTGCGCGGGGATGTCAGAACGCCGAGCTCTCGTTGGTACGATTAGTCGGTAGACCTGAAGCTAGCTGTCTTTACATCCTCTGCACTCGCCGAACGCCTTATGGGGTAGGCAAACTAGCGCCGTGGCCGTGACGAGCGGGAGAAAGTTCACGGCAAAGCCGGGGAGACTTCACTCCTCGCCACTACTCGCCACGACACATTCCGGCGAGCTACGGCACCCCGCCCCGTGACGTGTGTTCCGTGACAGATACCCACAGATGCTACCAATCACGTTCACGAGCAGGGTGGAGAGAAGGTCGGCATGGCTTGCGTGCAGTCGGGAGTCGCGGCGGGGCGACCGGCCGGACTCTCGGATGCAGCAAAAAGCACTGAACACGTGTACAGAAGGTGGGCCAATCAGATCGGTACCCCTTCCCCCGGATTGAACACGGCGTGCCAGGACAGGCTGACGTGTTAAAACTGAAAAACGGAGGGAGGGTCCAGCATTTTTGACGGAGCGGTGAAACTTTCACGGACCACGGCTTCAGTTTGCATACCCCTTTAGTAGAACGCGGAACAAAGGCGTCCAAAGTTTGGCTTTCGCATACGAACGTGCTCGGCGAGTGCAGTGGAGGCAAAGGCAGCTAGCTTTAGGTCTACCTACTAGTGACTGTGGCCACAGCTCGGCGTTTCGACGTCACCGCGTGCTCTTCTCTCCTCCTCTCCCTCAGTTTCTTGGCGCATTACTTGAAGCGCTGATGGATGTTTTGTTTAAGACGTGCTACGCCAGCAGGGTCAATGCTAGTCTGAAACCTCACGCACTTCGTCGATGCGATCTTTACATCTGCGTAAGGCCACCGGTTACGACCCACATATAGACCTGGTCAATTTCTTTGGAAAGGCTACCTTGATATTTTCATCTTCACTAAGGCAGGTCTTTAAGGTAAAGTTCTTACTTTTTACGAAAAACGAAAGTGCCTTGGAAGCATTTTTAAAATCGAAGAAGCAAACCGCAAACAAAGCCGCAAATATAGCGGGTTCTGTATTTCCAAGTTATTCATCATTAAAGGGATCGAGGCAGAGCGTTTTTCCTGCACATACTTATGGTGTGCATGGTTGATTCCTCCCATTTTCCAATTCTTAAAGCTACTTCGATTATACTTTATGAAACACTCTTTGAATCGGTGCTGTCACTGTAAATAAATTCATACTATATATATGGGAACTTAAAAGTCATACTTTGTTTCTTTTATGGCACTATATTAGGCACGAAAAAAACATAGACGTCTCTCTGGGTTCAGGTTATCTCATCAGAGGCTTCATGGAGACTTATGTACGCAATCCCACAAGACGCGTACTGTCAGATAAGAAAATCGACCATTTGTCGCTATACATTTATAAGATCGCCATCAATCATGGCTAACCTATCAGAGTCTTGCCTTCTATGTTCGCACAGTACCGTTTTTTTACGTTACTTTTAAGTCACCGCAACATCCGTGCACTGAATGTCGCGTGCAGGTCTACTACTTGAACTTGATACCAGGCTTTAGGTGAAGCACAGATGTCTCGGTGACTCTCAACGGAAGCCGACGCAAGCTTTCGTGACATAATGCAATAACGCAACGTAAGGAAACAATGCCGTGTGAACCGGCTTTTAGAGCACACAACCAGCGTACGTTAAACTTGCTTATTATTGCATCGGGAACATACTACCATTTCCTTTTAAAACATCAGGGTTGGGAGGTTTTATGTGATCACTGGTTGCCGCACGTCCTCGAAGTTTAACAATGACCGACTAAGCAATGACACACAAAAAGTAAGATATGACTCAGCATCTTTGCATGATTTGTGAGCATGTTAGGATAAAGCTACCTCAATGCACGCAGGAACTTCTAGAATTATATAGAAATTAGTAACTTGCATTTTGTAATTGCAATGTTTTTCTTTTACATTTTTGATGGATGTTCTCCCATATCGACGTTCTCTAAGACGACAACCGGCTTCCGTTTACGGGTACATGCTCGTTTAATAGATCACTACCCAATTAAGTCCTCTTGTACTAGATACATGCAAGAAACGACGCCCTGTTGCACGGCAATATGTGCCCTATACGTGGCTCAGAATTACGCTCCTTCACGTACACAATTGACAAGCATGGTAAAATAGACGCGCGAAACCGTCTCCAACCACACCGCCAGTCGAGCCTACAGCGCACGCGTTTCCACTGTAATCTGCGGCCTACACATTCCCGAAAATTACATTTCCACACGTACACAATTGACAAGCCTTGTAATGGTAAATAGATGAGACAGCCGTTCCTCTCCACACCGTCAGCCAAGCCTACGGCACACGCTCGAGTAATAAACAAACCCTGCACCAGCGTACGTATGATGAGTTTCTCTAACTCCTCTCACGCGAGCGGCCAACGACTACCTTCCGGAAAAACAAACAAGACGCCGACAGCACGCAACTCGCGCTTCCCGAGCGCCTCTACAGCATCCTAATACAGCGCCAGCTTTCTCCGCAGAGAACCGGGCAAAAGCACTACTATTAGCTGTGTCACCGCGGGCGTGCTCGCCGCGCTAAGCAGCTGCCGCCTCAAAGACCAAATCCAACAACTCATGCAAAGCGTCGTTGCCGGTCACGCGCCGCATTAACGAAACCTCTCTCACTCCATCGCGCAAACCGTGCGAACGTGCAGCCTGCGAGAGAACATGAACAATAACAGCAGCGGCGGCAGCAACAACACGGAATGCGGGCTGCCCAAAATTACGAGCCTCGGTGGTGCATACTCTGCCTTTACACGAGCTCCGCTGCTCCCAAACAGCAGCGACAAAGGGGTGGGTTAAGGAAAGTGAGCGGCCGAGGCAAAGGCTGCCTCTCCGCGCGTGGTTACGATACCGCTGACAGCTGAAGTTTTACGAGAGCAACGGGTAGGGGGCTTAGAGACGAGCTCTACGCGGTGCGGTGCTGCTGTGCTCGCTCCGTGGTGCACCCCGACGAACTCCGTTTCACCTTACGACCGCAGACGCTATGCGAGCCATTGGAGCCAATCCGGGGCCCTCATGAATGTCACGTGACCTTGAGAAGGGTCGTAGCGACCGACACACTTTCGAGAAAAATCAAAGCAGCGCTTTCTACGTCCATATAGAACGTCATCGCAGTATAGATGGCTTCACCTCGGTAATTGGGCCCGTGCGCGTTGCGTTCAACCAACGATTTCAACGTTCTATGGTGCGCGGGCTTCGGTGATTCCACAGGTGCGTGGTGTTGCAGGGACGCGCGGGGCACTTGGTCACGTGGTACGTTCGCAGCGCTGGGTTGGTTGGGATGGCTGGTAGGGTCGACTGCGCTCCGTGATAAGGCGAGGCGGAGCAGGGCTGCGTCGGGGAGCTTTTAGCGCACGCTTTTCTTGCCGTCGATCTCTGGCAAATTGCAGAGCTGAGTTTGGGAATGGTGGACGGGAGCGTCAACTGGAGCCGCCCCGATACCGAGGAGCTGGGCCGGTCAGCTGTTTGGAGCTCGCGCTTTGTGAGCCGCGCCGGGTTCCTGGGTAATTGTGCGGCCAAGGCACGCTTGCCACTCAAGGAGGGGGTGGGGACCGGCAATCGGCGCCAACGGGGTCATTGTGGAGCCGGAGTGCGGGCGCTGCTGCGTGTTTTTTTCATGCTGGGCGTTGTTTGGACGACGCTTCGTTCGTGCTTTAGCGCGGGGAAGGCTCAGGTGCGGTACGCACGCCGGTAGGAAACGCTGCAGTTGACCGGACGGACTCTTAGTGTCTTAGTGAAGAGGACCGTACTGGTGTGGCATGTCGCCACGCTGACAAGTGCTTAGGCAAAGTCGGAATGAAGTCGCCAAGCAACTTGGTTACCTGTCCCAAACAGTGGCTTCGATGGTGCTTCGCAATAAGAAGTATTTTGCTAGAAGTTAATTGCGGCCGGACTTTACTTTTGGAAGTGGTAAGATGAAGGCCTCGAAGCTTCGGGCGGGGCCTGTGAGGCACTGGCCCCGTTGTTCCTTACGTTCTGCATACACTACTATATACCATAGCTCCTGGAGGGGAGCTAACAGTATTCCTAAATAAATAAATAAAAGTCAGCTATTTTCACTAGTCGGTTTCCGAAAGCACGGCACTGGAGAATTAAACTTTTTCCGTGGTAATTAAGTTAAGAAATTAACTGAAAAAAAAGAAAACCTATTTTACTCAGTAAAGAAGCACTCACACTCCCAAAAAGTCTCTTCTTTTTTTTTCTTTTTTTTCTTTGGGGGGGGGGGGGGGGGGGCGGGATGGACGATTTACTATTTATGGTGCCAAGACACCACCTCACAGTGATTTTTGCAGCATACAGAGACGTGTGTTTGCGGAGAAAAATAAATAAAAACAAATTGCAATTCAGACTGTGCCAGGAGAGACAAATATGCGTCTTAGATGATCTAGAACAGGGGTTGGCAACCTGCGAGGCAGTTTCGTACAGACCCGAGGACCACACGGTAGTTTTGACCTTAAATAGATTAGGCAGGAACAAGGAGCACTTCCAATTGGCATTGTCTCGCATCCCTATACTTGACAAGAGAACGCCTTCACTTCCTTTTTTTACTTTTCTTCGCCCTGGCGTTCGGGCCTCTCCGTGTCGGCTTCGGGACGACTCGGCCTGCCGCCATAAAAGATTGCCGACCCCTAATCTAGAACGTTAGAAAATATTTCGGGTTCTGCTTGGTCACCTCACTTGACCAGGAAAAGTCCTTGAGAGCGGTTCGTAACACCCGATTCTCAAACTGCCGTTTTCGGGCATAAAAACGCCACACTTCGAGTCGCAAATATATTTTTTTTTCTTCTGGCTAGTTGGTTTCCAGCAGATCCTAATAATATATTGGCACGCATAAACATCTCGTCAATGTTTCTCTAAATTACGTTATTTATTTGTTTGATTCATCCTTCTTTTTTTTTTCTTCGTAGGCTGAAGAGAGATATCATCACCGACAAGCAGCATTCCTTAATTATCGTAAAGATAACAGTAAGTAGTTGCTGCGAAGGATTTTGTATGCGGAGTGTGTAGTTTAAGTTATGCAGTGTTGTATATTTGAACAATCGGTCTCCTGTTTCTCCTATTTTCCGCAGCCAATAAATAGCATCTCTTTCGCGTGAAAAATATCTATGTAGCGCACCTTTCACGAGTCTTCTCTGAATCCAGCATGGTGTGCTTACATTCCTCATTGGAAATAGATATGATAAAAAGGTGACGGCGTCCATGCGACGAAGCCATCTTTTAGAGCTGTCTTTTCTCGTACTTGTAAAGCAAAATGTGGGGAAAAAGAGACAACAAGAAAAGCAGCGGGTTTGTTACTGAATAAATATTAGGACTGGTAAGGGAGAACTCAAATAGACTCTTTTTGCTTTTTTTATGCTCTGCTCTCCTGACTTGCCTGAAAGCTGTAAGTTCGAGTTGTATCTCTGTCAGCTAAAAGTCGCCACACGCAGAAAGCCGGTACCTGAAGAGCGGCATCTGAAGACCGATATATTTTGCGCGTTAAGTAACAATATTCCGCGCTCCGAAATGTGGCGCGAAAGAAACGTCAAAGGTTTCGCGAGGAAGATAGGTATCCGTCCAGTAACAGTATACATATATAGCGACTGCACGCAGTAATACGACTCGCGGTAAGAAACCAGGCAAGTATAGTATCAATAGGTCTCGAATATATGACTCCCCAATCGTTTATGGCCTGCCAGTCGTAGTCGTACAAAATAATTCGTTCACAATCCAACTTATATGCGCCAGCGTCGTATCGCACGCGCTAAATATATGCGCCGCGAACGAACGTCTTTGTGTTGTTTACTAAATACGGCGGATGTCCCGCGGCCCCACGACGACGTCACCCCGAAGGCATTCGGGAAGTGCTTTCATCGCGACGTCATGAAAACAAATAAAAAAAAAGGAAGAAAGAAAACAAAACGAAAATTTTCCCGACACGGTTGATTGATGTCAAGAGCTCCTGGGGATGTCGGTAAGTACGACGTGTCGCGATGATTCCGACACGTCGTACGTCAATCGGCGACGCCGGACTCCGTTGCACCTTACGATAGACCGGGGAGGACACTACGAACCGTCGAAGCCAATCTAAAGCCGTGTTAGTGGCACGTGACGTTCGGGAGAGGCGCGGTGGTGACTCCGAGTCGCGTGATAAAGCGCTGGATCGGCTGGGATGGCTCGTATGTAGCGTCCGCTGCAGTCCATCGAGCGAAAGCTACCCACGCCTGCCGTGCGGCATTTCCGGAGCCCTCGTCGTCATTCCCCTTGCTTCGTTTCACCTTACGGTAGACCTCGGCGGACGCTGCGGGCCATGCCAGCCAATTCAACACACTGAACATGTCACGCGACTGCGCGCTCCGCGAGCTTCCACGCCCCGTTCGAAAGTCACGCGACACTCACGTTGCACCGGATCGCTTATGGACGCAGCGTCCGTCGCGTCCATATGCGCGGGGCGTCGAGGTGATCGAAGGGCGTCCGTCGAGGAGAGCACGCACCTATGAAGAGCGGCACGGTGCTGAAGATGCCGCGGTTCCCGTCTCCGGAAAACTGGGCGAGGCTGCTTTCCAGATGCATCATAGGCATCGCAATGGTCGCCAGGAACGTCAGGTACGCCAGCAGGAAAGGCGCTGCGCGAGCGAGTCCACACGCCAAAAACACATTCGTAAGATCAAAAACTTTTTTTTGTCTCATATTTTTGTTTTGTTTTTTTGTTTTAGCCGCCTGCCATAAACGAGGCACGAAGGTGGCAGACGCTGATAGGAATAACTAGGAAAAAAAAAAAAAAAAAAACTCCAGTAGGTTTCGGGATAGAATTCGACGCTTCGCCAAGAGACAAAAGCTTCAACAGGTTATAAAGACACTATGCTGAGAGGCAGTTCGTCCGCTTCATGCGCAGGGAGTTGCGGTGACGTCAGAACCACGCCGAGCTCTGATTTGCTCTGATTGGAAGGATAGTCGGTATACCTCAATGCTAGCTGCTTTGAGGTCTACCATAGCCTCCTATGTACTGACAAAGCCTGGCAGATCGCCATGAGAAGCGGCCGCCGAAATGGAAAAAGTGAAGCGGTAGTCAACGGATGAGAGGAGAGCCACGTGACTGGCGCCCCGATGCGGCAAGACGCCGAAACACACTTATCCCGATCGAACAAGTGTGTTTCGGGTTCTAGCCGCTGCAAAAGCTGTCCGCTGACGCCCAGGTTCCCCGAGGAATATCTCTTTGAAGCTCTGCGACTGGGTACTCTATGGCTCCGTCGTCGAACTGCCAGGCTTTGTGAGTATAGAGGAGGCTATGGGTCTACCGACAACCGACCGAAGTGACGACCGACCGAAACGCAGGGCGTGGAAGGTCTCGAGTGTCTTGTTATCGCTTCGCAGCCACAAAACACACACACACACACACACACACACACACACACACACACACACACACACACACGCACACGCACACGCACACACACACACACACACACACACACATACACACACACACACACGCACGCACGCACGCACACGCACACGCACACACACGCGCGCGCGCGCGCGTCCGCGCCAATCCCCTTTCCTCAATTTCTTGCTCACACACTCTGAGAATGTATTGGACACGAGGACTTGCGTCAGCGTTCGGCGTGAACTCGGCTCAGCTCGTATTGGACACGAGGGCCGCGTCAGCCTTCGGCAAGGACTCGGATCCATCTCGCGCTTCGTGAGCAAGAAATGGCGACCGCCAATGTTGCTCGATGGACTTTTGAAAAAGGATCATGTCATGTTTTTGAGCAGCATTTCGATAAAACACTGAAGCTCTCGTGGATAGCTTAGATATGGAGATACGGTATAAATGTGGCTCTCAGCTCTAACAGCCGGTAATGCCGGAGTGAGTTGGTAACTCTTCTCACCGCCTCCATAGACGATGAACATCATGGGAAACTGGCTGGCGTTGGCGCTGCCGGCCGTCATGATGAACAGGGTGGCCAGCTTGTGCGCCTGGCTCTGGTACGTGCTCCGGCCGTACACCTCCTGCCGACGAGGACGCGACGCAATTAAAAAAAAAAAAAAGGACCTACGTCACGCTATTAAAATATTAATAACTCGAGGGCTCGCACGAACAGGAGAAGACGGCATTGAAAGTTTTAGCGAATCACGTTTTTGTAGAGCGATGTTGGAATACGGGGACAAGTTTAGAAGCGCGCTCTCCGGGACTGGTGCCGGGCCTATGACAACTATTTTTCTAAATTTCCCGTGGAATATATCCGGGCCGGGATATCTCTAATAGAACAACAACTTGGATTGTGGAGATGTAACATGGCTCTCTCTTGAGCAAACGCTGAGCAGCACCGCACGTAGCGATATCGCGGCCGATAGTCTCTGTTGGTAAACGTGTACATGGACGTCATCGCACCATGCTTGGTGCTCATTCCTCCTTGCAGAAAAAAAATGATGTAATGACGTCAATGTTATGATGTATAAACCAACTCGCGGCTCTGACGTCACGCCGCTGAGGTGGCGCTGCTGTTGGCAGGGCGCATGCCCAGAAGCTCCCCTCGCGAATCTGGTTCCTGCGCACGCGCATCGCCCACACATCATGTGAGAACTACTCGTGTGCGCACACCTCGTGGGGGCTCCTTTGGAAACAGCGCGTTGGCCTATGTAGTATACGAAACTATACATGAAAGAGAGGTTAAAATACTCCTAACCAAAAACGTCACACACGTTTTTGTTTACAAAATCAAGATAACTACGTTTTTGCGTTAGGGAAAATATGCACGTGCACCGGCTGTCAAACGCAAAGAGTCGTAGGCGTTCATAGGCACTATCACCTTTGGACTTTATCTTACATTCCTACAAAAATAAAAAAAATAATGATCTTCTCGCATACTGCAAGCATTAACATATGAAACAAACTTGTTATCAAAACAACAAGAGAGACAGGGTCAAGTTAACTCTTTCCAAATCGGTACTGCATCTACTCTAGGCAATTTGAAGGAGAGAAAAAAAAAAGATAGGGAGCGTGTAACTGATTTCGGTGAGTGTATTCAAAGGAGCTGTCCTCCTTCACACTAGCGAGTGTCCAAATGCGAGTTTGTGTCACCTTATGTTAGAGGCGTGAACTTAAGCCCGTACTCCTCATACTTTTGCTGTTGAAGAGTCTAAAGTCGGGGTCACACTGCTCACACATCACACAAAACACAGCCAGCAAACACGCGTCACTGCAACAACGCTGCGTGCCAAGTTTTGTCCTTGAACTCATTGCTATGCGGCATTCGAAGCACATATATCGCGGTGACTCGCGTTCGAATCTCTAAGCAGGCTCCCTTTTGTATGATCTATAAGCTGTGTGACCCCGGAATAACAAAAAGACTGGACTTCATGCAGCGAATATGCAGCCAACAACCGGCGAACTTCGTCCAGCGGCACATTCGCTTTGCGCGCGGCGCAATGCGCCAGAAAAGTGAGGGAGAGGAGGAGACGAGAGCTCTCGGGGACATTCAGAACGCCGAGCTCTGACTGGAAGGATTAGTAAGTAGACCCAAAGCTAGCTGCTGCCTTTGTCTCGACTGCACTCGTTGAACGCGTTAGAACGCGGAACGGCGGCGTCCGGCGTTTACCTTTCGCATTCAAATGCATTCGACGAGTGCAGCGGAGACAAAGGCAGCTAGCTTTAGGTCTGCCTACTAATCGTTCCAACCTGAACTCGGCGTTCTGACGTCCCTGCACGTTCTCGTTTCCATCAGTTTTTCGGCGCTTAGCCACTGTTCCGACGCCGCGAGTAGCTCGAACGCTGCGGGTCGAAATTCGGCGCTTTGGCGCAACATATTGATATTCATTGCACTTTGGGCGGGTAGGGACATGCAGGGTGTGTGCCGGTGTTGCGGAAAGGCTGGCGCCCATGCATTCGGTGTGTCCGCGACACCAACCCGCACGTCCTTTCTGTACACTATAAAGGCCCGTTCACACACTTGGGTTTCCCCGCAGGGGGCACCTGTGAAAGCAGGTGTTTGGAGAGTGGCGTCTCCACGGACCCCGAGCCATGCGGGTTCGCTCGCCCACGTATGGCTGTGCGTGGCTTTCCCGTGTCTGGGGAAAAGGACATCCTGGTGGTTGAGCCAAGCCCGGGGTATTTTTGAACCCTTCGGGGCCCCCCTGGTGAGGCAATACACCACTTCGGCCCCCGCTTCTCATAGACGGGAGTCCTGGTAAGGCCCGGCCAGGATGATTCAGTCTAGTCGCCACTTCTACTATCCCCTCTCTACTTTCACCCTTGTCTTCTCCTCCTTTTCACTCTTCTCATTTCTCTTCTTTCCTTTTTCAACTTCTTTGGCGGCGAGGGCTAACCTTGGGTGGCAACAGACCCCTTGTCCAGTACCACACTTGGTTATAGTTCCTGGTCAGTGCTAATAGCATAACGTTTCCAGCAAAGCCCTTTTTGTTATGGTGCGTTATCTATTCCCTTGTTGGGCTCCGTGGTGGGCGGCACACCACAGGTTCCGAACAAACTTAGCCTCTTATGGCAACCCCCCAAACCAAAACCCCCAGTTCAGGACGTGCCGCTAAGAGGCATCGTCCCGAACGAACAGTCATAGTGAAAGATAAAGAAGATGAAACTTTTTCAAGATTTATGGTGATTCACTCTGAGGTCCCTGACAAACCTCTCTCTAAGGTGTCACCGTTTCTTGTAGCGAAGGTTCTCGACAGTCAGATTGGTGCTGATTACAAAGCAAAGAAACTGCATTCTGGTGATCTGCTTGTTGAAGTTGCAAAAAAGTCCCAGAGCATTACTCTTCTAAAATTGACATCCCTAGGTGATATACAGGTAACAGTAAGCACACACAGAACCCTCAACACCATTCGAGGGGTGATTTCAGAAGATGATCTTCTTTCCAGTAGTGAAGACGAGACCTTGGAAGGCCTGCGGGCATCTAGAGTACTGGCGGTCAAACGCATTATGACGAGGCGTGACGGCGGAGAGGTGAAAACTAAACACCTTATCCTGACGTTTGAACGTCACACGCTTCCTGCACTCGTCAAAGCTGGCTACTTGAATTGCCGTGTCAGACCGTACGTCCCGAACCCACAGCAATGCTTCCGTTGCCAGCGTTTTGGTCACGGGTCGCGCAGCTGTCGGGGGAGGGAGACGTGCGCAAAGTGCGGGAGCCACGACCATGTGGCCGACGTCTGTGAAGGTTCAGTTGCCTGCGCTAACTGCAAGGGTCCTCACCCTGCTTACTCTCGCTCCTGCCCTCTGTGGCGACAGGAAAAGGAAATTCTTAGCTTACGAGCCAAAGAGAACTTGTCGTATCCTGAAGCAAAACAAAGGTTTTCCTTCATTTCCAAAGGCACCTACTCCGACGCGGTGCGCAGGGGCCCTGCACCACGTACGGAATCCAGGGCCACTCAGTTCTCTCTTGAAGACTTGGCAGGCCCCTCTCAGGCCCCGAAACAACCTGCGGGGAAGCAGGGTGCCCCAGGTAACGCTGGGAGCACACAGCTACCCCAGTCGATTCAGGCACGACCTCCGGCTGACCGGCAGCCTCGTGCCAGTGGTTCTTCTCAAGATGGGGAGCGAGGCCGTCGTTCCACTTTCTCGGAGGCGGCCCGCCTTGTTACGGAGCAACAGGGCCCACCTGCTGCTCCCTCAACTTCAAAAAATGTTGAAAGCGTGAATGCGGGAGGGTCCCGGCCTGGTACGTCGAAGCCTTCTTCGGCGGGGTCTGGCTGGGACCGGAAAGTCGTGGCTCAGGTCTCCGACCACGTTGGAATTGGCAAACCTGCGTCCAAGGTTCAGGATGCAGTGGGAGCTGTTGACATTGCCGATTCTTCAGGTCCTTCCTCGGATTAAGAGGACATGGAATGGCAAACCGCTAAATCAAAACAGAAAGGAAAAAAGCCGGTGGTTCCTCCTTAGGGTGTAGAACATGCAGAATTGCTTTAATTTGTTTATGAAATCTTTTATCCTTTAAAATGGGCTTTGTAATTCTTCAGTGGAACTGCCGTGGCTTATTCACCAACCTTACAGATGTTGAGTTCCTTTTAGAAGTATAAGGCATCTGCCTTATGCTTGCAGGAAACACACTTGAATACATCTCACACTAACTTTCTGAGACGCTACAGTGTGTTTCGTAAAGACCGCCCTAGCACGTCCATTTCTTCTGGTGGCGTTGCGGTGGTGCTTAGAAAACATATTCCATGTGCAGAGGTTCCGCTTCAGACGCCACTCGAAGCTGTCGCTGTTCGTCTCTTGCTGCATAAAGCTATAATTCTGTGTTCAGTGTACTTTCCACCTTCTTTTTCTCTGAAGCGACAAGATCTCGACTCCCTTTTAAGCCAGCTTCCAGAGCCCTTTCTTTTACTCGGTGATTTTAACGCACATAGTACCCTTTGGGGAAGTGATCATACAGATACACGCGGAAAGATAATCGAATCCATATTATTTTCTCATCCACTATGCATTTTTAATACTGGTCATCCTACATATTTTAGTCCTTCATTCTTGTCATCTACATGCATTGATCTTTCTATTGGCAGTGCAAATCTGCTACCTGATTTTTCATGGACTGTTGATCAGAATCCCCATGGAAGTGACCACTTCCCCATTATTTTAAAATGTAAAGACACTCCTCAGTCTTCACCTACGCGCCATCCACGCTGGAAGTTTGAAAAGGCAGACTGGAGTCTTTTTAAGCAGTCGTCACTCCTGGCCTATTCTCGCCTCGATCAGCTTTCGATTGATGAGCTCAACCATCTTTTAACATCCCATATTCTCACGGCAGCGTCACTTTCAATCCCTCGGTCATCTGGACAGCTTCCTAGACGACCGAAGCCATGGTGGAATCAAGACTGCAAAGAGAGTCGCAAACAGAAAAACAAAGCCTGGGGTGTTCTAAGAAGTTATCCAACTCGGGATAACCTGATATCTTTCCGAAAAATGAAAGCTCGTGCTAGGTACATTCGTCGCAAAGCGAAACGCGAGAGCTGGCAAAAATATGCGACCTCCATCAACAGCAACACTTCTCCCAAAGAAGTATGGGACAGGATTCATAAAGTAAATGGCTCACTCATATCATGCTTTAACTATTCCACTTCTTTCCAGAAATGGAAAATGCCCAAGCAATCTTGAAGAGCAGGGCAACATTCTTGGCGAGCATTTTGAATTTATTTCCAGCTCGCAGCATTACCCGCCTGCTTTTCTGCAACATAAAAAGAAAGCTGAGAGTATGGTACTGAAAACATCTGGTGGTGAACGCGAAGCTTATAATGCCCCTTTTACTTTACACGAACCGAACATAGTGCTCCAAAACTCCAAGTCATCAGCTCCTGGTCCAGATGGCATTCATTACTATATGCTTCAACATCTCCATCCTTCCACACTCGATATTGTTTTATACCTTTTTAATCGTATTTGGTTCGAGGGCTACTTTCCACTGGACTGGAGAATGGCAACAATCATACCCATACTCAAGCCCGGTAAGGAGCCATCCTGTGCGGCTAGTTATAGGCCTATCGCTTTGACTAGCTGCTTTGGAAAGACTCTTGAACGAATAATTAACAGAAGACTGATGTATTTCCTCGAACTAAACAAACATCTAGATGTGAACCAATGCGGGTATCGCTCGTCTCGGTCCACTCCTGACCATTTAGTCAGGCTGGAGACAGTCGTGCGTGAGGCCTTCGTTCATAGACAACATTGCCTATCTGTATTTTTCGACCTCGAAAGAGCCTACGATACAGCCTGGCGCTTTGGTACACTGAGGGACTTGTATGATCTGGGTATTCGCGGTCGAATGCTTCGTAGCATTGAGAGCTACCTCAGCAGGCGTACCTTTCGCGTTCAGATAGGAACAACTTTATCTAAAGTGTTTGTCCAGGAAAACGGAGTTCCTCAGGGAGGCGTTCTTAGTGTCACATTGTTTATTGTCAAAATGAACTCCCTTGCATTGGCTATCCCCCCATCGGTGCAATATTCACTCTATGTAGACCACCTTCAGATCTCTGTGTCCTCTTGCAATCTCTCACTGTGTGAGCGACGAATTCAGCTGACCATCAATAAGCTATCAACCTGGGCCAATCAAAATGGGTTTAAGTTTTCCTCAGATAAAACAGTGTGTGTGTGCTTTTCTCGGAAACGTGGACTATTTCCAGAGCCGGTTCTAGCACTAAACAATGCCACAGTTTCTGTGAAGACTGAGCACAAGTTTCTTGGTCTTATATTCGATAGCAAACTAACCTTTGGTGCCCATATTAAGAATCTAAGATTAAAAGCTCTCAAATCACTTAATATTCTTAAAGTCCTGTCCCACCGATCCTGGGGTTCTGACCGGACGTGCCCTTTGAGGATATATCGCTCGATAGTGCGATCACGACTGGACTATGGCAGTATTGTTTACGGTTCAGCTAGGTCTTCCACTCTAAAAAAGCTCGACCCTATCCATCATCTTGGGTTGCGATTGGCAACGGGTGCCTTTCGCACGTCTCCTGTGCCAAGTCTGTATGCAGAGGTCAACGAGCTGTCTCTTGAGAAGAGAAGATTTTCACTGGGCTTTATGTATTCCCTGAGAGTCAGGTCCATCTCTGATCACCCTGCGCGAATGGCTGTGGAAGACATGCGCTCTGAAAGGGTGTTTCAGAACAGAGCCACAACTGTGCCTCCTTTTTCTATGAGATTGAAAAGTGCCTGTGAGAACATGGGACTCGATTGGAGGCCTCCTGTAGTGCAATCTACTGTTGCAGGAGCACCTTGGGAGCACCAGTGTCATTAAGTGTGACCTGTCACTGACGCGATACAAGAAAGGTGATACTCCCAATGGTGTGTTTCTTCAGGAATTCTTTGCACTGCAAAGTCAGTATGGCGAATATGTAAGCTTCTACACAGATGGTACAAAGACGGAATCTGCTGTTGGGTGTTCAATGATTGGCCCGACAGTTCAACTTGTTAGGCGAATCAACTCCTCTGCTTCTATTTTCACAGCAGAGCTCTATGGCCTGCTTGTAACCATAAGATACATACTCGATAAAAAGCTGCCTCGCTCCATCGTATACACTGACTCCCTCAGTGCATTGCGTGCACTGTCTTCACTGACACCCCTCAAGCACTTCCTGCTTCTTCAACTGCGAAATAAGATTGTTGCTGCCTCAAGACAGGGAAACGAAATTATATTTTGCTGGATTCCCAGCCACGTGGGCATTCCGGGCAATGAGGCTGCAGATCGCGCAGCAAGTACTTGCGTGAAGCGAACAATTGATCTCCACGACATTCCTTATGCAGACTACAAAGCCCGTCTCAGGCATCACGTAAAGTCCAAATGGCAGGCTGAATGGGATCAAGAAATCGGCAACAAGTTGCACATGATCAAACCTCTTTTGAGCGAATGGCAGAGTGCACGCCACCAGGAACGCTTTTTTGAGGTTGTCCTTTGCCGGCTCAGGATTGGTCACACTCATCTGACTCATGGCTACCTCCTTCGTGGGGAAGATGCCCCCACTTGTGAGCAGTGTGACAATGCCTCAAGCATTCTACATATTCTAGTAGAATGTCCTGCTTATCATGAAGAACGTCTTTTGTATTTTTCGCAACTGTATCAAGAACAAGTCCCACTACACCCAGCTCTGCTCTTAAGTGATGATTCTCTTGTGACACACACTAATGTTTTCAAATTTTTAGATAGTATCGGCCTTCTACACCGATTGTAGCTTTCTTAGCCTACAGATCATGCCCATCGCTCTTTTACCTTTTGGTACCCCATTACCATCTTTTATCTAATCACTGGCTACTAAAGCCTCTTTCTTCTCTTTAAACCTTTTCCAGCAATAGTCTTGTTTTTGGCGCTCTATAGCCTTAGTAGCTTTTGCGCCATAAGCACCAAATCAACCAACCAACCAACCAACACTTGGGTTTGACCACGACCGACTTCGACAATAACTTTTTTTAAGCATCGCATGACTGCCTGCGACCAGCTGCGCAGCAATGCAGCAGGTCGTAAGCCGTCACAGGAAGCTTAAAAACCGGTTGCGTCGAAGTCGGTCGTAGTCATATACAAGTGTGTGAATGGGCCTTAAGGCCCGTTCACACTCTTGCGACCTCTTAAACCTGGGTTGCTTAAAACTTCTTAAACCAGAGGACACACTGGCGCCATCTATTGGGTAGCAGTGTAAACTCGGCGGTCCGGCATATTTTTTTATTTCTCTCGCGCATTATCCTTTCTTTCTTGGCTCGAAAAACTTTTGTCAATGTTATAAACGAGTTTTTCTATGAGTATTACGCACATTTGACCTCGGAAATCCCGCAAAACCTTCGCTCTTGTGAAATGCAGTTCCAGGGTCACCGCATAGATGGCGCTACAAAGCCAGTGTGTCCTCTGGTTTAAGAAGTTTTAAGGAACCCAGGTTTAAGAGGTCGCAAGAGTGTGAACGGGCCTTTAATGGTAACGCAAGTAACGTAGTAAAATGGCGAAGGCGAAGGTAGACGCGTGCACTCGAGCTTTCCCAAAAAGAACTGCGCTCCGAAGACACGCTAGAAAGAAGCAATTTACAAGGTCATGCAAACCCGACTATAGTCTGCTGCAAGTTAAGAATAGCAGAACACGCTCCTTTCCCAAAGCCCTCCGCTCTTTCCACTTTAGTAGCGTGAACGTTGTAAGAAGGCAAAGGGAGGAGAGGAAACCACCAGTCGTGGGGAGCATGACAGTTTTGTGGGAGGGGTTCGTCCTGCTATTCTTAATTTGCAACGAACTATATCGGAGGGCGCAATGACCAAGTGGGTTAGTGCGTGTACCTTTCGTATTTCTGAGATCGAATTGGCAGTTACTAGAACAGTTTTCTTTTTTCCGGACCCTTCGTAATAGCTCACCTCCTTCGTTCCGCCGTCCATGGATTCAGCCATGGCACAGGGTCGGTGTCGTGGTCCGATCACTACGAAGAACGGAGCGGAGAGGGCAAGTTCGGTCGAGCAGGACGCCTCGGGCTGGACGCGTGTTCGTGGTCAGAAAGAAGATGAACAGAACACGCGCAGCACGGGTCTCAGTGCCGCTTCTTCTTCGTCCTCTTGGGGCAGAAGAGCTCTCTGGCTTCCATTAGTGAATCTAGTTTAAATTAGTCTATCGGATGTTAGGGGTCTATGTGCAGTCACTAATTAAGCTTATATAGCTTATTTAATTGGCTAGCTCATGCATATCCTCCATCTATGCATCACTCCGTCCCGAGGGCATGGCGGTTTTGCAGAAGACGGTTTCACGGCTGGCAGTGTTCGTTTCCTAGACCGGGAGCTCTAATGGTGAATTCGCCGGCAGATCCGGAGCGCCTTCCAAAATCTGGGACGGAAGCACAATTCCGCTCCGTGGGACCGGCTCCAAATCAATGAACTCGTGTTTTTGGAGTGACCCTTCCGAGTCGGTCGGCCATTCAAAATGACCACTGCTCGAACTTGACAAATCGACCAACGCCTCAGCCGACTATGCTTTTCGACGACCGGTCACGACGGTCACTGTTCAGTTGCAGAGATAACACGCGACACAGGCCGGGCGAAAATATCCGTACCACGTCCGGAGCCCATGTCACAAATAACGAGGAAGACGTCCGTGTTCGCCATCGTCACATAAGTTTGGGCCGCCTCGAAGCGGAGGGGCACGCACGGCGATCGCCATCAGTGGAGTTCAGATTACTGGTAACACTTTAATAAACACTATGAGGTAACAAACCATCACTTGCACTATCGTTTTTTGAAGTTGGTCTTGCTGTATTGCACGAGAAAATGCTGGCGGCATGCAGTGTAAAAAGGTAAACTATCAGTGGCGGCACAATTAACAGACCTAAGTTTGCGCCTGCCGCCTTCGGATTTCCTGCCCCCCCCCCCCCCCCCCCCGTTCTTTTTATCGTTCTTCCTCTCACGATCACAGATCTCAGCGCTTATGCCCGTGTCCCACTAGAGCGACAAACAGAAAGAAAAGACAGCGACAAGCCTCAAACCCATGCAGCATGCTCACGATGATACCTTTGGCAGGCGTTTAGTCGTTAGGTGCTCGTGAAGTACGCACGAACGATTGCAAGTCTGCCGAAGATACCCTCGCGTGCATGATGCTCGTGTTTGAGCATAGCCTCCTTTATTCTACAAAGCCTCTCAAATCGCGAAAGACTCTGGTTTGAGGCTTGTCGCTGTCATTTGTTTCTGTCTGTCGCTGGGCATTAGGATTTTCCACGCTCCAGTCCCGGTTTTGCATCCCTGATCTACGCAATGTAGAAGCGTTCGAGCCGTCCCGATCCCGCGTAAACAACCCACGCATCTGAACAGATCCAACTCGACGGCCCGGCCGGTCCGGCGACCTCGCCCCCCTTGCGCACCGCCGAGGTTAAGGGAAATGACGTAGCGCGCTTCTGTCAACTTCCGCCAAGCTCCCTGAAATTCCACGGATCAAGTTCGGCGGTGCGGGCACTGCCACAAATCTCTGAGTGAAAGATGACCACCTTGAGGCCCGATATACCTACGGAAGATGCTCGCTCCAAAAGGGGCGCTTTTGGAGCGCTCAAATTCTGCGAGCGGAATTCACAGACAAGTCGGTGACGTCGCGAACCACCGCGATTTTCCAGCACAGCGCTTGACATAGGCGCTGGCCAAAGTTTTCAATGTGACCGCTACCGACCGCGCGCTGCCGCCGGTAACTCCCGACGCGAAATCATCCTGATGCCGCGAACCTGTCATCGAAATGCAGAACTTGAGCGATCTGCAATGAATCTACTTTTGCTAAATGGGTGTGAAGGACACGAAGGATTATGGAAACGATAGGGAACGAACGACCGTTAAAAATGCAGACAGAAACGCTTTTCGTGCAGAAAGGTTTTAGCGCACTCAAATAAAGAAACATTACCAGGAAAGATTTTGTTTCTCTACTTTAAAACTAAAGAAACGCGAATGGTTTCATCAAACGTTGCGTGGAGAAACAAGAGCCAACAGACGCAGACGACGCCCTGCGCTTCCGCTGCGAAAGCCGATCACAGCGCCAGTCCTAAAGCAGCGGCTGCACTGCTTCTGCGCCGCCGCTGCACGATTCCTGCACTCCTTTGAACCTTACGTTGTACCGCAGCGAAGGCTAGAAGCGCGAGCTCATAGCATTGGCAGCTGCCCTTAAACTACTGGGTGTATCAAGGAGCGGCCAGGCTCTTTAAATCGACCGCAAAATTCGGTTTCTTAACCTATCGCGTTCCGATTTTATACAACGTTGGCCACAGGTGGTGCATTTCTTCTATAAAATTGGGAAAGAGCGACCTTACCTGAGGAAAAATTAAAAAAAAAAGAAAAAGGCTTAGGTACTATGGAAAACGCAGTGAAGCCACCGGTTTTAAACCATAGTGCGCCCTATGGTTTGAAGACTGGTGGCTTCGCTGCGTTTCCATAGCAGTTAAGCCTTTTTCTTTTTTTACTTTTTCCTCAGGTGAGCTCGCTCTTTGCGAATTTTATAGAAAAAATGCACCACCTGTGGCCAACGCTGTACAAAATCGGAACGCGATAGGTTAAGAAACCGAATTTTGCGGTCGATTTAAAGAGCCTGGCCGCTCCTTGATATACCCAGTACAACGAAATTTCGGCGCTCCTTTTTTGGTCTATATGTGTTCAAAGGTGCAGTATCACATCGAACACACTAATATCTTGTTAAAAAAGTCACGAAAAGGAATTTTAAAAGGAATTACACGATTAGCAAAGAGCACCTGGTCGATGTCGCTAAAGCCTCGTTTGTAGTGCCCGTCTAGGAACCTTGACAGCTAGTGACGGTAACTGTCTCGCCTCCGGCCACGACGAGAGAAGAGGGGAAGGAGGAACTCCCCTCTTTCTGAGAATCCCTTTTGTGTGTCCCAGAAGTCGCTATTGCCCCCCTACAAGATTATATACTGTAAACGACTAAATTTTCGCGAGGACCTAATTTTCGCGATCGCCTACAATTCGCGCAAAATACGTCCCACGAACAATTCGGGCAATATGTGAACGCTACGGAAGCTACACTCGATTCGCGAAAATTAGAACCCGCGAATAATTTCAAATTTTCAGCTTTGGCCCGATTCACGAAAATTTGAGCCCACGAAAATTAAGTCGTTTACAGTATACAAGATTAACCCGTCACTCAAAATTCGTACAAAAGCAGCCGCTTCGGTGACTGGAACGACTAGGCCATCCTCTCGACGTCAGCTTAGCCGTAGCTTTGCTCGTCCCGAGACGAACTACGTCACGATTGCGTTGGATGTCACACGCTCTTCTCTGGCTGTTCTCAGAGCGCTTGCCAGAGTGGCCCGTTTATAACGCAAAATACAACCACCAGGCTCAAAATACAAACCTGCGATGTCATTTACGGATGTTGTGGATCATATTCAACCTATTTTTGAACACGACGGGTATATTTCAAATTTCGTTGAAGTATCCCTTTAATGCACCAGAGCTTGTGCCGCCGAGATGTGCCCTGGAGCAAGGAGCTCGCGCTTGTAGCCTTTCCTGTGGTACATCACAAACTTTCTGGCCGAATCAAACCGACCTATTGTTTTATGATTCCTTCAAGTAAGCACCTGGTACGGAGTGATGGCTTTTTGACACCACTGAAACTGGAACGGATAGATAAAGAAATAGCTCTACAGCGAAGAACACCGAAACTTTCGTAACTCTGCAGTTGACAAATATACTTTAACCGCCATTAGTGCACACAAATGTAGACTGATATTTGGACCAGTAGATGGCACTAAATTTCTTTAAGGGTCTATCGTAGTGCGGCGACGGCAAAACACAGCGGTCGGCGATCTCCCCGACTTTTTCGCCGACTCTTTGGCCCCAGAGGTGCTGTCTTTCGTTTACAGTAAATGGAATGACGTCAAGCGCGAGGCGTGTATATTGAGGAGACATGTACTACGTAACGCGTGACTGTAGTAACGAGTTACTTCTACCTAGCTACTTTTTTTGGTAACAATTGTATTGTAATTAGTTACTTAAAAAAAAACGAACGTGTAACGTACTTAGTTACTTTTAAGGCCAAGTAACGGGTAACGGTATTTCGTTACTTTTGAGAAGTAACGTGTACAACACCGTTTAAACAACCTCGTTTTAATTCGAACCTGAGTATGCGTCTATTGCGACAAATGCAGATGGGCAGCCCGAAAAACAACTAAACAGTATGACAGTACAGCTACGCTTATCGCCGAACAGGTCAGTGGAACTCTAAAGCCGGGAATGTCATTCACACGGCATACACAATAAAGTTAGATGGTTAAGCCTTCTAGAATCGTGTACTGACCGAATGTAAACCCGGAGACTGCCAACACGGGAAGGCACAGACCCATTGTTAGCTTGGAACTTTAGAAGCAGGGAGAGCAAACGAGAGAGGGGAATCCCAGATTCACCAGCTCTTCCAGAAGAAGCACAACACTGCCGTCCCTTCGAGTGCGTCAGTAGAGCGACTCCTAGGCGTCGCCGGAGATGCATTCGCAATTAAGTGAAAAAAAAACAAAAAACATATCTGATATTGGATTGGATTGATAAAAACTTAGAGAAGCAGCCACTAAAAAAAAAGAAAAAAAAAACAACAAACCACGAAACAAATGTTGTTGTGTATTTGATCGTCAAAATAACGAGAAAAGTAACTCGTTAGTTTTGAGAAATGACGAGTTTTTTTTTTTTTTTTTTTGAGGATTTGGAACGAATGACGTATTTAGTTACTTTTTGAGCGAGTAACGAATAACGGTATTTAGTTACTTTTTTGGGGGGTAACGTGTACATTTCTGATATTGAGCAAGCCTCCAAGGGTACGTCACGGGCGAAATTAAAAAAAAAAAACAAAAAAAAAGAACAGGCGAATTTGTGGACACAAGTCCTGCCGCGTTATCTACCAGAAAAAAAAAAAAAAAAAAAAGCTGAACAATTATCGAGGCTTCAGCGGCTGTTCAGTTTTGTCGTCACTCGCCACTTGGCCAGCTGTCGCCGAGTTGACGCTGATTTCGCCGAATATGGAGGCGCTCCGCCACAGAAGACAAAATCGGCTAGGTTGAGTGATCAGTTTTCGGGCGTTTGATAATAAGTTGGCGCGACAACTGGCGATAGGTGGATATTATTTTACCGCACCGAGCACTACTACTATCGATGTTGACTCAGAATCATTTGCCCACCAAGAGGGGAGTCGCAACAAAAGTCGAAGAGCCGCTGAAATGTCGCTCGTTCGCACAATAGCTTCGATGCTAACTCAGCTTTCTTCCCTTAGATAGCACATGGAGGTCTTCCGAACCACGCGATTGCGTGGGCTTTTTTTTTAATATAATTTGGTTTGCTCCTTGCGTACGTCGTGCCTTTGATTACCCTCCAATGTGCCCACGTGCGTTCATTTCCCCTCGACCTAAAGCAATAATGGTGCGAGCTTGGCCGCCTCGTCATCGCGCGTTCCCTGGGCGTTCTCTGTGTTGACACTTGATTGGCGTGCCCCTCTGCGTTCCGATGCGCAAAAGGCGCATTTTAGAACAGTTGCTCGTCGTATAGTTCGTGACTGTACGTGGGCATGCTACAGACGAGCTGACTCTCGCCCCCCTCCCCCCCCCCTTTTTTTTTTCTGCTTCCTTCTTTTGTTTTCCTCTCAGTTATATTTACGTTTCTTCCGTAGCTCGCCCTGGCCGATTTGATTTTTCGAAGGTCCTGCCACGAGACTAAGGGATGGAAGAAGAATGAGAGACAAAAATAAAGAATGATATAAAAAAGGAAAATTAAAGACAAAAACTAATTTGCTTAGGGGTCATGAAACGATTTTCCTACTTCTTCCTCCTTAGCTTTAATCCTCAACTCAAACGCGAATTGTGAAATCCCGTCGTCGTGACATTCTGCGGCACCGGTGCGATGACTCCTAGCTTCCACCGTGCTTTTTATGCACACCATAGAACTTGTCATTCCCCAGTGAGGATAAGTTCCATCAGGGCACTCATTGGCCACGAAGGCGAATCCGAATATTCGTCGACGGATTGATTGTTGACGAGCGCATACGTCCGAGTGACGCAGTTCTCGTGTCCAATGCGTGAGCTGGGCTCGGCTGACGTCAGGTTGGCACCGCTGACGCGCTTTGGGAACCGCGGATGTATCATAGCGAAAAGGCGGAGAGCTTCCGAAGGAAAGAAGGGACAAAATAGTCCGCTATGTTTTCAAATGTTCGTACCGAAAGGCTGGCTTTTGACTTTCTACCCTCTTCCTTTTGGCCAACTCAACGATATCCGATTAGTAAAGTCCCAATTTAAAATCATTTATCCCAGCCCAAAATTTATTTCATAGCCCCTTTAAATAACTATTCTACTGTTACAGGTAAATAGTTTTAACTAATATATTTTGAATTTCGTCGTCAAAATAACGAGAAAAGTAACTCGTTAGTTTTGAGAAGTGACGCGTATATGTATATGTATTATATCAAATTGTATCTGCGGTATGGGTATTACGGCTGCTAAAATGTTCACTTCTCACTCCTTATATCTTATTTCAGAAAAAATTAAGACAAAAAATAAACATATGCGAGTAGTCTTGTAAGTTAAAACTTTACTCAAATAAAGATGAAATATTCATTAGAAAAACAAATAATGTAGCGTGGTGCTGAAAACAATGTATTCTTTTACGAAAATTCAGTTCACGTTCAATGTCATCAAACAAACCCAGAAGTGTGACTTTCGCTATTTGATTTGCTCACATTCTCAATATGTTATGCAACATACGTATGTGTTTGTAATCCCGAGTCCCACTAGAGCGACAAACAAAAACAACCGACACCGACACGCCTCAAATACGTGCAGCGTGCACGCGACGGTACCTTTGGCAGGCTTGCCGTCTCTCGCTGCTCGTGAACTTAGCACGAGTGATCGCAGGCCTGTCAAAGATATATTCGCGTGCGTGCTGCTCGTGTCTGACGCCTGTTGGTGTCGGTTGTTTTTGTTTGTCGCTTTAATGAGACTCGTGCATTATTGTCCTGCGCGTAAAACGTCGCCTCTTCCCCCCTTCGAGCCAATAGCGAAAGAAAAACAAAAATTCCAAAGTTTAACAGCTCTGCACTCCAAACGGCGCGTTGACCTCGCGAATACGGAATCAAAACTTCCGACCGCTGATTTTTGGCGCCCAACCATGCAGACTGAACCTTTCGTTTTTGCGTGCTTCTTTTTTTTTTTCTTTTTTTTTCTGGCCAACATTTACGGATGAGCCCGAAAACGAGTGATGACCGTGAGCGGCAGGAAAGTAGTGACGCATTGCTGAGCTTCGCGCGCGCGTGCCTTTCCAACGGTGCGATGCACGCAACGCCAGCCAGCCTTTACAACAACGAGCGGAAAGTGGCCAATTTTCGCATCCCTCCCTTCATACTCTCTCATCTCCGGCAGCAGCAACAAGCGACACCCGTTTCACATTTGGAACGGCAGCCGGCTTCCGGCCTCTCCGATCTCCGCATTGATGGCTAAAAAGTCACCAAGAGCCGATACCCCTATCCATCATTTCCAGTCCGCTTCGTTACCACCATTACCGTTTCTCACTCATGCCCGGGTGGGACGGGTTTTCTAAAGGATACCAACGCGAAGCCGCGGAAGCGGACTACGGATTCGGTTATAGAAGTCTCCTCTCATCCATTGTTGCCCGAGACTCCTCCATGTTTTTTTTATTGCTCCATAGTTTGAATTTTGGAGAACCTGATGTACTATTGAATCGTCGGCGGTTTTCGAAGCCTTCTGCTTTTTTGGATAACATCTCGCCCCATGATTTAAGCACCTGTACGAGGTGAAGGAACGCAAAAAAATGCGTCGCCACAGCTGGCCAAAAAGGCGGATCTACGGTGTAGCGCCCTAAAGGACGACAAAATCGTCCATTCATTGACTTGCGCATTGTTTTCTTCTGGCGTGCTTATCTTTTATACCATTGATTTTGTTTGGTTGTATGTGGTTCGCGGAGTACGCTTCGACCCATAACGCTGCCACCCGCGATTCGATTCGATCGGGGGAGGACGACCGCGCTCGCTTCGTGGCTGGTGGTCAGTCGTAGATCGTGCGTTTTCGTTCGTCAGGGACGTTCGACAAGGAAGGGAGGGCAGGGCGTGAAAAGCGCCGACGACGAGAACGGGAAGGGGGGAGCGCCCCATCATCTGGCGAGGAGTCGTCAACGTCGTCGCCGTCGTCGTCGTCATCGTGCATTCCGTCGACACGCCCGTATACCCTCTTTTTGTTGCCGCACGGAAACGTTAGCAGTTATATACCTCGCCCCGCCTCTACATGCCAGTCACGCAAAAATATAAAAATAAAAAATAAAATTCGAAAACAGCAGCGGGAAGATTGACCTCGAAAATTCGAGTCCAGATGAGAACGGGCGATTTCGCGGGCTTCTCTTTCTTTCTTTTTGTTTTGCTGAAAGAGATTTTGTGTGTCCGTCCTGCGAGTCCGATGCGTCTGATATAGTCGCGCCGGACGCAGGGAAAAACACAGTTCTTGCGCGTTCACCACGATAACTCGACGAAAGAACAAAATAAATAAATGGAAACGTTATAAAACGTGATAAACTTTGTAAGAATGCCCTAGTAGACTAGAGAAGACTAGATCGTTACTTTGCTGCGGCCCAGTGGCCGCGTGACCGAAGTATTGTTTCTCTAGGCGAGCACCACCAACAACACCAACAATGCGAGTTAGCAGCACCTTACCTGATCACATCTATGAGTGTTCATGTTGGAGATTGTTTATACGAAAGCCGAACAAAAGGCTGGGGACCATATCTCCTTAGGCGATCAGTCTGCCCGACTTTAGAATCCGATACTTGAAAGAATATGTGTCGGTCTATAATACAATCTAAGACATCAAAAACTTTTTTTTTTCGGCAAAGCACTTGACGTAGCCAATCGCTGTTATCTCAGCGAATGAGGAGGCTGCAAATAGGTTTAGACCCTAAAAATGCACTCTGTGCTGTGATAATGAGCGCGGTAAAACGTCGTGCTGATTGTCAGGGTGCAGACTGTGTTTGTTTCGATCTACACATACTTTCAGCCTCCTCATTCGCCAAGCTCCCGCGCTAGATTGCAGCGATTAGCTCTCATGAGTGTTTTGCGGGAAAGGAGACGGTTCAGATTTCTTAGAGTGTAAAGAATCGGTTGTTGATCGCAGCTATAACTAAAATAAAATACAACCGCTTCGCCTAAAAAAAGTCCCTCGAATGTATACACATTTGTTTTTCCATCCTGCGTTCTTTTATGAGAACTGCATCATTTGTGAAAACATGAATAATCATTGGCTTACAGATCATAGGGTGCGGTTATAACCTCAAACTCCTGCTGAGATTTTTTTTTTTTTTTAAATTTCTAAGTCGACATAAAATGTGAACTAGGCCTCGACCGAGTTTACTATTCAATCGCGCTCATAGAGTCGCACTTGTCAAAAGCACGCTAACTAGAAATAGCCAACTAGTTTAGTATTCATAGCCTGTAAAACACGCCTGAGGGCCTTTTATTTTACGTGTTCGTTATCGTTCGTTATTAAACGCGTAAAACCTGCGACGAGCCGTCTTTTAGTAGTTCCTTCTGTCGCAGCTTCAGGTTTACGCCACGGCCGATCGTCGCTCCTCCCTGATGCTCTCGTGGGGGGCGGGAAAAGAGAAAAAGCGTTTCCAGCTTTCGCAATTCCCGCGCGATAACAGTAACTCGCGCGACACGCTGACTCCAGACCTTCCAGACAGCCACCAGCGCATAATGTAACTCTGGCACGGAACTGTAAGGCCGCCGCGAACAATGCAAAGAGCGGCGAGCGGCACAGTAGCGTCGCTGCTCATCAAGGTTGCCCGAGGCAAAGCTGGGTGCACCTCGTTGTCATGCAGATCGCGCAAAGGGGTGACATTGTGCGCACTAAGGGCCTCCGCCGCATTTCGCGGTCTGTCGGAGTCGCAGATGACCGACGTGCTGGCGGCGCGCGACCTTGCGGCGATGCACAGTTCCTTCCACGCTTGGCGGCTACGCAAAGTGACGCCGGTTGAGATTGCTGCGTCCATCCGTCCGGGGATTACGCGCCATGCGTTCGAGCAGTTCGTAGTTGAAAGAAAACTGTGTAATAAGGAGTTCGTGTGAACCTTTTTTAAAAAATACGACTATCCACTATGACCCAGCGAGCTACGAAGTCTGAGTATGGTGCCTGGATCGCGTCTCCGACTGGTGTGTTTAGCGTTCTATCCCGCCCATACATCAAAAGTGGTCCCGAAGTGGCAACAAATGACGTCACAGAAGCCGGAGTGTCATGCTGTTGCCTGTCGCGATCCTGGCGGTTGGCCGTAGAAATGATAGCGAAAAGCACGAGCGAACGCGAGTGTCGCTGTCGTCACGGCGTCCCAGGCGTCCCAAATTCCGGCTGCTGTAGCTTCCGTGGACTGTCACAGTGGAGAGCGACCTGCAGCAGAACAGGCGTCTGCCATTTGCACCACAAGTGTTGGGACGCCGCCAGGATCGCGACCGGCGACAACATGACACTTCTATGACGTCATCAGGCGGAAATCGAGGGACTGCTATTTTGGGCGCGGTAAACACACCAGTCGGAGACGCGTTCCAGGCACCATAGTCTGAGTGACATATTGCTCGGAACATATATGAACGAATATTGAAGAAAAATGGTGCCGTCATGTATGGGGTCATTAGCACTGAACGAGGTATTAACAGCACTCCCAAACAACGAGCGCAAGTATAATCTTGTCACAATGCACGTAATACGCACGCATGCACGCGCACACTCGCGAGGACATACATGCACGTACACATAAACGAACGTATACGTTTGTTTGTGTTTGTGTGTATGCATATTTGTGTATGTATGGCAGTGGGTATGCGTGTACGCACGGACATGGGTCACAAGCACGCGCACACACGAGAACATACAGGTACGCCCATGTAAACATACTAAAACGCACGTAGCGTTGCCAGAGAAAGTCCTCCCTTTTGTCGCAAGGAAAACACAATGTACTTACGTGCCCGTCTAGTCCTTGGTGTTGATCGAACTATCTTTGCATGGTGTGCACAAAAGATCGTTCCTCAATATGCGATCTCCACAGAAATATTTTTACCAAGCTTTTATGCGAACCTGCTTAGCTAAACTATGCACAAAACGACGAAAAATAAATAAACGTTCCTTAAAACCTCGCAATTCGTCCGGGTTTACTCACGTGCTGGATTGACCAAGAGGATAGACAAAAACAATACATGGAGATGTGCAACCGTATGCAGCGCAACCGAGGTGTCTCTCTCCTGGAGAATAAGGTCGTATTTCGCAGGGCAAAAAAAGACAGACAGGCAAGTCACACATGATGACATGCCACCGGGGATCTTTCACACGCAGAACACACATCGTGATGTCACGAATAGGCTTAGCGAATGTAGCAAGGTCGACTATTACTCAAGATAACGTTTTAGAAACTCTAACGTTATAGACCAAGCCAACTGACAATTTCCCTATCTTTCTGCGATGTGTGCTAGACAGAAACTTCCAGAAATTCTCCTAGGCAGTGTAGTGAATCAATTTCACGTATGCATTTTTATAATTGAACACAAATGAAGTCGTTTTTATTGTGTGTGCGGAATTGACAGAAAATTGTAGATATTTATATTAAATGAAAAAGGAGTTTTTCTAGTTTTTATGGTGGTGGTCTCGAGCCAGAATAATGAGACAGTGATGTAAAGACTATATTAGATGTGGTTGGCTTGGTGTGCTTTATGATTCAATGATAGACAATGACAGAGTAAATTGAGTTCAAAGAGAAAAAGAGTAAATAGAATTCAATTACTATCACGAAACGGGGTACCGAGCTCTCTTATGTTTCCTATGTAATACCCCATTCACACGATCAGAAAGGTATAGCTTTAGCTAAGGGACCTTTTCGGATGGCGGCGAATCAATTCACGATTTAGAATATCGGCACTTTGTTCCCCGACATTGTTGTGGGCGCCGCCATTTTGGTGCTTGTGCAGAGCAGACGCAAGTGCCGATCGTCATGATTCAAAAGTGCGACTTTCTCAGCATTAGATTCGAAGCTCGTGTAATATTGATTTGCTTTGTCGCGAACTGTTTTCACATTTGGGGAGGGCGGAAAAGCGTTTCCTGTGATTTCAGATAAAGCTTCAGATAACTGGTAACCATGATTTTAAGCCACAATATGGCCAAGTGTCGTTACTCTGAAGCGTAGCTTATTTAGTGGCACTAGTGTGAGCGAAGCGGAAACTGCACGCGCGAGTATACTGCCTTAAAATACCCTTCCTCTAAACAAAACGCGCGTGCTCGGCAGGGGTCCATATCGTTTCGTAGAAAACTTTTCATGGGCACACGATGCATTGACATATTTCATGGACATAAGTTTAGTCGATTGTGCAATGTTTCGTGGAAACGTGTTTCGTGAACACATGCAACTGCGACATTTCGTAGACAACGTATTTTACTTTGCTAAGTGGATTGGCTTGAATTACCACTGGCTTCATTTGTGTCGCTGGGAGGATTCCGGAACTAAAGTGAACTCACTCAGGCGGCTCCAACAGAGCGAAAACAAATTCAGCGAGCCCTAATCCTCGGCTTCCAAACACTCCACGCTACGTGCGGAAACTAGTGATGCAAAACTATCGATACTATCGGTAGTTTTTCCAAAACTATCGATAGTGTCAAAGAACTATCGATAGTCGACTATCGATGGTACTATCGATATTTTATAGGTGGTTTTTCGATACTCGACTATGAATATTTTTTCGATAGTCGACTATCGATATTACTATCGATAGTTTTTGTACTATCGATAGTCAGGATTTCTGGAGACTATCGATAGTATTGTACCACTAGAGCGAGCACAGTTGCCGCACCGCCGCTCACCTCCCTTTCTCCTCTCTTCGCCCAAACTCCCGCCTTCGTCATCACTGAAAGCTGAACCAAAGTTGGCATGTTAAGTTCTTGGGCTAGTTGGTGTCCCATTTGAAAAAAATAAAGCGAGAAAAAGAAGAGGGAGCGACGCAAACTACTAGTGTCGCAAAACTACCGATAGTAAACCGTCGACATTACTATCGATAGGTTTACGATAGTCGACTATCGATAGTTTGCCGGTAGTCGATTAACGATAATTCTCCGATAGTCGACTATTGATAGTACTATCGATAGTTTTTTACTATCGATAGTCAGATTTCTGGCGACTATCGATAATATCGGTAGCACTATCGATAGTTTTCCACCACTAGCGGAAAACCCTCACTGCTCTCGGGGAAACTTTAATGTAATCTCAGGCCCGAGCTTGCAACAGTCCTCAATGGAACCGCCCATGGTTCGGCATACAAGGCCCATCCGAATGCCTGCTACAGAGGCGATGTGCGCGGATCGACGCCTTCGACGGACGTCGCAAGGTGTGTCGGTGAAGCGATCGCGGAAACCTTTCGATGAAACGTCGCAGAATACGAAACAATCTGTCGATGAAACGTCGTTCGACAAACTGATGGGGACCGCTCGGCAGGCCCGTTCAAAGCACGGAACTCGCTCTTGTCGCATTTGCTGTGCTAAAATCCCCTTAATTTGCCCCTGAAACGTCGAAATATCAACGTGAAGTTTGTGTATAAATTTGAGTATATCTGCCGCACTTTCTTTTCTCAGGGGGGGGGGGGGGGGTGGGGGGGGGGGGCTGAAGCAAAGGATACAAGCGCGAGCGACTAGTCCTAGCAGCGCTTCTGCTACCCGACAGAAACGACGATGTCATCGGGGCAACCGTGGCAAACAGATCAAGGAGTTGAAGGGCCGGTTGTTACCTGCGATTACCCAATCATATGTGGAAACGACCATGAGTAGGACTTTTGTTCACTCGTATTTGCTCTCTACTGCTATTAATTTTATTGGTTGCCACGCGGTGCATCAAAGGCACGATGCTCGAGTTTCTTAGTGATTCTGCGCTATAGGTTCATCGGAGTGCACGAAATCAACGAATCAGCGTGCGTTAGAAACTGCCCAGCATCCCAAACTTGTCATTTTTGCGAACTTGCTGTTATTATCTTAAAATATGTGTACAGGGTCGTGCAAAGCATGGTAGGGAATAGAAATCAAAACGGACCGTGGTTTTAAGCAATATTTTAATCGCGCTTTGAAGTGCTCCAGTTTTACTGTGATGGTTGTAATCATACTTTTTCTAAAACTAAAGTAAAATAAAAATATTTATCGTTTGTTCGTGACTTAATGCTTTTCATGTGCATTTATTTTGTATTTATAACTAAAATAATAACCAAACAAGGAAAATATATATAAGGCTGAACACGAGCAAAATACGATATTCTCTGAGCAAATCGGAAAAGAGCTTTGTTTCTACTTTCTACTTCATTCGCTCAGTTCTCTGGCATCCTATGCAAGCAAATTGAAATGCGAAGGAAGAAAACAAACACAAGAATGCGTCCTCACAAAAGCACACAAACCAGCAGACACAGAGAAAGAGAGACAGTGAGAAAGAAAAAGTGACGTATAGACAGTCCCAGAGAGACAGACTGAGTTATAAATCTAAGGTAGATCTTGCACTGGCCAGTGTAATCGTTGTGTCTTACACGAGCTTGCTGCTTCCTGTTTGAGACCATACCACCAGCTTACACTCTTTAAAGCCAAATAAAAAAGCCATTGTGGTTGGGCAACTAGCCGTGCGCGAGTTCAAAAGCAGAAATCATTATTTTAAGGTAATATGATTGAAATCATATAATGCTAATTTATTTTTAAAAAATCCCACTTAAACTAAATAAATTTGGTTGATGTTTGTTTTTTGTTTTTGTATGATGTTATTTACCTTGTGAAGTACGGGCGTGAGTGCACGACATTGGAAGGTGCTTCACTTGAGCAAAGAAAGTATGCACTGAGCAGAACCGCGCAACATACCTGAACCCTTCTTAACACTGCACAGAATGTATGACATAAATTACATAAAATAATTTAGGGGAAATCCCCAAGCTGAAATAAATTTACGTAAGAATAAATTTACATATACCTGAAATAGAGCGCACTTTTCGCCTTCTAAGAGACTTGTCGCCACTGAAAGAATTTTAACGGTTATTCCTACCATGCACTCTTGACCGTAACTGCCACAATGGTGAGATCAGACGTTTAATAATTAAGTATATTCACTGAATGTATGGGGATCCGTAGAACTAACTAAAGATCTGTATGCCATCGCTTTGCCTCGTTGTTTTCGAGGCAAATCTGAAGCTAAATAAAAAGGAATAATTGAGGTATAAAGTACAGATCATGAATTTTTCTGTGACAACATAGAAGAAAAAATGTATCCAAACACATAACAGTAAAGTCAAAATCGAAAACGCTCTAGAACAATTGACGCGCGTTCTTTCAATATCAAAGTGAGCAATTAGTGTCACTACCAGTATTGATGTATTTGACGATCAGAAAAATAAAAAAGATAATTGTTACAACTGCTCTAATTTCCGTGTTGTTGTTTTTTTTCATTTGCATTAACGTGTTATTTTTGTTAAATATACAATATTATCCCAGATCTTACCAACTATGTCCTGTTTCATCATAAGTAAGAGCGCAATCAAAGATATGAAGAAAAAATAAACACGAACACACACTAAAGACGCAATATCACGGCGTCTTCACTACATTTGGTTGAGCCGATGATCGCACCAACACAAAAAGAACGAACTGTATGACTGTGAAATCTTGACGCTGCGTAGTGTTGGCTGCACCCTGATCTAAAGTAAAGCGAAGTCAAAATTCAGACCTTAGGTATAAACCAACGAAGATCAACAGGCACGCCACACACACAAAAAAAAGGTCGGTGCATAGGTGTATTATGCTGCATAAATTTCAGTAGAACTAGGTGTGGGCGGCACAAAAAATGAGAGGAGGGGGGGGGGGAATCAACGCCTCGCCGATTCGTGCTTGAGAGTCGCGTGAATTCCCCTGCCACAGAGGACGCGAGCTCGGCCGTTCGGCAGCTGTCCGAGCGTTGTGCGAAGATTGTGAAATAACGGCTGCAGGTGCGGCGTCTATCGCCGTTTCAACCAGACAGGAGCGCGTCGCGTTGAAGCGAGCAAACGAGCACGTCAGCAGATAAGAAATTGCTGCAGAAACCACTATTGTGGGCTGTTTATGAATCGCGATAGCATTCGTCTAGGACAACCTCGAAGACTACGTCTAGAACGACCCCTAAGACGACCTGTAGGGCGATCTCGAAGAAGACCTCTAGGACGACGTCAAAAACGACGTCGTGGACGACGTCAAGAACGACCTTTAGGGCGATCAAAACACCTCTAGGACGACCTCAAGGACAACGTCGAGGATGACGTCCTAGAGGACGACGTCAAAGACGACGTCTAGGACGACGTCCTAGAGGACGATGTCAAAGACAACATCTAGGACGACCTTTAGGACGACTTCAAGGACGACCTCTAGGACGACGTCGAGGACGTTGCCAAGATCGTCAGGTCCTTCGAAGAGAGTGCGAATGTGAAGGAGTGTGAGAATGTGAGATGAAATGGTCTACTGCGCATACCAACGAGGTAGAGGGCCTTACAGCGATAAACTGGCTGCTGAAAGTGACCCCCAATAGGCCACCGCCATGTTGCACAATTTGTTTTACCACTAGATACGTGACCTTATAGTTTTACGTCTAGATTTCAACGAAGTTCCGCGCACAAATAGTTGCTCATTGATCTTTAATAACAGTACCGACGAGATATGTTATGTTTCATTTGTTTTAAGTCCCAAATGTGCTTTTACGACAAAACTCGGGCAGCTTCTCAATGGCTCCACTAGATGCCGTCAGCCGCGGTGCTTTATTATGGGTTTTTATTGGAGCTAGGCACTGATCTCTGGGGCTAAGAGTATTGAAAAAATAGTTTATCATGTGTTTTTTTTTTTTCAGCGATCGCTATACAAATCTCGGCTCAGTTTTGCGTAAAGGCCTCAGGATTTGGTACGGTCACGTGTCTAGAGGTCAAAATTGTACAACATGGCGGTGGCTAAGTGGGGGTCACTTTCGTTTGGTGAACGGGATACCAGTTTATCGCTCTAAGCCCCTCTTTTTCGTTGGCGCGTACATACTGTGCTCTAGGAGGCCAGAAAGTCCAAGAAATCCGGGTGACGGGGCTAGAGAATGCTATCGCATTAAAAGGACGCGCGATCGCACTACGCGGTTCTCGGCAGCAGTCACGGCGCGCCGTCAGGGAGCGCGGTGATGCATATCGGTCGGTGCTGCGGTCTTATCTGTGTGACGTCACTTCCGTGACAAAGATTTTGCGACATCGATCTCCCAACATTGCACTTCCTTCCAAGAGCGGAAAACGACGTAGTTCTACGTCAAAACAGCGTGCTAATTCCCTGATCAACTGGAGAAGTTTTGTCATGCAACCGAAATCTCGATTGCAGGGCGCCTTCTTACTAATAGACC
Source organism: Ixodes persulcatus (assembly GCA_013358835.2). Taxonomy (NCBI): domain Eukaryota; kingdom Metazoa; phylum Arthropoda; class Arachnida; order Ixodida; family Ixodidae; genus Ixodes; species Ixodes persulcatus. Next base: position 194,814 of record JABSTQ010011202.1, read on the forward strand.
TCAGCCAGATTGCGGCCACCTTGAAGGGGATTAAAACCCGCCAAAAGGGGGACCCGCGGGCCAGTGCTTTGCCAGCGTAACCGATACTTTTAATGCCAAAGCATTGGAGCGAAGCCCGCGTTGTTTGTAACCGTTCTCTGTAACCGTCTGTAGCAGAAAAACGGCACCTAAATTTCCATTTCCAATAAAACCCAAAGAAAAGCACAGCGACGCAAATGCCTCGTCACGAAAGCCGGGGGTTGCGCTCAAGGTCAAAGCGGATGCGCTTCAGAAATAAGACGCAAAGAAAAGCACAGCAACGCAGATGCTTCATCACGGAAGCCGTCGTGATGCCGGCAGGGTTCGCTGCGCCGGCGCAGTGGGGGTGCGTGATGTCACCGCCGCAACGCCGTGTGCGATAGGAAGGCGGGGCGCGCTGCTTGTAGAAATGCGCTGCGTGTAGGAATGCGAAAGCATTCCTACATTTAAGCAGTCAGAGGTGTCTCTGCCGAATTTTTTTTATATTCTATTTCCGGCTAAAAGACACTTTCTTTTTTTTTTAATAGCGTTGTGTTTATCATACACAAGGTCCGTGAACTAGATGCTTTAAGTCATATTTTTCTATCGAGCACGGGGTACAAGTTGGACACGAGTGCTGAGTAAGCGTTTGGTCGGGACCCTCGTGTTCAGTTGTGCTCCACTGATTGAACACGAGCCCCAGCTGAACTCGGCGTCAGAAACACAAACAAATCCTTCGTGTTGTTCCACCCATCGGTTAGGTTCTCAACTTCGCTGCTTAGAGGCGCGAAGATTGGATCTCCAGTCGATAGGCCAGGACTGCATGTTTTGACAGTCCTTATCACAGTGCTCATGACCCATGATTCAATATCTATAAGCGAACTTGCAAGTGGAATTGTTTCATTATATTTATCATAATTTAAGTTGATGCTTACCATCATTCTAACAAAACCAGCATGAAGCTAATCTACACATATGGAAACAACAAATAAAGGGACTGAAATGTATACGTTTGTTTTAATTTGAATTCCGAAATATAAAAATTATGACTCCTTACATATGTAAGGAGTCACACTTCGAAATCCCTAAACGTGTTCTATTTATTGTGTTCAGTTAAATAACTCATTTTTGTCTTTCTATCATTTCAACAGGCACATAGCGTCCATTGCGCGAAAGTTGCAATAAACATTTTTCGAAAGGAGCCAGCTCACCAGGAAACGGTCCACAAGAGCAGCTAAGTTTCTTTATTATTAGGTCTTCTCGCATGCGTGTCGTCTATTTCTTGTACTCTACCATTTTTTTTTTCTCAAACTTTTCATCAAATAGCATCTCACGTGAGCATTTAATGTCTTTCTTTTTGTCCAACACCTCGGACACTTTTTTCTCGTGCTCTTTTCCTTCTATTGGCGACGTGAGCGAACGAAAGCGTCGCTGTGGTCGTCCCACCACAATTGGCCGAATGCTGACTATGACGTCAGCAAAGGATGTCTCATCGACGGAAATAAGAGGAATGTAAGAACTTCAATTTTAACGGTGTTGGCAGTGTTGCTTTGAGAGCGCTATGATTTCAGGCTTCCACCATGCCCATTACAAACACCATCGAACTTGTTGTTCACAAGGTAATGACGTCACGAAAGGTAACCGAACGAGGGCGCCACCGAAACATCTCGCCGCTAATAGACCTTTCCAAGAAAGAGAGTATGGCCGGTGCCATTTCCCGTGTTCGTGCGTATGGCGCGTGCTTTTCTCGTTTCCCGGAGCGACGCACACGCGCGTGCTGAGCTGTGGAGATCGCACGCTGGGCTGTAGATTTGTAAACATTGGAAAGGTCTATAGTCTGTTTCATACTTAGTGTGCAACGCTGTCAAAGCTACTGGCGCGAGCATGGGGCTTGATCTCCTTGATCATTTGCACGGGCTCTCGAGCAAACGAAACCATAGATGAAGTCACGCGCTCGCGCCAGTAGCTTTGACAGCGTTGCACGCTAAGTATGAAACAGAGTATAATTACATCATTGACAAACAATTTATCCTATAATTCTTGCTTCTTTTTTTACGTCTCCATTTTTACAGGAAACCTCATATGGCGTCCTTCAGGTTATTCACAACGGAGTAGTCAATCAATGATTAATGTGTAAACATGGCCAAAAAGTAATCGCTTCAAAATTGAGCGACACTTCAAAAAACTGCCGTCCAAAAACAAAAACAAAAAAGGCAATTGGCAGCATCATTTCAATGCGATCGAAATCCCGTCAAAATAGGAGTTAATCGACTGTTCACTAGGTGTGAATAGGTCAGTGGAGCTCTGACTGTCATGGCCTGTGCTACGCTGGGTCATCTTAACCACCCAGACAACACCCGACATCCTCAGGACGTCCTCAAAAGGTACAAACGTCCTCAGGACATCCTGAGAACGCCAGTCGCTGGATCATCCTAGAAACGTCCTTCCGAGGACTTATTGAGGACGAAGGATACAAAGTTAGAGGTAATATATATACGTCTTCAATTTGATTGCGTTAAAAAAAAAATGAATGAAATGGCGGTAGTATACACAGTTCATTTTTACTGCTAAACTAAATTTCACATACAAATTATTACATGTAGTTGTGTAAGTTTAGGACATCTTTTAACTATAGGTTTGATCAAACAATTCTTTAATAAAACCAGGATGCACTACAATTATTAATACCTTTGTATTTGAGCAGTATTTCGGAATTCAGTTCCACTGACAACATTCAATCTAGGTGGCACAAGCTACCGCCTACTACAAGGCGTACCGTTATTGCAATTATCTACTGATGGCAGCAATGCAAGGCAGTGACGAAGGTTAGTGTTTTTTTTTATATGTAGTACTTCTTCGAATTGGCGGAAAGCAGTGAATGGCAATTTCGGCGGGAAAGATGCCGGCGCGTAAACGAATGCTTCGAGCTTATCAACTGTGCGAAAGTAGACTCGGTAGCAAGGGCATCTTCCTCGCACGAACCGCAACCGCCACAACCATCCTCGGCGGTGTGTTTTTCTCCTGAGTTCGATATAGATGTGTGTGTGCCGTACCAACGTGGTCCTAGTCCATACAATGAAGAGGTCGACCTGCCGCTTACGACCTTTGGATTAGAAGACGATTCTCTGCTCCAACATCTATTTTTATTTTCATTAATTGTGATTTTTCTCTAGACCATCTTCGTTTTCTGCTGTGACTGTCATCACAAATCAATGTTTCAGGGGCAGTGAAAGCCGCCCCTGAAACTTTTTATTGAATTGTTTGAGTTGAATTTGCTACATTCTATAATGTCATATTTTGAATTGTCAGTCTGATACATTTTGCTATTTTTGTTAACTGAGCTTGTATTTTTTTTTTCTTTTTACTTTGTGTTCTTTGTGAGCTGCCACTGCTGCTGATTGTAGGAAGGGGGCCGAGGACCCGTCAAGCTGCATTTATGCAGCTTTTTTCCTCGGTCTTCTTCCATCATGGATGTGATGGAGAAATAAACATTTATTTATTTATTTATTTATTTATTTAAATGTTGAGTGTGCAAACAAAGCTGACGTGGAGACCATCATATGCGTGTGGCTGCGACACGCTGGAGAGAAACTGAAGAAGCTGCAGTCAAAAGTCGGAGATGTTCGACATGTTGGTAAGTTTCTCACATTACCTGTTTTTATTATTAATGCTTATGGAATTGATTTTTTTTCTAGATCCCGCTGACTATTCGGACTAGTGCTGGCCGAGATGCGAAGCCAGACTGCATGTCTGGTGCAGACATTGAAAAAAGTCATGTATAACATTTGCTCTCCAATAAAGTATTTCTTGAACAGTTACATTTGTTTGCAATAATGAATGGCATGATCAAGCTCATAGTTACAGGCTAAGAACATAGGGCAAGAAAAGAGGCAGAGGAGAAAGCAGACGCGCTGCTGGAGGGAAGAGGTTTTCTTCTCTCCTCTTCAGCATTCCGTCAGCTTTCTGCCCCCTTTCGCTTGCCCTATGTTCTTAGCCTCTCACTGGCTAGTAATCTAGAATTTGTGTGTGAATTTCACTTTAAAATAGTACACAACAAGAAATTTCTTTCTGCAGACAGCTCTTGCAGGCATGTTCAGCTTCAAAGTCCAGTTGGAGAAAACCTAGAAACAATAAAAAATGAAAGCATCTTAACAGCTCAGTAAACAGCTGCACCTTCAGTGCATTGTCCTAAAAATGTACTAGAAAAATTCTTGGCTGCCCTCCTGAGGACGTTCTGAGGATGTCCAAAGGACGGACAATAGGACGTTTATAGGATGTTTCCAGGATCATTTGAGGACATCCTCAGGACATCACAATGTACTCAAAAAGTTGTCCTGAGGACATCCTGGGGATGTCCAAGTGTCGTCTGGGCATACTCTGTGAAAGTTGGTTTACGCACAGGCAATAATGAAAGAGTGTTACTGAGCAGGATCGTTCAAATTTGACCTGAACTTTTATTTCTACCGCGGAAATAGAAAACCGAACAAGCACAACACTATGTCAGTTTTTCAAAGTATTCCTCGTGCGCGTCTAGGCACTGCTGCCATCGTTCTGGCAGCCTGCTGATTCGTTTTGCGCAGCAATAACTGGGTTGCGTGGCTGCAGTCGGAAGTACGTACGTGTCCGTGCCGGGGCTCTTTCGCCACCGACTGTTGCCCTTTGTCAAACTGCAGACACAATTCGCACGATCTTGTCCGCGACATCGCCTGTTCACCATATATACTATGCTTGCAATCCTCGCAAAAGCTTAAAGGAACCATGGAATTAGTTTTCAACTTCTTCCTGCTTAGGTTTAATCCTCAACTCAAAAGCGAAATGAGAAATCATGTGGTCGTGACGTCTATGGGCACCGGAGGCCATGGCGTCAAGCTTCCACCGTGCTTTTTAAGCACACCATGGAACTTGTTATTCTCAATCTCAAGTGATGATGAAGTGTCGTCACGGCGCTCATTGGCCCCGAATGCGAATCCAAACATGCGTCGACGGAATGATTGTCGACGAGCGCATACGTCCGAGTGACGCAATTTTCGTGTCCAATGCGTGAGCTGGGTTCGGCTGACGTGCTTGGTCACCGCCGATGCATCGCGGTGAAAAGGCGGAAAACTTTTGAAGGAAAGGAAATACAAAATAGTCCGCTAAATCTTCAAACTTTCGTACCAAAAAGCAGGCTTTAGGTTTTATATGCTCGTGCACTAGTTTTATTTTGGTGTACTTAACGATATGCGATTAAAATCGAAATTTAGCCCAGCCGAAAATTCATTTCATGGTCCCTTTAACTTTCTCCTTCAGCGAAAATTTGATTTTGTACCACTGCCTCACAGCTACAAACATATTGCTCGCGGCAATGACAGCTGAAACTGCTGCACTTACGTCAAATATGTTTTTTCCGGGCACGGCATGTTCAAGACCTTCGAAAGACTCAAAGTGCTGCACTTGTTCAGTGATTCCTTATGAACAAAAGTCCTGGTCAATTGCGAACGATTCCTGTATGTTGATGTTATTTTTGTCTGATTGGTTAATTCCACATCGGCGCGGGTGAAGAAGAAAAAATAAAAGGGAAATAACAAAAATGACCGTATCTCCACGTGGTGAATTATGTTGATTGGGGCGAAGCTCTGGTGGTGCTGATGATACTGATTTTATTGTTCATAGGTAGTGCTGATGGTGCTGATTTTTTTTTTATTGCTCATAGGTAGTGCTGAGTTCCGGGTTGCGTTTCGACTTCATTATTACTGCTTTATGGTCGGTGAAATGCGGAGCCATGCATGCAAAGTTTAACGCGATTATATACGCATTTGACCGCATCGCCCTCTCCTGTATAGACGTTGAGCTGCTACATGAAACGTTTCATCCATGACATCCCCAGCTCTGGAGTTACTACCACATCTCAAAGCCCCCTACTCGTCCCGCAGTCGTGGCCGAGTGGTTAAGGCGATGGACTAGAAATCCATTGGGGTCTCCCCGCACAGGTTTGAATCCTGTCGACTGCACAAACATTTTTTTTCTTTTTTTGTGAGCACGGACGCCGGACGGACGGACGGACAAGGCTAGACCCTAAGGAGCTTCGCCCCTAAAATATCAGCCTTCGAGAAGTCAAAACACACGGGTCACCGCACTGAGGCCTACGCGCGTTAGGTTCCGTCAGGGACCACAGGCGTTCGTTCGTCTGCTAAATCGTTGCTCACTTTTGCTGCCTTACAGTCTAGCGAGGTGGAATCACATTTTTCAATGCAGATTTTATCGAAGGTGTTAGTTTTTTATGCTTGTGTCAGCTTTTCGAAGCAGGTTATGCGAGATTGAGCCGATTCATAGGTGTACTCAGCAGCGTTCAGGAATAGCAAAAGCGAACCAAGCCTTTCCGTATAAAGTCACATCAAGTCGACGCACACGAATGTTTTTCTGTTATTTTTATCCCAAACAATTGTGGCAGTGCCGACGTGTAAGGCTTTTTCAGGACTGTAGAGAGGTTAGATCTTGCCATTACTTAGATTATCGGTGTTGATGATGTGATACTTTTAGCAGCTCGCCGTGGAACCCGTTCTCTGACGCTGTACGGAATCCGCATTCGCCTTTGGTTCTTCGACTTGTGTCGGCAGGGGAGCGGTCAGAAGCTAGAGTGAAACAGAAACTATACTGCGAGTACTGAAAATAAAAAAAAAAAAAAAACTTGGGTCTTCAAGAATGTTTAATGTGCCCCCCCCCCCCCTTTTTTTTTCTTTCCCATGTATAGCCGATCGTTCTTTTTATTTCTCCACTGTAAATTACAAAATACAATCGGGTGTGACCTGGGAAGTTCATGCATATGAGAAAGCTCGCATGCTTTGAGGTTCCAGTAGAATAAATATATATCGTATTTCTCAGCCGTCTATCATGTCTGCCAGCGTTCCCATAGAAGGGCAGCGAAGAGAGGCGTTCGGCGGAGGAAGACGGTTCCTCTCGATTGAGTTCGTGCGTACGGGCAAGAAAGATCCACCGAGCTGCGGAGCCGCGATGAGTAGCGGCGCGGCGCTGGTTCTACCGGAACGAAAGTTGGATGCCCTTCCCCTGCTATTGAAATACCGCGAGTTGATCGTAATAGCGCTGCGGTCTATCAACGCAAACACACACACCGAAAATCGCTCACGGGCGCCCGCCAGAGGAAGGAAGGGGGCGAGTGCCTGCCGGATGTTTCGCCGTCAAGTCAGAAGAAAAGCGAAGCAGAGTGCTCTGCCCCTTTCTTCTTTCTTTCTTCCTATAACGGTTCTCAACCCATCAAATTCAAAGGCACTAAGAGATCGAAGAGGAGAGAAAAGAGGTGAAGGGGGAAAACCTCAGCTAAGGCCGCTACCCGGCCTCTCTCTCCCCTTCATCCGATGCGGTCGGACCCTCAAACGAGCCGTATATTTACATGTCACATGTTGCCGACTTCTCGAGCCGCTCGGCCAGCTCGGAGCGCATACTCGCGACGAGCGTAGCCTACACCTGAGCGAAGAAGGTAACGCGTGGTGGGAGAGAAGGAGCCTTGCCAGACTAGTTTCTGTTCTCTCCGCCTTCGGGTAAGGTAACGGGCGTCCCCTTCTTTCTCAGAGCGGCTCTCCACGGTCCCGATGATTTGCACCGCCGGAGAAGACCTGCCAGTGAGTGCTTAGAGCTCGCAGCTGTACGTCGTCGCTCCTCGCCTGTCGTGTGGTGGTCGCCGAAGGGAAAACGCGCGCGTCACTGGGCATCCCTCTGGTGACAGCTCGCTCCCAAGGATCTGAGGGAACACCGATGGCTGGAGGGTCCCAGGTTCTTGTGGTCCTGGTGCCTTTTTCCACCTGCGTGCTTGGCGGCTTGTGCGCGGTCCGCTCTTAGTTTAGTTCACGGCCGGCGACTGCAGAAGTGCTTCGAGTGAGGGAGGTTGTGTGTGGTTCGTTCGGGCCGTGGTGAAGGCTCGTAAAGTGTGGACTCTGCGCGGAGAGTTTTCGACGGTGTCTCGGTGATCGACGGTGGCGGTGAAAAGGAAGTGCTCCCACTTGAGTGACGTTCTGCACTTGTCGCGCCCATGCGTCCAGGTGAGTTGCTTGAATTCTGGACGGGGTTTGGGAGTCCTTGGTTGAATCACATCTGAAATCTAACAGAGGAAAAAAAAAAGAAAGCATAACGATATCTATTGCAGGTATTGTCTGAATGATTACAGTCCTCGGGGAATTATTTATATGTAAAAACGAATCAATATTTTTTCTCAATATGTATACTTCACGCGCTCTGCTGTGAAAATTCGATATAGTATCTAGTGTTTAAACGAGTTCTGAGAAGAGGACAGTGGGCTTAAATAAACGCGACAAGACACCGTGGGGAGGAGACCTTCGGAAAGAAAAATACAACAACAGCGAGTTAAGTCTGCAGACGTGTGGGACACTTCTGAACTGTCCAACGCTGGAATATGTATGGTACGGCCACATCAGATACAATGCAAACATGTCCGTATTCAGCAACTGCCCAAGGTATATTGACGCACACGATATATGTGCGTTAGCTTTAAATCGGGCGTAAGTAAACCGTTTCTCTACAACGACAGTGCGTTAGTTGGAGCACAATCTGCGCATCTGTCAGAACCTGAGTTTATTTTGATGCACCGGGAAAATTATGTCACTGTACTTGGTTTGTTTTCAGTGTCATTTTGACGAGTCTTTCTAGTCTATGCAACTCAGTGGATCGTGAAATGAATCTATATGGTGAGTTCGTAGTTTTGGAAGGTGTTTATTATCTACCAATACACTCCTTCAACGAAAGCATGTTATATCGGGCTTCCGAAATAGTGTAAGTACCCACAACAACGGAAACAAGAAGTCATGACCTGGCGTTTCACACCATACAATATGCAAATATTTGGAATTCCAGTGTGTGCAAATGATGTTGAAAGCCCGAAATACATTTTATGACGAAAAAATATGGTCAACCGTAGAAATAATAGAGTCTTACGTTTTTTTTAATGTACCTAGCTCTATGTTGGTTAATAATTAATTACATTTCCAAAGTAAACATGCCAAAAAGACCCACAAAGCAGCCCTCGAGGAACCTATGCCTGACCCGGGAACCTCAGACCTCGCGGCCGCGACTTCGCTTGTGCAGTATATGCAATTCATCTCGCGTCGCCACCGTTAGAATACAGAGAGGCGAGAAAGCTGACGTACCTTTTTACTTTCCCGTTCAGACTGGCACGTCGTCCACCATTAAATGACATCCCTCTCACCTCTGCCATTAAAAAAAAGCTCGAATCAAACAGGGCCCGAAATAGGTTACGTCCACCTCCTCCGGGCGACGGTGGCACCCGCTTCAGCGATGCATGCACGAAGCACGCGCAGTCGCGGACGCACATAAAATTACGTCCATGACTGTTCCGCTCAAGACCAGAAAAGCATCAGCGCGCAGCACGGGGTCTCCCAGGGGACTCTGCTCAAGGCATCCACCGGCTCCGATCGGGCTCTTGGCCCCGTTCGCGGTCACGTCGTGACAAAACCGAAGGGAGGAACAACAGCGGCTGGTGGTCGGTCTGGCCCGCAGCACACTTATCGAGAAGGGCCCACCGGCGGGACGCGCCGTGTGTAACCCACAAGGTCAGCCATCATCGACCCGGTTGCATGGCGGGGTCACACGGGGGACCCAGAACCCGATCCCCATCGCAGAACTGTGTTAACGGGCGAAGTGCGAACCACTCGCAAACTTGCGCGTGCGCGCGCGCGCGCCCTGTGCGAACTTTGCCGCGGGCTGACCTTTGTTGTTATGGTCCGCGGGTGGAAGGAGGGGGGAGAAGACTACCTCGTCCGTTTTCTTCCCACACTCGTTACTTCTCTCGCGTGCGGGAGTCTGCGACGGTTTTATGGTGGCCGCATGCAGCGCCCGTACGGTCGTTTCGGTTGGACAACGGGGAGAAAAGTTGGTGACGCTGCCAGCCACCGGCGTCGTGATGCTGTGAAATTCGCAGATTTAGTGGTTTTTATACTGTATCTGACAAATGACTATACAGTCCAGACAAAGACACCGGCACAAGAGCCGGCAGAATGCTTTGTTTGTACGAGATATCGCGCATAGAAGGCACCGTCCAAAGTCACGCGCGCGTGCCTCTGGCAGTATCTGCACCCTACTGAAAGTTTAAAAAAACGCAGGACGTGACTTAATCTGTATACGCTGCTTGCTTTGTGATTCGTTCTTCGGCGATATTAGGATGCTCGGGACTGGCCCCGAATTGCGTTTTTTTTTTTTTTTCTTTTAGCTTGCCAGTGGCCATAATCAAAATAACGAGCGTCTGGACGATCGAAGTACAAAAGGGTTAAAAACACTTTACCTTTCTTTTGAAGAACCGGCGATATAACGAACCGGAAATAGCGTGCGGACACTAACACAGGCGCCTGAACCGAGCTCAGCACCAATGCTTTTGTTTGTGCGTGAACTCGTGCGTACACGGAACATTCCAAAGCCACACGCTCGCGCCCGTGACTTCGTCAACACCCCAGCTATTTGTGAGGTGGAGTATATAGGTCCGTTGAGAACTGCAGGAAAGGCCCTATAGACGCTTTAAACACGCGCCAAATTACAGCCGCCATTGCTGACCTTCTCTTGTCTTACCGAGATGCCGAGCCACTGGAAGGGGAGTTTACGAGCCTCCACAGAGGCCAATGCTGGAGCGAAGGACACGGTAGAATCTAATATGGCAATGAACTGCCCTGCTGTCGTAGTCACGAAGTGAAGTATACGGAATAAAAGGAAGCAAAGACTGAAGTTTGGCTATGGCGGCGCCTATGCACGGCGGCTTAAAAGCGACTATACAGGTCTGTTGAGAACTGCAAAAAAGGCCCTATGCCCACAGAAAACAGCGATCCGTTCAATGGCCAAGACGCGTTGGGTATTGGACAGAGATCTGTCGTCCGGGGGCGCCTCACTTGCAGACAAGGACACTGTCGGGTGCCGCTCCCTTTCCGCGCCACGTCCGTGACGTCAAATTACGAAGCGTAAGTACTAAGCCCTCGGCGAAGAGACGCCATTTCTCCCCGAGAATTCGGGGGCGGAGTACGTCCTGCAGTTCTGTTGTTCCAACGCGCTATAGGCACATTCTTTGAAGTGGACCCCCTACCAGGGAAGCCAACTGGGCCACACGCAGACATGTTTCCTGGAACTATAGTGAGCCTGGAACCAAATGGGACGGATGCTTTCCTTCACGTCGTTTCGTGTCGGGAGCTCCGTCACAAAAGAACGCACGTGGACTGACTTGTTCAGCGGCGATGGCCTCGACGTGTATACCTTGTAGCCAGTCAGCCGCGTTTGCGAGGACGTTACGGAGAAAGCGAGCAGGGCGGGCACGTAATTGGCGGCATCCAACAAGAGCGCAAAATGACGGGGCTCCAGGAGACACCAGGATTGACGACGGGAAGAGAAATAGATGGAAACAAGTAATAACTGTAATTCGTTTTGTTTTCTTTTTTTTTTCGCGTTTTTTTCTGCCACAAAATGGTTTCTATGAGTCGCTTTTCTCGACTAGGTCTCTTCTCTGTATGGGGAAGGCGCGCGCCTTCTGCGAAGAGATACCCGTTTTTATGAGAATGGGTACTTATTCGGCCTTCGCGAAAAGTGCCGCGTAAAACGATGGCGCAAGCGCGTAATATACATTTGCTCGTTCTCTTGTGTGTTTTCTGTGTGCGTGTGTGCTTTTTTGTTATTTGTTTGTTGAAGGCAGTTAAGAGAAAATAGCGGCCCCCCTCACAATGAAGTGCCCAGAAATAGCGCCCACTTTTAGGCTTGGGATAATCGAAAAAAATCCCGACTAAAATACATATTCAGTAAGTAATTATTTCCAACTACCCAGTTAATAACGTAAATTCGAAACCCCGCCGAGGTGCCAGCAATCTGACGGAGGCATATTTCGGATAAGGCACGCACAACCGAGATTTCGGTTGCATGTCAGAAGATTACTAATACCCTTGTTACACGGGCACACTTAACTTCAGTTACGCTAAGCCGCAGTTAGTGCACAATACTTGCGGACAACATTCTATGCAGTCGAAGCTATGGGCGAAGGTGCACTTGAGCATTTTGAGCACCCATCAAAGCAGTGCACGCGCGCCCTTCACTTCTTCTGAAATAGCTGTCCGAGAGTATAGTGCGCTAACTGAGGTGCCGCGTAACCACAGTTAAAGCTCAGTTAACTGCGGTTAAGGGTGCCCGTGTAACGGGCATAAGTGGTCTAAATTAATCGACAGTCCTTCTCTGGAACGTGGCGATTAAAAAAAAAAGCGAAAAAGGGGGGGGGGGGGGGGGTGCTTGATTCAGGCGGGATCCCTCATTGGTTTGGCACTTTGGATCCCCCGAAATTCCCTTGCCTTTCTTTGTATAATGTATAATATGTATAATGTGTAATGCATAATGTATAAGGTATAATAAAGTATAATGTTCGCGAAAAAAATACGAAGTGTGTTTCGCCCGGTGTAAATAAAGAGCTCAGATTTTTTTCTAAGGAGTAATGATATTGACTAAGATAACACCCAACAACTAAAAAAAAAAGATAAAAATATTTAATGAAAAATAAACTATTTAAATTTAAAATAAACTAAAAAACGTTTGTTCTGGCTAACAGAGGCTTCTATAGACGACCTACTCGCGCCGCACGTCTAGATGTGATCGGGAGTTTGGCAAGAGTCAACAAGAAACGCTGCAGAATAGACGCAGAAAACGCGAAACACCAGAGTTTGATCCGAGACAGAAAACGACTGACCGTTGTTCAACCGTGCAATCTTTCGCCTCCTCAAATAACATTTGACATGACAGAAGGTACTAACTGAACATGACGTTGCTTTTGAACTGTGTCTCGGAGCCGATTCTTATCGGGGGAAAAGAACCGTTCTGAAGTCAAGTTGGCGTAAATTGGCGTCCATTCTTCCCAAACTTACAAGCAAAATAACAAGTTTCCGCAATTCCACTACGCGAAAATCGCTGTCGTGTGACTGCACGTCTACTTCCCAATAAGAGTAGTTATCTCGCTCGGACGGCATGCAACTATTAAGGCAGACAATGCTTTTACATCTTCTTTTGTTTTTAGGTACCGAAAGTCTGCCTGATGCATGTTATCAGAAATTTTATTAACGGGGGGACATCAGATGGCGCGGTACCGCTCGTGATGCCGCCGCCTGCACCCCCCCCCCCCCTCCCACACACACACACACACAGCTCTCTTCCTCTACACTGCCATCGGGATTCGAAAGAAAGAACTACCCGGCGTGACGGATCATTATTTTTTTTTCCCAGCCAGCACGCGCCTCTTGTTATGCCCAACGGCATCCCATCTGGTTGACGTAGAAGGCGTGTCTCCTTTCCGGGCACTCTACCTCTCAATTTAATGGTTGGATGAGCGCGCATGGCTACCTTATGTCATTAGTAACCTGCGCTCTATTGGCCGATTCAAGGAAGCGAACTTTCAGAACTGAATTACCTTCCGTTTTCTATTCTCTGTGCGATGTCAGTACACGCGACCTCAGTGGTGCAGTCCGGGACAGCTCAATACGGACTCGGACACTCGGTTGTAAAGAGCGCTCCATGTATTGGGTTGCTGTAACGTACATTTAGTGTTGCAGAAAAGAAGCGAATAGTCGTCATGATGACGAGAGGGTTTTGATCCTAGTAGATGTTGGTGTCACAAAAACTGTCACAAGTAAGATGATCGAGCCACTTAATTATTTGCATGCTTGCATCGCTGCTGTTCACTTCTGCGCGTTTATAAAACGAAAAACAAAAGAAGAAAAGAACGTCGTAATTTTAGTTTTATTGTGAAAATATTACGTACAAAATGAGATGCAACAGTCACCTGTGCGAAATATGCAGTAAACATAAAAAACTATCAATTTGTTGGCTGGGTAACATCATTTACTCACATAACGGCATAGTATTTGCAGCTCTATGGTTGAAGAGGCCGTAGCTTAGAAAAAGGTATGTTGTGCTCCACTGCGACTACCTTGCTTCCTCGTAATTTGTAAAGAATTTCCCAGAAAGTCCCAAAAGGGCAGCCGACGTATCGATAAAAAAAAAACAAAAAAAAAACAAACTTTTGGGGGATTTTTTAAAAAATATTTTTGACGATGATTTTTAGTCACCTTCATGTTTTCTGTGTTTGTTTGTTTTTTGGACCGTATTCAGTTACATGAAATCGCGAAGCAAGACAAGCTGGTAACTTCACTCCGCCTCTCCAAGAAACCGACTTCTTTGTTTGTTTGAACACACAAAAGGACAAAAACCTTTTTTTATTTTGTTTTGTACCGCCCTAATATTGAGTCTGTCTCTTGCGGACACAAGCAATATTCTACACTACATAACGCTTCTTCACAAACAACGCATGTTCGTGAAGACCGAAGAAAAAATCAGGATGCAAGACATGCTCACCAGCATGCCTTGCTTCGTGTTTGATCCTTTGGCTTTTTTTTTTTTTTTTTTTTTTGTGGCTAATGCGGAAACTGCAGTAACTATATATCAATGTGAATTTGATGTGCGCTCGAACTGCGTTCATTGTTTCGCGCTAGTTAGACCAGGTCCGTATTTCTTCGGACAGAGTCACTCAGACGTATGACGATCAAGTGAAGTTCTCTCAATGTAAGGTGAATCTTAAGCGTCCTCGAGCTGTATACTCGTTGTTCGACTCTGTGCAGCAGACGGCTTACAGCGGCGTGCGCACCGGCGGTCTCGCACGTTTTGACGAGCAAGTGATCAGAACGAGAACACCCTAATAAAATAATGGCAGCGCGCACTAGGCCACTCGCCGACCGGCGTATATATGCCGCATACAAATGAAGGGCGTTCACTCGCCACACTGAAGCTCTCTTCCGGTCCGCCGTCATCGCAACATCAGCCGCAGCAACAACACGCCCATGCAACAACGAGGCATTCATGTCGAAACCCGAGACCCCGGCCGCGCCGAGCGTCCGTCGGGCGTGGACATTCAATCACGGAGAGTTGCCGGTTCGACGGCATCGAGAGCGAGCGAGCTTCTCGGATTTGGCCAACGCGAACTGCTAGACTCACTGCATTTACCGCTCTGGTGCGAGCATGGAGCGCTTTTGGATCGCTCCAAATCACGATGTAGCACAAGGTGCGGACACACAGCACGACGAAAGCTGCGACGCGGTCGGCCAGATAGAGTCCTATCGGCGCGCGCACGAAAAGCCAATTCCGGCAACGTCTCCGCCAGTCTCGTTGCCATGACGCCTGGGAGCGTGCATTTCCCGCTCGGCGCGTCTGCCTCGACCTCGACGGACGCTGGCTCGAATTTCGCGCAAGAGATCTTTCCGTTTAATACGTTCATAAAACTGTTCTTGTCGACGTTGAGGCACGAAACTGTAGGGTTAGTGACGAAACTATACTTCGTCTCACCTTAGTATGGACTATTGTTGAGCAGCGCGTGCTAATAGCGCGAGCTAGCCGCTTTGAATGAAGCCGTGGCGGCTGCACGAGCGCTCGTGCAGCAAGTGCTCTAGTCAAGGCAGTCAAGGCTGGCCGCTCGCGCTAGCATAGCCTTCGCGGTTAGTCCATGCTAGGGTGAGACGAAGTATAGGTGTCTTAGCAGCACGCGTACCGCCAGTGCTAGCTTCTACACGACGCGGCACACCCAAAAAAACGACCTTAAAAAACGTCTCCCCATAGAGCAGCATGGGAGGCCGGGCCCGCTACAAGCTATAGACCCTTTCCGAAATTCAGTGCCATCTGGTGGTTCGTAAAGCAGTTTAGGTTTTGTCATATCAATGGCGGAGATGAACTTGTATCGGTACCGTCACTTTCGCAAGTCGACGGCACGCAAGGAATTGTTCAGTGTGAGTTCTTTCTTGATCACTTTCAGTTAGATGGTGACCAAGAACCTGCATTCAGAACAAAGCTCCAACCGACTCAGATGCCTCGAGAAAATTCTATACACCAAAGGGCTTTAAAGCCAATTGTGTGCTGCCCACAGATTGACTGAATCTGATTTATTAGAAGTGAACGCTTACGTAGCTCTTGTGTTCCATTCCTACGTCGCGTCGTGCTGACCCCCCGAATATACAGGCCTCGCATCATCCGCTTAGGAGCATCTTCAACGTCTTCCTTTATCAGTCACTAGAAGGCCGCCATTGGTATGGCACAGATGCCGTTCCACAGATGATGATAGTGATCAAAGTGGCCAGACTGAATTTCGGAAAGGGAGCCGTATAAATAGAGAGTTTGGCCATTCGTTGGGAAGTATAGGAGACAAATGAGGAGGCGCCATTGGCCGAAAGCGGGCTGGGCGTGTTCCAGGTTGTCTTCCCAAATTCGAATGTGGCCAACCAGAAGCCGGGAATAATACCCTGGTGGAGGTCGCGAGAAACAAACTTGATAAGTGCGTCGGAGTAACTCTCGGTGACTGAAAATATGGTGCACGTGGTGTTTCAATCACGGTCATCCAAAATCAAGGTGGAAGAGTGCGACTAGCGGAACGATCGACATAATCCGTACGCCAGGCGCCGACAGCCGGGAATCTGCCGACCGAGCGGTTACACTCTGTCCGAGCAAAACAGAGTTGAGCGGCGCATTCGTTTCTTACACCGTTCTGCAAGATCATGATCGAAACATCACGTGCACCCTATTTTTAATCAGGAAGGGTTACTACACTTCACTGTTACGCGCTTATTAAAACTATACGAACATATACTTTTGATTTAAACATTTTCTCGCTACCACCGCTAGGGGATTCTTTTAGGCTTCTGGTTGGCCAAGAGAGCATGCCAAGCCCACTTTCTGCGTCTGGTGCACGCCCTGGCTCTGCCCGCGCCTCCCATTGACCAAACTCTTACAAACAAACGGGAGCGCCCCTAGCGGACGCCACCGGCGCCGCGCATGCGCGATGGAATGTGGGCAAGAAGCTCGCCGTCGCCCATAAACAAACCATTGGAATGCGATGTTGTCGGCGTCGGTGTGAGTCTCCCTGCCCTTTTTCGCGTTCGAATTGTTGATTTTAGGTCTTCCTGGCAATTTCTGACTATTTGAGCGGCCTCAGCGAAATTACCTAGGCTCGTTACACCGCAAACCTTCGCGTGAATAATGTGACATTCCATTCCGCAGAATGGAAGCTGAAGCCTGATTCGCATGATATTTCGCTCACAATTTTCAGTCGCGACGTCGCTGGGGCTGCAAAAGCGTGAACCGTAGCTGAGATGGTCGACGTTGATACTGAAAATCGCAAGCAGAATCGGACCAAGTGAATCAGGCATAACAAGTCGGTGACGGCCACTGGTAACAATGATCAACATCTCCTTGTATCTACTGTTTACATCGAGCCTGCTTACCAACCTTCAAACTTAAGTCTTTTGAGGCCTGCACTTACTTCTTATCGCAAGTACCAGGCCAACATTTGGTCTACGGGCTGGTGTCGTCTAAAAGAGCAGACGACTAGCAGAAACGTTTGAAAGAGCAGACGACAGTTCGAACGATCAGGCGACCGTTTGAACTTGAAGACTCACTGAACGTATAGTCCGCAGGTAGTCCATACGCCTCGCAAGTGGGCTCATTTTCGTCTTCTGCGCATGAGAAAGGAGGTAGCGGTGACGTCAGAACGCCGAGCCCTGATTGGCTGATCGCGACCCCCCTATCTGAGCGTCGTCTGCTCGCAACGTTGTCTGCGTCTGTCTTACCTATCCTGCGTCTTTCGGAAGTGCAGGCCTTTACGAGCGAGCTCGACTTCGCCTTTCAGAGAGGGGAGACGAAATAACTCGAGCGGTACGTTGTTTTTGTCTAACAACTAGCAGACGCGCATCAAGGAGGGAAGTCAAAGGACTCACTGGCGAGGTGTCCCGAGGCGCCGAGGTTTGTCTGCTAAGAAGCGAGAGTGTCCGCAAGTTCCCTCCCAAATACTTTTTCCCTCCTTGCGTGTGCGGCGAGACTCTCACCCAAACGGCGTCGGCGGGTTGGCGCAGTTAACGTCGTCTGCTTTACGTCTGCTTGTCAAAGCGATGGCTGCTTTACCTTTCCTGCGTCTGTCGGAGATTCACCGCTTTTTCACCGGCGAGAGTCACCGCTGCCTCGGAAAACAAGGAGGTGACAAGAGAAAGAGATTGACCTCTTAATCTAAAATTGAGGTCAGCGATCAAAGTATAATACGGGAAGGGTTTCTCAAAGGTCGCGCGGGCATATTCCATTCAGCACGCCAGCCGGTCGTGGGCAGACGATCTTGGCCAAGGACCGCGCCTGCTAAGCCTATCTGCCGAGCTCGCTTGGTCGCGGTCCTTGGAATCGTGGCCGTTGGAGCATTTCCCGGGTGTTTGTGGATCCAGCGTTCTTGTCCGTCGGGGTTTATTTCAAGTACTTTTTACTTTTTTTCTTGCTGCTTGTAGTCGGGACGCGTGAGAAGAGCACGTACAAAAATAAACGTCCGTTGGTCGTCGCGACCAAGTAACTGGGCGACGCTGTCGGCCATGCTGATTTGGTCGTAAGAAGTGCGTAAGACAGCTTCGGAGCTGTCGTAGGATTCCGTCGTAACCTGTGCAAAACTTACGATAATTTCGTTTCGTGAATACGAATTTGTTCTTAAGTTTTGTCTTACGCACATTTTTGGAGTAAGATCGTTTCGTGAATCTGGCCTCTGCACTTTCGAAAGTCGCAGGAAAGGTAAGACAGACGCAGACGACGTTGCGAGCAGACGACGTTGCAAAGGAGCAGACGACGCTCAGATAGGGGGGTCGCGATCAGCCAATCAGGGCTCGGCGTTCTGACGTCACCGCTACCCCCTGCGCAAGAAGCAGACGAACTTGCCCTCCGCATAGAACTTGACGGTTTTCCGGCGTTCATGTTGTAACAAAACAAATATATCTGACGACCACAAGTATCCGTGAATTCACCCCGAAGTGCTTCCCGCCCAAGCAAACGTGGTCCGACGGCGTCTGGTTTTCCTTTCTCACTGCACATATCCACGTTCTCGGACGAACCGAGCACATGAAAACTAATCTTCAAACCTTTCTCGACTCTTTTGGTACAGCCCCAGTCGCGGCGTTTTGACGAGAAGGCAGGTTTTTGTGTGGCTCCTTTCAAAACAACGCAGGAATACACGTCTCACATGTGGACATCCGCCCACAGCCCCAGACCGGAAGTGCGCCCGACGCGCCACCACCGCGCCGTGACGTAACAGAGATGAGTTTGTGTATAGCGAAGGCTTTCAACCGAGCCGAGGCGGCCACTTTACCTTGCAGTGTGTGTGTGTGTGTGTGTGTGTGCGCGACGCGACACACACACACACACACACACACACACACACACATATATATATATATATATATATATATATATATAACTTACACCGCGTGCTCCAAATGTTCCACATTGGTTACTTCTTGCTTAGTGGTTCGTTCTTCGGCTTTCTTAGCTAATCCTATCATTTCATTAACCGCGGATCGACCGTAAGTTGCTCGGGAATCGCCCACACCCTGCGTTTCTTAAGCTGTCAGCGACTACACGCGCAGAGATTGGATTCGACAGGATTCAATAGGATTCGTTAAGACACCTGGAGCGTCTACTAGCTTTCCCGCAAAGCACACGGGAGAGCGAATCGCTGCGATCTACGGATGTCAAGGCGAAAAATAGGTTTAGACCCTCGAAAAACAACATGCGCTGTAACCCAGCGCGTGATATCTTTTACTATAGCTTCATCTACAGATCACAGGACTGATTTCTTTTAGGTCGAACAAACGTACGTTCGGCACTTCGTCGTTAGCCGAGCTCCCTCCTCAAGCCGCGGTCACCCACTGCTGATACCTCGCTCGAAAGACCGTCTCATGCAGATAGTGTCTGAAGCGTGTGTTTCTTTCTCGTGTGACGGTCACGTTATATTGGCAAAACACACTGTCTGCGGTTATATATATATACATATATGAAGAAATCATGCTTCGAGGCGTGTCCGCAAATAACTCTGTCGTCACGTCTCCCGCGAACACCGTGTCCTTTGTGCGATGTATACGTGAGCGCAGTGTGAGTGCTGCTTTAGATTGCAGCGATCGGCTCTCCCAATGTGCTTTGCGAGAAACAAGACTCTCCAGATCTCTTTGCGCGTGCGAGAGACGCCATCGAATGCAGCAGCGACGATTATCAGCGAGAGCTCGTTAACGGGAGAACGACCGAGCCGTGTGTAGATATACGGTGGAACGAGCATGCAGGAAGCGAGCCTGCATGCAACCTGCTCGCCGAGAGACGCGACGCCGAGAGTGACGAGGAGCGTTCTCTCGCCCCTCTCCGTAGAGCAATTAAAGCGTTTTACGCGTGGATAAAAGTCGACCCGCTTCCCTTTTAGTATCTTTGTACTCGCAGCCCTTTGCCTTTCTTGTTTTCGTTTTTTCTTTCAATCTTTTTTTTTTTTTTTTTTTTTTTTTTTTTTTTGCCCGTTCCCTCGGCTAACGGCATCGTCGTTAGCTAGCTTGCTTCGAGATGCGTGGCAACGTTCTTCTCCGAATGCACGCGGGGAGGGAGACGCCCCGAAGGCTGGGCGGGTTGCGTTTGTGTTGTTAGCAGAGGCGAAAGCGCGCGGCTGGGCAGAAATCCCGGAAAACACGAGAATCCGCTCGCCCTTTCTTTTTTTTATGATGTGTTTAGAGCGGAGTTGACCCGCCGAAATCGTCGGTCGGTCGGTTCCTCCTGGTGCGGCCTCCGCGCGTACAGAGCGTCGTTTTTCCTCCCGGTGGCTCGCTGAGTTTCCTCGTTGGAGGAAGAGCGGAGCTTGTCTGTGTCCTCTTCTTTGCGTCCGCCGCCACAACCTTGGCTTAGATTGCGTGTCCGGTCGGGCTCCTCGTGACGGCGCTACTTTTCGGAGGATTCACTGTCGGAGGACTCACCACCTTCGTAGAAAGTATAGCCGAATCCGCGTTTGAATTGGAATGAGGTTTCCTTCGCGCATACGCCCCTTTCTTTGCGTTTTTCTGCGTGAATTGCAGAAAAATGTGGGTCTTTGAAGGTTCAAAAAGTTTCGAAAAACAAACCTCGAAAACACTCTCTCATGTTTCCTTATCATGGTTAAAACTAAACTCCTAATTCTCGTGTTTGTGTGTGTGCGTGTGTGTGTGTGTGTGTGTGTATGTGTGTGTGTATGTGTGTGTGTGTGTTTCTGTGTGTGCAATTCAACTAGTAATTATAATCAGATCTCTCAGAATCAAAACAAATCGATAAAAGCATAGGTTTCTCGTACCTGGCTTTTTGCAGTCAGTAGCACGGTACATCTTCACGTTAGGTACGACCGCAGCGGACTGTGTACGATCAGCCATCCCAGCTCTGTGATCAGGCTTTCCGCGCGTCACTGTGCTGCCTCTCGAAAGTCAGGGGATACTCACACGCCCTCGGATTAGCTCATGATGCCTCCTAGTATCCTCAGCGGGACGACGTAAGGTGAAACGGAGTATAGCTGTTATGGCATATATTCTCTTGGACGTGCTCCTTTACGTTGAAGTCTATGAGTTCCTTCACGGCCCACGGGCCGGGCTCGAATGCCGCTGTCTAAATAGCCCGGCTGTTGTTGTGTATATACTCTTGAATTGAGCTCACTTTCTTCATTTCTGATTCATTGTTATCGTTGTATATATCATAGGCGTAGACTTAGGGGGGGGGGGGGGGGGGGGGGGGAGGCATCGGGCTCGTGCCTCCCCGGGGCCATGATCCTTACCGAGACGCTGTTTACGCGGATAACTGCTTCAGAAGCACAGGGGCCTGGGTTCTACCCCCACAACTTCGTAGCTGGCACAAGCATTTTGTTTTTCAGATTTGTGCTCGCCGGCGCATGCGCCGTGATGCCGGCGAGGAACACACGTCTACGCTTGCACGGTGATTGAAATTAACACACAGCGACGGACACATGGCGATATACATACGCTGTAAAATGTACCCCCTAAAATAAACTACTGATAATTGCCGGTGTAAAAAGATTGCGCAGGAAAGCCCCCCCCCCCCCCCCCAGAGAACTTCTCAGCCTCCCCCCCCCCCCCCCCCCCGGGAAAATGGAAAGTCTACGCCGCTGGTATACTCGTATATGACCGAAATGTTTGCTCAAGGTAGCTAAGGTTACCGACGACGTGTGATTCCGTACGTGCTTTGGCTGCACGTGCGACGAAGCGTTATCAAAAGCAGAAAGCTCACGCTTGAGGTAATGCATCTACTTGGTTCTCAACCTGCTACCGACCGTATCACGCTACACAGGGCTGTGATGTAAAGACACAGTTTTCAAAAAAGAACGAAAACAGAAAGAGGCCGATTTCTCCCGACACCGTCCTATCTCTCGCACCTTCTCCCCTTGGACCTACGAAGAAAAAAAAAAATGACAACAACCGCGAAGATACAATGGACGTCACCGGGCAGTCTGGTTTCTCTCGGAAAGCCGGCGCCGCAGGACGAGGAGTGGACGTCGCTTGCGCCAACTTTCGCCCGAAACAAGTGCCCGTCGCGGGGGCGTTCTAATGAGAGCCCCTATTGTTCTCGGGGATAGGGGCCGCCGCCGACCAGACCCGAGAAGCTGCGCGACCGACCACGCAGAAGCACCGCCATTGACGACGGCACCCAGCCGCCGACATTGCTGCTTTTCTTGCTGCGGCCACCACAGCATCTATTCTCCGTTTCACCGCAGCTTGGCAAAGGACGAACGCTACGGCCCCCTCGGACCAATCAGAGCGACGGAGCGAAGCACGTGACAGTTCTCCGCAGGAGGAGAGCACTCCGACGATACGTGTTCAAGTGGACTCCTCAGCTTCTCCAGACCAATCAAACCCCGCCTTTCATCACCTTAGCTCTCTTCCTACGCGTGGGTAGGGGTGGGAGCGTGATCACGTGGCGGGAGATAGACGTACGATTGGTGTATCGAACACGTAGCTTCCATTGCACTGTCAGCTTAGGGGTGAATTAAGTATAGCCAAGCGGGCGATCGTCCGGAATCTAAGGTTTCGTCATCGGTGATGGCGGCGGCGGTGGGGGCGACTCTTCTACTAATGGCCCACTTCCGCGTGCGGGGGCGGGAGAACGGTCCTTCCAAAGGGTCAACAAGCGGAGCACCTGGACTGAGGAGGGGTACGGCGGGCCGGTCTTTGAGGGGCACCTGGCTCGCCGTCTCGTGCATCTGGATGACGGCAGCTGGCGTGACGCCACCCATGGTTGACGTGTCCTGCTGCTGCGCCGGTTCGCCGAGTTGATGTATGGATTGTGGCAGGCAAAGAAAGGACTTGCGGACTGGGAACACCGGATGCTTAAATGATGTATGACGAAGGAGCTATGAATTCCTCCAAGTGTCAAACGAAGTGTTTACGGCTTATTGTAGTCTGGTTTTCGTAGGAGAAATGTTCATGACCATTGTCAAGATTGGCTACCGTGAGAATGAAAACGCGGTCTCTTAATTTTTAAGGAACTTATTTGTATTAGCAAACAAGAAGAATAGACCAATCTCACCTGCCAGTTTGACTAATAACCCTGTTACACGGGCACACTTAACCGCGGTTAACTCAGCTTAAAGGGGCTATGCAACAATTTTTTTACTTTGCGCAAATACCGCTTAGAACGGATCCCTGACGTTAATGACCTATGAAACACGCCTTCGTTTTTCACCCGACGCATTAGAAGTCCCAGAAAAAAATTAAAAAACAACGAGCAGCGTTCACGCCCTCAACTCGCAGCCAGAACAAGCGGCCACGTGATCTGGAGCCGATTATATGCCGCCAATGTTGATCATAGCCACGCGCTGGGGTTGGCAAAGCACAGGACACGCGCTGAGTTCCAGACATTGTTATGGCTCGGCTATTGTCGTCGTTGCAGCGATTGGACACGGGCCACTACTCGAATGCTTCTCGAGCTATCAATTATCACGAGCCTAAATCGAGTGCCCACGCAATGCTCGGGTCCAATCTATGAACCGCATTCAAATATCGTCATACGGGTGTACTGCGATCCCCGCGTTACGTCATCGAATTTTGCAAGGGAGAGATTGAATGAAAATGATCGCTTTTGTCCTTGAAATTACACCGCAACAAAGGAGTTTCTTGGCCAGTGGCATTGCATGCGAGTATCCTTGAGTCCCACTAGTGCCAGTAAGCTCGTGTAAAGTGAAAAACATTCCAATTGAATATCGTTGCACAGCTCCTTTAACTGCTGTTTCGCGGCACCACAGATGCCGCACAATACTCTCGGACAGCTATTCCATAACACGTGAAGAGCGCGCGTGCACTACTTCGATAGATGCTCAAGATGCTCAAGCGCACGTTCGCCCATAGCTTTGACTGCATAGCCGCAGAATGTTGTCGGCAAGTATTGTGCGCTGACTGTGGCTTAGCGTAACTGCAGTTAAGTTTGCCCGTGTAATACCCCTGTTACACGGGCACACTTAACTGCAGTTACGCTAAGCCACAGTTAGCGCACAATACTTGCCGACAACATTCTGCGGCTATGCAGTCAAAGCTATGGGCGAACGTGCGCTTGAGCATCTTGAGCATCTATCGAAGCTGTGCACGCGCGCTCTTCACGTGTTATGGAATAGCTGTCCGAGAGTATAGTGCGGCATCTGTGGTGCCGCGAAACAGCAGTTAAGCTGAGTTAACCGCGGTTAAGTGTGCCCGTGTAACAGGGGTATATAACAGGGGTATACGTAACCGCTGCCGCAGTGCATCGTGCGCAACAACCCCAGTGTAGCTCTGCGCGTGTAGAACACGAGACAGCACGAGCCCTCTCATGCATTGCCGTCTGCCTCCCGCGAACTAAAGTTATGACGGTGTCACGCCTGCGTCGAACGCTTAGGGAGATCGCTCTATTGCTCGCGTTCTTTCAACACGCGAATAATAGAACCTAGGGCCTCGTCCAATTTGGTAACATAAAAAACGGCTACAAATTCGTTTTACCAAAAATGTCAATAGGTTACGAGTCATTCTGTAGCTTGAACCCTTCTTTCTCTCCACTTCGTTCGGTGTTCTCTTTAACTTCAGTTTCGGGGTAAATGCCATCGTGGTTAGCTTTACTGATCAAACTATACTTCGTCTCACCTTAGCATGGACTAACTGCGAAGGCTGTGCAAGCGCGAGCGGCCAGCCTTGACTGCCTTGACTGGAGCACTCGCTGCACGAGGGCTCGTGCAGCCGTCGAGGCTTCATCCAAAGCAACTGCGGCTAACAATAGTCCATGCTAAGGTGAGACGAAGTATTGGGCAGGAGATCGAACTATAGGGGGCGCTTTATCGAGCTTGTTGTCCCCACAGCCCGGTGTTTACCAACACAGCATAACAAAGAAATTGAACCTGGCCGAGCACGGTCTGGGCACGAGCGCTTCGCTCTGACCAGTGCTTTGGTCGCACGAGGAGTGGCCTTCGAATCGTCATCTTCGATTTCTCGGATCAAAAACAAACAAGAAAATACGGTTTGTTGTCCCCACAGCTGAAGCGCACCGCTAGAGGCGTGACTGTTCGATCTCCTCCCCAATAGCACATGTGATATTACAATAGTCGCGACGGGAAAAGCGCGTCGTTTCGTCAGAGAAAGTTGGTTTCGTGAACAATATTGGCAGTTAGGACCATGGCTGTGTTGAGACCGCAGTACCCAGTAACACGGGAAATGAGAAGAGTGTCTGATGAGTTTTATGTTCGAAGAAGTGGCTAACATTGCAGAGAAATTCCGACGGAAATTGTTTGGGCATCAATGGAATATCAAGAGGTGATGTTTGTCATCTACGACGTAAAATCGACTAGAACACAAACGACAAACAATCAACGTCTGACCCTGCAGGTGCACCCGTTTTAAAAGAATCAAACCACGATATCATATGGCATTAAAATGCCGCCCTCTGTTGTGTTTTGCAAAGTTACGGCGTTCAGGAAAAAAGGAAGTGTGCAAATCTCGTCAAAGCTTCTCGTAGTTCTCTTCGAATATATGGCAGTTTTTATAATCCTTGCCGCACTTGAATTTCCACATTTTCTTTAAAGATAGTGATTCCGATGAGCACCTGGCATGCGTGTTTCACGGTCAATTTAAAATACCTTTTGTATGAGCGCCTTTGTAGCCTGCGCGCGAGCACGGCTTGATTCGCATGGTGCGAGTTTACTTGCGATTTCACAAATGGAACGTCGCTCAAGCGAAAAAAAAGAACAAAGAAAAACTGGGGTGAAGTTCTTGTGCCCGACGTCGCATCTGCGAAATCGCGAGCGAAATCGCACCACGTGAATCGGGCTTGAGCAAGCAAATTGTTGTGTGTAGGAGCCCTGAACGAAGTTTGAACAACGGAGAAGGACGGGCCGCGTGTGTTCTTTCCCGCGATGTTAGAAGATGATAAACCGCGTGGCATCTTCGAACGTTTTATCGACGTTGCATATACGGCATTTGAAATACACACTCGTGAATGCTCATTGTGGGATTCGCATAATTACTTTCTGACAAATGTTTTCGCATTTCATTTTATTCCTAGAGGTATCTGCGTATGTTTTATAGCCTTTTCCAAAGCTGTCTGCAGTAATATGCATGCTTCGCAGATCTCTACAAGCAGTTTTCGCACGATGCACTAGAAGTGTGACCTTCAGAGCGTACATTCATATCGGCCGAACAACCGACGAACTTCGCCAGCGGCGACACAGATTCGCTCTTACAAGGCGTCTTCAGCAAATGTGACGCAGTATGCATACGGACCCTGGCAGAGTGTTTGCCTCCTTGTTTGCGGGACCCTAATCGGCCTGCCTCGTCAGGTGTCCGTCACGGACTACTGGTTTCGGGGTCGGGGGATGAAAAGACGAGTCCGCTTGTGACGAATCGCGTCGCGCGATTTGTTTGAATGGCGCGCCGTGTCGTGTTAGGCTCGCTCTGAATGGCGGGAAAGTTCACCGGCGCATGCGTGACTGCGGACCCTCGGGCCGTGTCGAGGCCGCGGGATTTCTGAACAGCAGCGCGCACGACCACCGACCTCCGTGCTTGACACTGGCGTAAGATATACTATATGTAAGAGGTATGGATCTGTCGCAAAGAAACGTGAGTCACTGTGTCCTGAAAGTCGAAACTCCTCGTGGAATTTTGTTTTCTTTTCCTCTCATACTGGGGCTATTATCTCACGAACCAGTCCTATAGCACAAAGCCACTCGCTATACGGTAGCCGCGTCAAGTCTATTGCGCTGCTGACGTTTTCGGACCAGGTGGACGAATAACAAATCATAGGATTTTGCCTTCTTTTGCGGTGTAAGCCTCTCGCAATGATTTGAAAAGGGGTGAAAATGAAGCCGATAGTGAATATACGAGCGGGGTAGGAGGTGCAATGCTAGTCGGGCGTCAAAAAAATATAGAAATGAAGCGGCGTGGAGCGTTAGTGGACTTATGTAACATCGTATACGTGTGAAGCGCTTCTCAGAGAAAATGTGTGGTATGCCAACAATAGTTAAAACGGTGAAACTGATTGATAATAAAAAAAAGAGCGCACGGACACAAATTATATACGTTGTGAGACTGTATCTTATCATTAGCAACGTGCCTTCTCTGAAACAGTAAGCGTCCAAAGTTGCATCGAGAAATTCCATTCAGAAAGAGTCGTGCAATTAACGAAGCGCCTGCAAGAATGAATTTTAATTTTTCACCGCGTTCTAAATTTTTCATGTTATTTTTTTTTTTCTTTTACGAAACAAGTGAAGCAGAGTCGTGCAAGGGGTTAACTCGCAACCTCAAGATTGTCTCGTACTATTTCCTGCGTCCCCTAAGAATCTCAGTTCCACTACTGATGGGCCAATAAACATTAGTTTAATAGTTCGTTCAGTACACTCTTCTCTAAGCTTGTGTTCGGGCTTTGCAATGCTGACGAATAATAATAATAATAAAAAAAACTGCTAAAACAAGATGACGTTTTTTCGAACTCAGCTTTCCTGACTGCAGTACATGTTCGTCGTAAGTCCTCCCCCTCGTTACCGACGGCAAACATCAAAACGTAATAATACTGCTTCGTTGCATAATGCCGAGGGGGAAAAAAAAAGAGTATATTCATTATGCACATTTGGTTATTTTGGAGGGTTTAGTTTCAGTTAAAAGTCTGGTTAGTGTAAATTTAAGTCCCGATTAATGCGATGGTCCTATTTTTTTTCGCACTTCATCGTCGGGCTGCCTGCAGAACCCCCATACTCGCGCACCATCGATCCTCGCTGCAGATATAAGCGGTGAGCAAGTCGTCTGCTTCTTTTGCAGGGATTGCGGTGACGTCAGAACGGCGCCGAGTTCTGATTGGCTCTGATTGAAGGATAGTTGGTAGAGCTCAAAGCAAGCTGCCTCGAGGTCTACCCATGCACTATCCTTCGATCGGAGCCAATCAAAACTCGGCGCCGTTCTGACCTCGATCGCTGCAACCCCCTGCAAAAGAAACAGACGACTCGCTCACCGCTTATGCACTAATGGCCGGAGTCCCTCTGCTCGTACATGATACGAAAGACGCGGTGTTCTCGCTGCGGACATGATGCCAGAATTATGTGCGGACATGCCTGAAGCACGTTTGACGCATGTATGCTTGGAATATATGTGCATACCGTTTTTGTACGACCAATGTGATGAGACTGTCACGCATGAAAGAACACACTTCATGTGCAAACTGTCTTTTGTGGGATGCATGAGCAGTGTGATTGCGGCTTTACGTCGCAGTTGTGTCAGTTGCTCACAGTAGCCACGCGGACTTTTTTTTTTTTTCAGAAAACAAACCAAAACGAAGGAAGATCAGTCGGTAGCAGAACCTGCGCCGACAGGCTCCATTTTTCAATAGGATTTCGCCCGACACCCAGTCGTCCGTGAACGCGACCAGGTCACGCCGTCCTGCTAGGAGCTCAATTAATAAAGAGCGAGAAAATCTAGGCCTCCTCGATTCTCTCGGCATGCATGCATGCGGAGGAGGCCGTCGACGGGGCAGCTTTAAAAAACCGGACACGCGGCGGAACTCATCGCAGACGAGCGTCAAACGTAGAGTTGTGTATACCGTGAGTACCGTTTCGCGCACGGCACGAGATGGTAATTTGTTTTGTTTTTTTCCGGATCAGCAACCTCGATTCTGCGCCGGGAAAGACTCCGGCGAGGGGGCGAGCGACCCCGTAGTAACCTTGCCAGTTTTAGTCGACAACTGCCGTCCGCGCCACTCTGCGAACTAGTGTGCCGAGATTTCAGAGTGTTTCCGACTGCTCGGCAACGGGTCACGTGGTTAACGAACCGCGTTTGCAATACAAGCTGCGGGGAGGTGACGAAAGAGTTGATCGTCTGCAAACGGCTTCGTTTCTCCTCCTCACCACGTGACAACGCAACGCACGAGCACTTGCGACCAACCTGCCCAGGAGGCATCCTGGCCGTTAAATTGAAAACGCTCTCCATGGTTTGAGATGCTCCCTCTTTTAAACCTAGGCTCTCTTCTACGAGCCACCTACGACTGCGGTCGTGTGCTCGCCCGCAATACTTCGTTTTACCATATACAACGGAGCGCAGTGGACGCTACGATCAATCCCCGCCAGTCCGGCGGCGCTGCGAACGCATATCACGTGACTACATGCCGCAGGAGTCCCCGCGCCCCTCCCGAAAGGTTACGTGACACCCACGCGGCATTGGATTGGCTAGGATGGCTGGTAGCGTCCTCTGCGGTCCATCTTTGGGGTGAAACGAAGTACAGAGGAAAGTACCCAAATGAGGACGGCGTGTAAATCGGTCGTTTCAAATGTGTTTAAGATAGCTCCGAGGTGCATTATGCAATTCGTTTGGGGGGGGGGGGGGGGGGATAATATGCTTCCACTAGAAGAGAGCGCAAATTAGTGAAGCAGTGTCCAATTTGACCTTAGGGAGCTGAAGCCACGTTTGTAGAGCGCAAATAAACATGAGGAGAAGCAGCACCTTATATTGTATGCTAGCGAGGGAAGCTGGGTGTGACAAGCATGTAGCGCCCTCTCCCGTCCACCCGTCGATGGCCGCCAGGCTCGGCTGGGCAACATTGGTCACCACGCCAATAAACGCCGTGGAGCGCACGCCGCCGCGGTCAGTCATCGTCCACCCTCACAACTAGGCTGCTAGTCGTCTCTTCTCGGCGGGTGCTTCGGCCCCCTTCGTCCACGTTCTAGAAGGATCGTGACACTGGCGACGAGGATGGGATTGCCGGACATCATTGTATCCGACAATGGTCCCGCTTTCGCCAGCGCCGAGTACCTGGACTGGCTGCAGAGGAATGGGATCCGCCGGATGCTGGTTCCGCCGTACCACCCCGCTTCCAATGGTGCAGCCGAGCGGGTGGTCCAGACCATCAAGAACAAGCTCAAGAAGAGCCAGCCCGGGGATTTCAGGACGCAGGTGGCCCGGGTACTGTTCCAGTACCGGACCACACCCCATGAGGTCACTGGCCGTGCCCCCTGCGAGCTTCTGCTGGGCCGGATGGTCAAGACACCCTTGGACGTCTTGCATCCAGACCTCCGGTCCACGGCGCTCCTGAAGCAGCTGAAGCAGAAGATGGCTGCTGACCGAGGGTGCCGTCCCGGGCCTTTGCCGGAGCCGGGAGCGTCGGTCTACACCAGGAACTTCCGTCCTGGCCCACCCTGGTCTGCCGGACATGTGGTTTCACCAGCTGCTGGTAGGCGTCTCGAAGATCTCTGGTCGGCTCTGTCCGGGGGACAGAAGTTCTCCAAGCTCGACCTTCGAGACGCCTACCAGAAGCTGGTGAAACCACATGTCCGGCAGACCAGGGTGGGCCAGGACGGAAGTTCCTGGTGTAGACCGACGCTCCCGGCTCCGGCAAAGGCCCGGAACGGCACCCTCGGTCAGCAGCCATCTTCTGCTTCAGCTGCTTCAGGAGCGCCGTGGACCGGAGGTCTGGATGCAAGACGTCCAAGGGTGTCTTGACCATCCGGCCCAGCAGAAGCTCGCAGGGGGCACGGCCAGTGACCTCATGGGGTGTGGTCCGGTACTGGAACAGTACCCGGGCCACCTGCGTCCGGAAATCCCCGGGCTGGCTCTTCTTGAGCTTGTTCCTGATGGTCTGGACCACCCGCTCGGCTGCACCATTGGAAGCGGGGTGGTACGGCGGAACCAGCATCCGGCGGATCCCATTCCTCTGCAGCCAGTCCAGGTACTCGGCGCTGGCGAAAGCGGGACCATTGTCGGATACAATGATGTCCGGCAATCCCTGCGCCGCGAAGACTTGCCGCAGCGCCGCAATGGTCGCACTTGCCGACGGAGTGGTGACTGGCAGTGCCTCCACCCACTTCGAGAAGGCATCCACTACCACCAGGAAGTAGTGGCCTTTGAAGGGTCCCGCGAAGTCCACGTGCAAGCGGGACCAGGGCCTCTGTGGGAACGGCCAGGGGGTGATCTCCACGTGACGCGAGCCTCGCTGATTCTCCTGGCAGACCTGGCAGCCTTGCACCTGGTGAGCGATGTCCTGGTCCAGGCCAGGCCACCAAACGTGCGACCGTGCCACCATCTTGGTCTTTTCGACGCCAGGATGCCCCGCATGCAGCAACTGCAGGACCTTGGCCCGGAGACTTTGTGGAATCACCACCCTGGAACCCCACAGCAGGCAGCCCTGCTCCAAGCTCAGCTCGGCGGCCTTGTGGCTGTAGGCCTGATGACGCAGCTCCTCCCCTCGGGACACCGCCTTGACCACCTGTGACAGGACCGGGTCCCGGCTGGTTGCCTGCGCCACCGCAGTCCTGGTGAACACCCCCGGGTAGGCTCGCTCCAGCAGGAAAACGTCAGCTGGCTCTGGAACGGCAGCAGGCACCTCCGGCAGGGGCGGGCGGCTCAGGGCGTCGGCAGGTTTCAGGTCCTTCCCAGGGCGGTAGACCAGCTTGTAGCTGTAGGCCGCCAGCGCAAGGCCCAGCGTACCCCACGAGGCGAGGCTTGCACTGGTACTGGCCTTGTCAGGCCCCAGCAGCCCCAGCAGTGGCTTGTGGTCCGTGACCGCCTCGAATTGCCGGCCCCACAGGTACTGATGGAAGCGCTCAACCCCGAACATGAGCGCCATGGCCTTCCTTGTCGAGCTGACTGTAGCGTTGCTCTGCCGCATGAAGCCGACGAGAAGCAAACGTTACAGGGCATTCCTGACCATCCTGACCCCGGTGCGACAGGACGGCTCCTACCCCGTATGGCGACGCATCTACGGTGAGGACTACAGGCTTGGCCGGATCGAAGTGCACCAGCACTGGAGCCTTGATGACCAACTCCTTGCTGTGCTGGAAGGCCAAGTCCTGCTCCTTCTTCCAGGCCCACTGCTGACCATCACGCAGCAGACGATGCAGCGGCTCTAGATGCGTCGACAGGTTGGGCAGGAACCTCCTGTAGAAGTTGATGAGGCCAAGGTAGCTCTGAAGCTCCTTCTTGCTCTTGGGCTTCGGTGCCTTGAGCATGGCCTCAATCTTGCGGGGTGCCGGGGCCAGGCCAGCCTGGGAGATGATGTGTCCCAGGTACTCCACACTGGGGGTCAGGAACACGCACTTGTCCAGCCTCAGCTTGAGACCGGCGTCCTGCAATCGTGCCAGGACTTTGCGCAGGTTCTGCAGGTGGTCCCCGTCGTCGGTACCGGTCACCAGGATGTCGTCCAAGGATCGTGACACTGGGGGTGAACAAATATATGCAGACAGAACACTTGTCTGTGTGTTTTAGCTGGGTTACAACCTGCATATAGAGGGAAAATGGACATTAGCTGGGCTTTTCTTTATTTACATTAAAAGACTGAGACGCTAAAGAGCGGAGGGACGGTGGTGGTGGATGCACCCTCGTGATTCAATAAACAACAACGCAGAGGCCAAAGGTGGCATTTTCATGTTGGCCTCCTTTCGTTCACCTCCGAAACCGTTCAAAAAATAAATCCATTTTTTTCTTATTTGGGCATTATTAATTTCCTTCCGCGTGTAATGAATTAGGATATGTGCTTGCCCATTTACCGTGAGTCATGTCTTATTTACAAAAATGTACACGGTTCAGACTCAAGAAGCATCGTTCCTATGGGCATGGCGGTTGTGCACACTTGAAGTTGAAACGACTCTTTTCAAAACGTCTGCGTATTAAAGTCTTTATTGTTATTGAAATTCGTCTTAACGTCTTTAATATCTCGATGAAAAATATTTTTAAGTATATTCACAACTCATCCATGTAAGATCTACTTCGCGCAGTATATGAAATATGCGGAAAGCCTGCTTTTCTTTTTCTTGAGGTGGCAAAAAAGTATAGCTGTCTCCATGCTTCGTTTTGCTCGCGTTGTTAATGACACTATGATGACAAACACTTTGTTGGCCTACGTAGGATAATACATTTCCTTTGGAAATTTGAAGCAAGAAATACCAAATACTCTAGGAATTCCCTCCAAATCACTCAAGAACCTCCCAGAAAACTTCAAGCAACATTCATATTACGCAATAGCCTGGAATTATAATATGAGGGAGAAATAGAAGGTTCATTAGACAGCCCAAGTTGGCCCACAATGCTATGGCTGGCCTTACCGGTCTCGGATATTTTCTGTAAAAATGTATCAGGGGTGATTGAGCGGTCAGATTGCGCAAGGGTGCCGATACTACATCATATTTTAGACGAAGTACCGGTTTTTCTTTTTTTTTTTTATCTGCGAAGTTTTTAATAGGCGCGGAGTGAGCGAGTGATATAGCTAAAAATTCGCTGTCAGTTTACGCGTAAAATGTCTATTTTAAGGGTATATCGATTATTGAAATACAATAACTCGTGCGCAGCTCACCAGAATAAATTGTGTGATTTTCATTTTCTCAACGGCCGTTTGCAGCGAAAGCCACATTTACGAGGCCAACTTGTTTTCTTTTCCTCGCGCAACCTGAAAGGCAAGGTGAAAAAATAAAATAAAATCGAATGAAATAAATTTTATTGATTTAATTGTAATCAGATTTATTTGATTTTAGTTACAATAGCTAAAAAGTCACTATATGTGTTTTTAAACATGACATGTTGGTTGATAAATTCGTTCGATCACTGAAAACAATAAGAAAGAAAAAATACTGTAAATATAAAATACAGTCTAATTAACAATTTTTATTGTTTTCAACCTCGCCATACTAAAACAAATGCAGCCCGATTTTTTTTTTGAAATGTTTATTTAGTTGTTTTTTTTTTGTTGCGTTTTGATTTCTATGTAATATGACATCATTTTTCTTGTATTTGTTTCTTCCTTTCGCTTTTTGATTTTCCTGCTATATGACCTTACGTAACTGACGAAGAAAGTGTAAGATAGAAAGAAGGCTTGATCAACACTCCGATTTGCTCAGAAGAGCACTGAGGTTTACTCATATTCAGCCTGCCATAAATATTTCGCGTTTTATGAATGTTTTATTTGAATACAAAACAAATGAACAAAAAATATTTAACGATACACAAATTCTCAAATATTTTGGGAATTCTTTGTGCGGAAAAGGTTTGATCTAAATCATGATTAAAAAATCGGCGCGACTTAAATCACGATTTGAATCATGATTTAAACAATCTAGATTTTTTATTCTCCACCCTGAATTCAGAGGGCACAGCGTCTCGTACGCGCAGAAGCAACACGTTAATTTTAGCTGCTTGGTTTTCTTCCTTGGTAATTAGAAAAAAAAAAAAAGCGTCCCAACCATTTCCGATAGCAGGTATAATTCCCGCCCGAAAACGTCTCTTTCAACTTTCTTAAAAAACGGCAAAACGTCAATAAAAAAAGGAGACATTGGTTAACGCTATAGCTGTTCGACTGATATTATCTGGTCGGCCATCTGACCGTTGCAGACTGAACCAGTTCTTTTCTGCACCGCCGGTGGAATTCGAAACCGGGAGAAACACCGTTTCGGTCGGGACGCTGAACCGGTTCCTAAGCCGGGGTCACACTGCCTGTACATCATACAAAAGACAGTCTGCACACAGATTCGAACGCGAAACACCTCGAGATCCGCGCTTCGAATGCCGCATATGGCAATGAGTTCAAGGAGAAAACTTCGCACGCGGCATTCGGAACCAGGCATACATGCGCTGACACGTGTCTCCAGATTGTGCTCGGGCTGAGATCGGAGTCGGACAATAATAACATTTCGCCCCGAACCAACCCGCTTTATTCCACGACTGATTCTTACGCCATTTCGTTTCCGGGGACGAACATTCGCTTCTTCGCTGACGCACGCGAGTCAACAATGAACTACACGGGACGGGCAATGATGGCGTGACGTCTCCGTCGAAAGTGTCTCGCGCACGCAGATCTGCGCAGTCTACGAATGTGCTTTCCAAGAAAAACGCGCACAATGCCGAGGAGGAGCAGAAAGGAAATGAGGACCATAACGGTCGTAGCCTCGTCATGCGTCACACCTACTGCGTATATTCCGTTCGTCCCTAAGTCGACAGTGCAGCGGAAGCTACGGTCTCGTTGGATATCAGTCGTACGTGTATTTTTCGCCACGTGATCACGCTCCCGTCCATACCGAGACGCGGAGAATGGGGTCAGGTGACGAAAGCGAGGCTGCTGATTGGTCCGGCGATAACGTAGCTTCCAACACACTGTCAGCTTAGGGGTGAAAGAAGTACGGTCACACCCTAAGGGCGTCCCTTGGAATCGGGCGTTAGGTGGGGATGCAGTCCGACCGAGAGCCTTCCGCGAGGAAGGCTGTCGCACGGGTTGCCTTTTCCACCTGACCTTGACAGCGAGGACCCCGTTGGATGACAATGACGGACTCGCTGGGGGAGTTGTCTTCCATCATTCGACGCTGACACTGCACCGTGTCTTCCGATATCCTCGCAAAATAAACCAGAATTCGACAAATGCCTCCCGCTTCCTTGTTAGTTATCTAGAGAGCGATACGAAACCTGTTGTACGCACAGGGACTCTAGATAGAACGCGTTGCAGCAGCGAGGGGACCTGAAGTAAACGCGTACTTGAAAAGAAAAGAAATCAGCGACGAGGAATTCGTAGGAAAGCGAATTCAGCTCTGGCAACGTTTAATGAATGCGTGCGCCAGTATTGGATCGCGTTGTATTTTGGCCAGTTGCGCCAGTCTGGTCTTTTCCCTCCGTCTCTTATCGAATCCTAAAGCCATATCTTTTAGATTCATACCGTCATTATTAAGTAACTGCGGTGCAACTCTTAATTTCACTCTATGACTTACTTGCTAGGTGCTTCTTCAAGTTTACGAAGAGTCCATAAAAGGTGCACGAAAAGGAGTGCATGCAGAGGGAAAATGAGGTGACGATCCCTCCCAGCAAGAAGGTCAATCGGAACCCCCTGTTTATTTGGCTGTGTGTATGACTGTATTTCTGGATCAGAGTTGTCCAAGGCCGGATTTGGTCCGCAGCTCCAGTTTCCCGGCCGTGGTCACCTTGTCTAGAGGGGCGTCTGAGTGCAACTCAAGAAGTAACATCTTGTAGTGAAGCATGCACCAACAGGCCGTGAATGCACTTGATAAGCCGTTTGCACCTTCTGGCTGGAACATCAAACT
This sequence comes from Ixodes persulcatus, assembly GCA_013358835.2. Taxonomy (NCBI): domain Eukaryota; kingdom Metazoa; phylum Arthropoda; class Arachnida; order Ixodida; family Ixodidae; genus Ixodes; species Ixodes persulcatus. The sequence goes on from JABSTQ010011202.1 coordinate 231,196, forward strand.
GCATTGCACCTTTATCTGTCTCCAACGATTCAACTGAAGTTCAAACGCCCCATGTCGGTTATTTGTGAGACACACCCCAGGTCTCGTGATGCAGTAATTTTCTTCCCTGTTGCAGTCGGTATCACACTATTTAAGGTATGGCAACAAGATTAGCAATAATCTGGACAAAAGTCGTTCTGTTTACGCCGGTATTTATCTGCATGTGGAGCTTACTGAGAGAGTTATAAGTCTTCACCACCCCTCTTTCGTAATTGAATTAAATCACAACACAAAAAAAGACGCAAACGAAGTTAGCTTTCTTTCTTAGCCAAATTTTGCTCTCTGAATTATTACATCTATGGCATCTTTTGACGACGGGCAACAGATCTGTAAATAGAATGCGCCAGCTAAAGTGACAATATCAAACATTAATTGTTGGATTTTAGTTAATTAATTTTCTGATTATCATTTTACGCTCGTAACCTGACGTCATATTTGTCGATAACGTTATGCGGAAGGAATATTTTTTTTTACTCATTTATATTTTTAGAACTTCACCCAGTATTCGATGAAACACTCTGTATGTTAAAACGTTCTAGTAACATAATTCTCTTAAATATAGTTCTTTACGCACCCCTTAAACGAGTAGCAGGAACTTACCATGATCATACTAAGACACCAGCTCCTTTATAAAACATTAAGAAGCTGTACCTTTCTTACATATATCACCGAGCAAATGATTCAGTTTTACTACTGCTCCGTCATCAGATTGCGCAACACCACCAGTCTTCCGCTCAATATTCCTCAGTCACGTTTTCTTCAAAATCACGACCATCATCAATTCAATTCCCCCCCCCCCTTTTTTTTCCCCCGACTTTTTAATACTCGCACGCTCTTACGCTCACAGCGAAAAAAAAAAAAAAGATCCCGTAAACGCCACAAGGAAGGCAACATCTGTGGGCGGAACAAGTGCCCCAAAACACGGAACCGGACAACCGCGCGGCGGCTCTTCTCGCCGCTGCCAACAACCACAACACGACTATCCTTTATTGCTTATTCCGTTATCTTCACACAAAATGGCCAGAGCCTCCTCGCAAGCACCCCAAGGTGACGTCTTCCGTTGCTCCGAAAACATATACACTATATCCCCTCCCATCTTCCTCCCTTGGCAGCGAGAAAAAGTCAGGCAGTTCCTCATAGACGAAGTTTGCACGCGTTCCCTTCGCGACCCGCGAACGCTTGCCTGCTCGTTCTTCTCTAACGCCGTCGGCGAGCTGCGGCTCTCTGGGAGAAGGTTCTGGGTCCTGGGTAACGAACAGGAAGGTCGCGCCTGTTGCCAGACGGCCATTGTCTCTGCTTCTTTTGAGACTCCTTCCGCACCGACGCACGCCGCTCGTCTTCGTGCCGCGCTCTGGAGCGCCCGCGTAGTAAGCGCCAATTGGCGCGCACAATAGAAGACATTTCGCGTGAAAGGAGCGCCCAAACTGCACGCGTGCATACACTTTGGTCTCTCCTACACCGATGGAGGGAGGGAGGGAGGGGACGGATCTCGTGAAGTGAACATTTGACGGACCATAGAAAAACTACCACATATATATATTTTTTTCCGAGAGTATAAAAAAAGATGTCTTATTTTAGAAGAAGGCGCACGATGCAAACAACTCGGGTGTTACCTTGCTTCCAAGCGTGCGTACTAGACGTTCTAGAACGGAATAAGGGCTGGTTCTATCTTCAGGAAGGGTCGATCGCAATAATTTCTACTTCTGATTTTTGAAGCGCGCCCTTTAGGATTTTTTTTTTTTTTAATCTAGCGTAAGATGAATTTCCGTGCAGTAGCCTGGTACTGATAATCAAAATAAAGAAATACCAGTGTTTTCATAGTGTTTTGTTTTATATTCAATTTGGCTCGATACCGTAAACAATACAAAAAACAGAATAACAGAGATACGTTCGGGGAATCGCTAACTAAACCCTAACAACGCCCCAAAGCAAAAACAGAAAGTTTTATTTTATTTATTAGTTATACCCTCATTGTTATAAATATTTATAACGTATTACAATATTCTAATTGCGAATATACCGAGGGGAAAGCTCCCTCACTGATTCATATAAGCACTTGTCGTACACGTAAAATGTATCTTACAACAACTATTCGATACAAAAACAAAACAAACGAAACGTAATTAATTCAGTCGGCTATTCGCGCATCGGTCAGGCTCACGTCTTTCTTAAATAGCACAAAAAGGCACAGCGGAAGTGTGTTGCCCTTTGACCGGCAGAAATGCTCGCTCAAGGTTCAAACAAAATCAGTTTCAAAGTCTTTGCGATTAGCGTTTTCTTTTTTTTTTTTAAACGCGGTCACACTGATGATAATACATGCTAAAAAAGACGGCCATGCAAAAACTGTATGAGGCTTTTTTTTTTTTTCTTACATAACGACTGTAGGGGTAGTAGCGTTTTCACAACGCTGAGACGGCGTTTTGTTTTAAAAACAATCGTTTATTCCCGATGAGACGCTCGCTAGGGGCGCTTCTGTTTTCCTCACTATGGGTAGTGCACGTGTATGTCCTAATTTTCATAGTTCGTAGAAGCTTGGCATTACACGTGCTTGCACCAGCTACGCGAACCTTGCTTTTCCACCACGAGCGGAGATATATCTTTACCACGGAGGGTCGTAGCCGCAGAGCTCTGAACCCGAGGGCGAGAGTTCTCAGACACGTGAATAGACCTTTTGCCGAATTACTCGAGCATCAAAGAGAATGCCGGAAATGTAGGTACGCGTGCTGCGCGTGCTGGCGTCTGCAGCGGGAACTATTCGAAAGCAAACACCTAAAACAAATTGCACTTCGCATCCGAGCGTTCCAGAAATCTTTTGTATAGAAAAAGCGAGCACGTGCAGCGCGTGTACCTACGTTCCCGGCATTCTCTTCGATGCTTGGATAATTTAGCGAAAGGTCTATTCACGCGGTCAGTAGAGCCTCGACGTGCTCCTGTCAACGGCGGCGGGCGTTTTGTTTTAAAAACAATTATTTATTCGCGGTGAGAAGCTCGCAAAAGGCGCTTCTGCTTTCCTCACTACTAGACTATAGGCTCCGTGGCCGCGTCTCGAGCTCTAACGGCGTCGTCGGAAACCTCGGATCATGTTCGAATGGTTCGAGACGCTAGCCAAAGGGGCCCTGGCCGCGAGCGATGTTTATGCGCCAGCACAGACACAGCATCGTGAGAATCTCCTGCGAAGTGACTTCCCGGTTTCGCGGAATGCCGACTGTATACCATAGGTCAACCGCGACGCTTGCGTTCGCGAGATGCATGCGTGCTGTGTCTGGCATGTCCTCCGTTTATCTTTTTCTTAGTTACCTGATGCTTGCGCCTTGTGGTGAGAAGACCGTTTTTCTTGTGAGGCACGATTTTGAGGATTCTCGTTGAGATTGTCGGAATCGGCATATCTTCTCCGGCCCATAAACAAACCAGAGCTCGTTTCCTAATGTTTAAGCTCACAGCCTTGGGACCTGACCTTTTTTGACCCTCAGAAAGGGTGGTGTCCTCTATAGTCCGATTCGTCGAGGATGCGGCGATACCTCTCTACCCAATGCGATTCTCACTAGACACTGATTGGACGGGGCAGGCTCGAATTTTCAACTGGACCCGTGCGCCAGCCTTCTTTCCCACGACGCGCTGCGATACTTCTCTCCTCCGGCTACGAGTTAGCCGTCGTCCTTACCGTACGCGACTAGGCACTTGACGCCGAGCCGTCCGCCTTGCAGCTGTTTAACTTCATAAGCCATGTGTGGCAGTTAAAAAAGTGGTGCAACGATATTCAATTGGAATGTTTTCACTTTACACGAGCTTACTGGCACTAGTGGGACTCAAGGATACTCGCACGCAATGCCACTGTCCAACAAACTCCTTTGTTGCGGTGTAATTTCAAGGACAAAAGCGATCATTTTCATTTAATCTCTCCTTTGCAAAATTTGATGACGTAACGTGGGGATCGCAGTACACCCCAAAGTCCTCAATGACGATATTTGAATGCGGTTCATAGACTGGACCCGAGCATTGCGTGGGCGCTCGATTTGGGCTCGTGATAATTACGAGCTCGAGAAGCATTCGGGTAGTGGCCCATGTCCAATCGCTGCAACGACGACAATAGCCGAGCCATAACAATGTCTGTAACTCAGCACGTGTCCTGTGCTTTGCCAACCCCAGCGCGTGGCTATGATCAACATTGGCGGCATATAATTGGCTGCAGATCACGTGGCCGCTTGCTCTGGCAGCGAGTTGAGGGGGTGAACGTTGCTCGTTTTTCTTTGATTTTTTTGGGGGACTTCTATTGCGTGGGGTGAAAAACGGACGCGAGTTTCATAGGTTATTAACGTCAGAGATCAGTTCTTAGCGGTATTTGCGCAAAGTACAAAAATTGTTGCATCGCCCCTTTAATTACGGTTGCAGTGTTTTTTTACCCACTGTATTTATTACAACATAATCCTCCAAGTGGATTAACCCTCCGCCGTCAACCACAACGAAAAGAAGCAAGAAGTCTCCTTCAACCAGTCCGTCCAGCAACCGGCATCCTCATCCACGATTCCTCCCCCGGTCCACAACCGTATACAGACACCCCCAAGATTCCCATCGACGTCCGCGGACAAAACAATCTCTACTCGGGGAATCGCTAACTCAGCCCTAACTGCACCCGGGAGCGAAAAAGAACAACAACAGCAGAAACTGTCCTACTTTATTTATAAGCCCTATTCTCATTATCATCAATATTTATAACGTATTACGATATTCTAATCACGAATATACAGAGAAAAAAGCTTCATCCCTGATTCATAAGCTTGTCACAATCGCTGCTCGTAACAAAAATAAAACGAATAAAAAGCGAATAATTCTTCAGCCGACCATTCGTTCGCGCATCGGTCAGGCTCACGTCCCTTTTTAAGTAGCACAACGAGCAACCAAATCAGTCGCCAAAAGATAAATGCAGCACAGTGCGTTATTATATCCTTTGACCCGCGTAGAGGCACGCTCAAGGCCCTAACAAAATCAAAGTCTGCGATTAACGTCTTCTAAGCCGCTGGCACACTGCTAATGCATCATCAGAAAAAAAAAAAAAAACAGCCACGCAGACTGCTGCGTGTTTGTTCCTCGCATGACGCGTCACACTGGCCATACAAAAACAGTCTGCAGACATGTTTGAGGCAAACATACGTTGTAAACAAATATGCTTCGAAGATGCTTTGGGCACGTTCGCAGACAGCTCTGTCATCGTGTCCGCGGCGGACATTGTGTCCTTTGTACGATGTATGGAGCGGTGTGGCGCCAGCTTCATGTTTGCGAAAGATACGAGGAAGCCTGGGTATTTTGTTAGCATTTATAGACGGGTGTCTTTGTTTTTATGTATCTATTAGACGTTGCTATACCGAAGTACCGAGCAAAAAAAAAAAAGAATTTTTAAAGCACAAAATGCTTTTTATTGCTAACCCCCCCCCCCCCCCCGCGCCCCAAAATCCCAAAATTTTGTCCGTCTCTCCGTCCGTCCGTGCGCTTTCCGCTAAATCTAGCGGAAAGCGCACGGACTTCACGTGATGTCACGTGACCTATATACACTTCGACTCAGTTTACTGCTAAATTTAGCGGGAAATTGACGTCACGTGACCCATAAGGGAGATTGTCCCTCCATGTCCGCGAAACCTTGTAAACTAAAGATTTTAAAAAAACATCACGCGCCTGTAATTCTGTACTTACGGCGGGACGAGTACTTGCAGCGGGATGCATAAACCGGCATTCACGAAGGAGCTTGTGGGTGGATCATTCTTCACGAGCTTCTTTCTGCCTTCTGTAAAACCTGCAGAATGTTTTGAGAATTCAGAAATTGTTATGAGCGGTGGAGCCCCGACCGTCTCAATGATTTCCAGGCGGTTCAATCGTTTTCGAAGTGAAAGCTTTACCGTGGAAGACGCCCCCCCCCCCCCCCCCCCCCCCCCCCCCATGGAGGGCAGCCAAAAACGACAACTCACGATTAAAATGTCTTTGTGAAGGTGGCGGTTCAGGAAAATGTATGAGTTACGATGGACAAAATGAAGGAACTACTTGGTATAGATGACACGTCAACTTGAAAAATTTTGACATAAAAACTTGTTTACAGCAAAAAAAAAAAAAAAATCCGGCCAAATGTGTCCTTCACCAGCTGACACAAAAGCGCAAGGTATTCCGTGTTATCTTTTGCCGCCAGTGCCTCTAAAGATTCAAGGAAGGCTAGTCTGCTGCTTGGAAGCAAATTGCGACTGGTGCTGAGACCTCAGGTTTTAAACAGTGACCCCGAAACCGAGTCTCAACCCATGCTGTGGTAAAAAAAAAAAAAAGGAACTCCGCTACCTTAAGAAATTTCGGGGCCAGATCAGCCGGCAGGACAGCGTTTGCCATTTTCTTCAGATTCAAGGAAATCGTGGCTTCCGTCTGCCTTGAGGAGAGGTAAACTGTGAACTCTGAATGGTACATGGAAGTGTGCCTGCCAAAGGTGTTTGAATAACTACTCGGAGGTCGCTCCCGGAACGAACTGCGTCGTCACACATCTGGCAGAACGCAGAACTTGATCGCTGTTCTAGAATTGATCTGCTGATTCCACCCACCTATCCCCCTGATCTGGCATCCTGTGACTGTTGGCTATTCATTATACTGAAGAAACCGCTCCGTGGAAAAATGTTTGAGACAAGAAAAGACTCAATTTCAGCAGTCGAGATGTAACTTTATCTTCTGAAACCGGATGATTTCCGGCGTTGCTTCGACAGCTGGATTCATCGAATGAAAAAGTACTTCGAGGTGGCTGCTGATTGTGTTAAAAAGAGCTGAAGTTAACCCCTGTGAGTTGGCTGTGGAGAGTAAAACGTTTCCTAAAATTTTTAGAGAAGCTGAGGCGTAATAGTTTACTTGGTGAGCGGACTTTCGAAAAAAAAAAGTACCCTGAAAAACGCTTTGTCAGCGTGAAGAATTAAAAATTGTCGTAAGTAAACGTGTGACGAGGCTGATCAAAACTCTTGGAATGACCGGCTCGATGGTCAATTTAAATAGCATGCACGTATTCTTCAATGTCGACGGCTGTCCGGTCCTTCCGATGAAACGAGAGGAAGCAATCATATCACCAGGACATACACGGGCGCCTATCTAACTCATTTTCTTTCATACAGCACCGTACTCTGTCCCATTGTCCGCAGTGCCGGCCCCGTTAGCCTTGGGGATAGCCATTGTTGGGGCGGCGGCTGCGACCACCAAGGTCGATTCTTGTGGCCAGGAGGAAATGAAAAATTGCCCAGTATACAAGCTGCAATATTGGATCGTGCGGGCATGAAGTGATCCCGTGGGAACGAATTCACGTTTTCTTACTTCGTAATATAGGGCACAACGTATGGACTTGCCCGGTGAAAACAAGCCGTCACTGAGAACTTAACAAAGACGTCGCAGCGAATTCCGAGCAACTTATTATCGCTCGCCGCAGTCATTGATATGGCTGCATTTGCCGATAATTAAGCCGGAAAACAAATGACGAAGCAAAGAAGCCTAACATAAAACACTACCTACGTTTTTCAAGCTGTCAGTGATTGTAGTTGCTAGACTAACCTAACCTGACCTAACCTAGCCTAGCCTAGCGTGACATAACCTAGCCTAACCTAACCGAGCCTATCCTAACCTAACCTTACTTAACCTATCCAGCCTAGCATAACCTAACATAACCTCGTCTTGCATGACCTAACGTAACCTAACCTAACCTAACCTGAGCCTATCCTAACTTAACCTGGCATAACCTTGCCTAGCCTACCATAACCTAACCCAACCTTACCTAGCCTAGCCTAACCTAACCTCACAAAACCTGACCTAACCTAATTTAGCCTAACCTAGCCTAACCTAGACTAACATAGCTTGAAGCATTTTGAAGCCGTTGGTGCTTTCCGTAGTAACGTAAGACAACAAACTCAAACATCTCTGATGGACGTTAAGAAATTGCGATGATCCCCGAAGCCAATGCTACTTCAAACCAAAGATAAGCCCCAGTGCTCCAGGATATTTATTTTTAATAAAACAAAATTTCCCAATGTAACTTGAAAGAACAAACATTTTATTCGTGACTCTAGCGACCCATAGAAAGGACGCCACTATCGGGCACATATGGCGGTCTAAAACAGGTCGTGCCGTGCCGTGCCATGTGCCAGCTTCACACAACGCTGGGTCATCAGCAAGCAAGCATTAGACTCGAAATGGTTTGCCCCAATTTTTATCCTCCACGTTTCGAACCTGCGGGAATGTGTTGGCGTGAGCGACCCTCCAGATGCTTAACTTTATTCGAGGAAGCGATGAAAGGACTGCCTACTGTTCTTCTATGGTGCCGATGAACGTTGATAAACGCGGAATGGCTGATTCACGCGGCTGCGTAGACTGCGTTCAGACCAACCTGGGTAACAAGCCGATACTATAGTTACGACAAAATCCCCGAAACAATCGTTCCATCGCGCAAACCACCGACAACATGTAATCACGGAGGCCACAAGAGACAAGCAGAAATCGCGAAGGGACCTGTTCCGGCCAGTTCAGCGTTCTTCCCCTTGGTGCCGTCCGTTTTGCTGGAGTCGCAAATAGCAACTGACAGGGTAAGGAATTTAGAGGCGTGGCTTATCTTGTTCACGCTTCTTGCTTGCTCTTGGAAAAGCCCACATCGGACCCTCAAAATCTACCACCTAGACATCGGCAACTGATCGCATAGGACGTGCAAGCCTGGAGTGGCTTTCTCCAGGCCCCTCTCGGAGTGTGTAGCTTTGTTTGTATGTGTTAAGAACTACAGAGCGCACAATCTTCACGACATCGATCCTTCCTGGAGAGGGCTGAATTCACACACTCGAGTGCGCTTTCGCACACGCTAACCCAACTTTATGATATCGGTCATTCCTCGAGAGGACCAAATTCACACACTCGAGCGCGCTTCGTTCAGTGTGTCGTTCGTGCACCATTAGGAACGCTTTCAGAGCCCCTATCGGTTGTTCGTTGATAAAGCATGCAGTCCACGCTACGAACGACCGTGCGTGAAAGAACTCCTGGAACGAATGCGGTCTTGGGAGCCACGCTGCGGAAGGCAGAAACTTTCCCATTGGCCTCCTATGGAGGCCTTTTCTGCGAGCTCACGAAAGTGGATTTTCCTTTTCAATCGAACGCGTGTGAAGAGCAGAGATCATAAAGAATTCCACTGCCCATCTTAGCTCCGACCGTCTTTAAATCGCAGGCACCTCGCATTTTAGTAAGGTCATGGTCACCACAGGAGCTCCATCGCAATTCGATTAAACAAAGTATCATGCCACTCACGTTCCATTGTGTGCCAGATGATGTACGTACTTCAGTTTCGACGGCCGTTCTTGTGGCTTTCAATGCTTTGATTCGGTTCGATGTCCCAGAAAGTCAGACGCTGTCTTACGCAGGGGCCAAACAGCTCTCGCATGGACACTGCGCGATATTGTTAGCAGGAACACAACATCGGTGCTTTCTTGTCATTTATGGGTATAATAAAATAGACCGCTTACGCTGGATCGCCCCGACCAGCGACTCTCGCCGTACTTGTAACATTAAAGGTGCCTGAGGAGGTTTCCGAGATCGCCTATGGCGATAACTCACTCCACGGGCTTTAAAGAGGCGATGCAACAATTTTCGTACATTTGCGCAAATACCGCTTAGAACGGATCCCTGACGTTAATGACCCATGAAACACGCGTTCGTTTTTTACCCCACGCAATAGAAGTCCCAGAAAAAAATTAAAGAAAAACGAGCAGCGTTTACCCCCTCAACTCGCAGCCAGAACAAGTGGCCACGTGATCTGGAGCCGATTATATGCCGCCAATGTTGACCATAGCCACGCGCTGGGGTTGGCAAAGCACAGGACACGCGCTGAGTTCCAGTCATTGTTATAACTCGGCTATTGTCGTCGTTGCAGCGATTCGACGCGGGCCACTACCCGAATGCTTCTCGAGCTGGTAATTATCACGAGCCCAAATCGAGTGCCCACGCAATGGTCGGGTCCAATCTATGAACCGCATTCAAATATCGTCATTGGGGTGTACTGCGATCCCCACGTTACGTCATCAATTTTTGCAAATGAGAGATTAAATGAAAATGATCGCTTTTGTCCTTGAAATTACACCGCAACAAAGGAGTTTCTTGGCCAGTGGCGTTGCGTGCGAGTATCCTTGAGTCCCACTAGTGCCAGTAAGCTCTTGTAAAGTGAAAAACATTCCAATTGGATATCGTTGCACTGCTCCTTTAAGCATCCTAGCAATCTATAAATCATAACAATGCGCCGCCGATTTTGATGTTAAACAAAGTAATAAAAGATCGAAATTATTTCCAGCGATCGGAGGAGCTTTGTTCCAGCAGCCAGGACGACATGTGACCCATTAAAACGCGACATTTCGTTGAGATCGCAAACGTTGTTATATTACAAAATTTGTATGTTTTTGTAGACGATAAAAGTAAATAAGAGTAGTCGAAAAATGTTAATTTTTCGTGATGAGGGAACATAATACTGCAATAATCGTCTCCACAACAACGCACTATGTGTTTTCTTTACTTTTTTTGTCTTTTGGGGGAGTTATGTGTCCGGCCGTCAGCTCTCGAGCGCTCGCTCGCTGAGTTGAATCGTAGTTCGGGATGTATGGGCAACGAGCCGCGCGCATTCGAGATTTCACTCCGCGGTTCCACCGGTCGGAGGCGCGAGGATTCTTCGCTTTCTATTGGCTGACAGTGGTCCTGGGTTCGGAACATGCTCCTTCCATCGTCGAAGATGAACTTGGTGTGTTGCGATCTTTGATTGCTTTTTTTACTAAGAAAATCGGCCTGGAATCGTCATGATTTAGGGTTTTCTAGGATACTTAGAGCCAGCAGACGGAGTTATCGCTATATTTAGGCGATTTTAGAAACCTCCTCAGGCCACCTTTAGTAAATTATTAACAACTTTTCGGTTAAAAAAAACAACAAAAGTCGCCTCTTTGGCGTGTTAGCGTGGCAAAGGTAGTGAGTGGTAACACGGACTGTGATGTGTTAGTGTGGAAAAACTGTGTACACAGCTGGAGACGGGATGGCACGATCACTGTAGCAATATGTCACCTTCCGCGGTAGCAACGCAAACGCGACTTTCTCAGAGCTTGTTGGAGTGTGAGACAATGATACTAGATAGAAGCCAGTTGACAAGCTTATAGAATGCCTGGTGCCTTTTCGAGGCGAGTGCGCTCGGTGGCGCTCGCTACACTATCAGCCCGCCCAATAGACAAAAGCTGCGGAATCGGTGGAACGTTGGATGCAGATCATACCTGTGGTGGAAAAACATTCAATCGGGTTTTTTATGGTTAACAAAGTTTGCGCAAAAGCTGACGCAAAAAGAGCGTCGTTCGGAAATGGTCCTTCTTAGGGTGCCTTCATGTGCGCTTTGCTTGGGGTGATGACATCTGGCCATTTTGTTTCGAACGGTTATTTTTATTTTTTGTTCTGAGGCGCGTAAAGAAGCGTGTCCCTGCACGCGCTCGTGGCGCTGACTGTGCTACGGCGACATTTTGTTTCCTGCGATTTCTTTGTATTTTCCCTGTGAGCGCGTGCTGTCGGCATCGGGTACTACAAACGATGGCATCACCCTAAACAGAAGGACATTGAGGCATTCTAGTCCTTCTTCGTTGTCCATGGAAGCATTGGCGTCGGTGGCGCTTTAGGAACGATATCCGCCCGCACCTGCTCACGTGCAGGCAACAGAGAACTACCGATTTCGAACGCCCATCTTTCAAGGAGCTTGTCAATTAAAAAGCGACCCAGTTACTTTATGTCAGCCAGCCTATATGTTGTCAACTGATAGTGTGAGACGCAGTAACGGAGTGGACGGAAAACAGGACAATTAAAACTCGGCAGCGCTGAGTCTGCGCCGAGCCGAGCCGGAGCTCTGTCGCCAGCTGGCGGTAGAAGAAAATCGAAAATTCGAACATGATACATGAATGAACCTGTTACTACCGTTGAAGTATATATAGTTGCGGCAAAGTGTTTCTCTGCTTTTTTGTCGCTCTCTGTCGCGCTCTTTTAGATGCGGAGCATCTCTTGCTCGGGTCTATGTCCCGCGGCGTCGGCGTCGGCGTCGTAGTCCGCACTCACATTACGCATGCGCAACTCTCCTCCTTCCCTCTCTCCAACAGCTGTGCGTTACTCTCTCCGCTCTCTCTCTCTACCAGCTGCGTGCACTTCGCGTGCGTTCGCTTCTACTCTCACCGCGCGCGCATGCGCAACTCTCCTCCTCTAGTCTCCTCTCCTTCAAGTGTGAATATAAGCAGCGGTAGCGCTCTGCGCGCGTTCAGTTCAGCGCTGTTGACTCCACTTCACTCCGTTCTTCCGATGAAGTGTGATAGAAGCAACAGTCCCGTCAGTTAGTGGGTTGGCGCAAGCAAGCGTCAGCACCACCCCACAAACTAACAGCAACGCTACGTCCACTGAAGACAAAGCTGCGCAGCGAAGGGCACGCGACGCTGAGCGCAAATGCTTGAAGCGAGCGGCAGACCCTGAACTACGGCAACGAGAAGCGGCGTCCATTCGTCAACGTCGAGCGGCGGATGCTGAACTACGACAACGTGAAGCAGCGGCGGTTCGAGAACGTCGAGCAGCAGAACCTGAGGTTCGGGACCGTGAAGTTCAACGTAAACGTACGAAGCGAGCGGCGGAACCCGACCTTCGAGAACGGGAAGCCGCGTTGGTTCGTGAACGTCGAGCAGCAGAACCTGAGGTTCGGGACCGTGAAGTTCAACGTAAACGTACGAAGCGAGCGGCGGAACCCAAGTTAACAACGTTACTAACAACGTTACTAACACCGTTAATAACACCGTTAATAACGATCCGCGATGCTCCGCATCACCCCATGGTTCCCCTCGGGAAGATGGTGTAATTTTTTTTTCTCTGGAAGCCCTGAGCGCACTCGTTTCACGGAGAAGGGCGCCGCTGAATTTCTGAACACGTGATGTTTTCTCCCCGCCGGGAAAACACGGAAGCACTCGAAGAAGACGTTCGGCTGACACTGTAGTCCTCTTCTATTAGTGACACAACGAGCGTGTGTCAGCATTCAACTGGCAGTCGGCTTATAGACGTTCGTCACTGGTTATGTGACGGAAATGGTTAGGTGCCAGCCAGGCACGTAGCCAGGAAGGGGGGGGGGGCGATTTCCCCCCCCCCCCCCGAAATCTTTCATTTTGCTTGGACCTCCTTTCCTCCCTCCCCCTCATACAGCATTTTGTCATGGGCGACCCCCCCCCCCCTCCTTCCCCCCCCCCCCCAAAAAAAAAAAATCCTGGCTACGTGCCTGGTGCGAGCCATATAACACATTCTGTGTTGAAACAACAACAAAAATATGGCAACCGCTTGCAGTACTAATAGTGTCGCACTATGTTACGTACTTACGCTAATTAGCGCACCATTTCTCACCTATCGCGAACTTCAAAGTCTGAGCAGGAATCGAGATTATGTGTGTCTGACAAAAATGAACAATCGAATGTGGCACCCACCTGAGTTGTTAGCAGAAAGCAGGCCTATCCCGCCGTCATATATCAAAATAAATTGGCCAGACCTTTTTTTTTTCTCAACGCGCATAAAACCGTTAGATCTCATAAGTTTAAAAACACCGAGTCTTTTATGCACCAACTACGACGTACTCGATGCCAACCATCCTCAAAACTTTAAATCAAAGACAGAGACTGTACCTGCGCAGAAATTAAGAACTTTATACAGCTGTGTGAGGAACAGGGTGTTAATCTTGTCTCAAAGTGTCCTTGTGCCAAGATAACAAAGAGTTTTAGTAAATCGTGTTTTCAGGCCACGCAATTTGTAGCGGGAGCTCGCGCTGCCACTTCGATGCATGCTCTGAAGCGCGCGCTCGTAGCGGCAGCGGGCATTAGACAACGATTTACTAAAACTCCTTAACATTCGCAGCGCACGCTCTCGCACGTCTGCTTCTCTACGCAAGTCCTGAGATAGTGTATATATCGTGCGAGTTCTTTCGCGTGGTGCGGTCCATCGGGCTTACGTTCAAACGAAACAAGATAAGGGAGCCGTGATTCGAAGGCGTTTCTGCGCGAGAAAGTATACTTATAACGGGCACGACATTACAGGCACGCACACGTAGATGTACACACTACTCACGCACGCAAACCAGCAAAAACAAATACAATCGAGAAACAGTTGCAGTCGGGTGCTCCGCGCGACTGCGAAGCAGTAGCGCTCGGTGGCGGCCGTAGCGTCCCGCGGCAACGGACTCGATTTCCGCCCGATGTCACGCATCGGACACGCTTTCCATCTTCCGCGAACACGAAGACGCGATCACGGGCGTCTCGGACGGGCTTCCGAACCGCCGGTGTTCGTGCGCCGGTCGTTTGGAGGTCGGCGCTGCGGGCGAGGGGACGGGTCGCTCGAGTTGACCGTCCGAGCGTCGACGTCGTCGTCGTCGTTGTCCCTCCTGCCTGGGTTCAACGCGACGGGACGACACCAGTCCGCTCTCTTCGGATTCTTCGCGGTTTTATATATTTCGGAGGTCCTTGTGGCCAGGGGACCCGAGAAGATGAACGCACCTCGACACGGGCGTCGCACCCTAAGTGCAACCGTGAAATTGCAGGACAGCAGAAGGGAGCCGTTGGTCGTCGTCGCGTTACAAGGAGACGAGTTTGAGGAAGTGTCTTTTGATACATGATTATAGTATATTTATGCGTTCATTTCCTAAGGTGTTGTGCGATTTTTTTATCTATCGTTATTTGTTTTTGCCCGGTGGAGGCTAAATGGGTCGTGACATGGAAACTACACAACACGGTGTTGTTCTAAACAAGAAAAGAGTTTAGAGACACAGATGTTACGCTTCATACAAAAAAAAAAAAAAAAAAAGCTTGGGCTTATTGCGAAAGGGAGTCCGTATCATAACGTGAGTCAATGAGGAAATGCGACCAACGGGTTGTAGAAAGGGGCGCTGGAGGTATCCTGACTTTACGTGTGTGGTTTACACACTATATGGCTACTCTCGTAAATGTAGAGAACGTAAAAAGAACATAACTAAATCTCAGACTTTGTGGGGCTTTTCCAATAAGGCTTCTTGATGCTATTTTGTTATCGAGTTTTCAGGAATTCGTTGCAACCATCTTGAAAAGTGCGTTGACACGTTATTATATGGGCGCAATGAACGTATCATACTCACAAAGCTTGGCCGACTAGAATACACCGATATCGCGATAACACAATAGGGCGTGTTATCTTATTAACACCCTTCGTTATGGGCCAACAACACAAAGTGGCGGAAGGAGCATGCTATTTCCCAGTTGCCAGACTCGCAACCGTTGTTGCTAAACTGTTGTCATCTTAAAAAAAAAAAAAAAAAATCTACCGAAATTTACTAGTTTAAACGACTCTAAGCGTACACTACACTCTAAGAAAGGCCTGCACGTCTACTTACCCGCAAAACACTCGAAGAGCTAAGCTCTCCGATCTACGAAATCAGCTCAGCGATTGATGAGGCGGAACATCCGTTTAGACCTGAAAGTGAAGTCTGCGTAATGCCACAGCGCAGACTTAAATTTGAGGTCTCAACAGACGTTCCGCCTCATCATTCGCTAAGCTGATTTCGTAGATCGCACAGATTGGCTCTTCGAGTGTTTTGCGGGTAAGCAGACGCGCGGGCATTTTTAAGAGAGTCATTCAAGGCTTCCTTTCATACAACAGATTAGTACGGTGACTGCCAGAGTGGCGAGCGTCTCTTGCCGGCTTTTACTTGTCAGCACGGTTTTCGAGGTGTTGACGCCGACCAGCAGACAGACGACGGAGCCCCAATTAATACAACCAATGTAGCAGTTACTTTGTTCATTGAGGCGGGGAAAGTAACTTCCCGATAACAATGGAGAATCACCTTGTGACCCACATCACACTCGTCCTGCGTCAACGCCTAGTCCACAATAGTATTAAATTTACAATATGGCAATATGACGTTGTCTCGGCACAATATAACTCATATAGCTCATCACAGCAGTGACGACAAACTTCTAAAAAAAGACCGTTTTTTGTTGGCGTACTCATAAACAGCGTTGTATTGTTATATATAAACAAAAATCGGCAATATAGGTTGTCCGCACACCAAGATAAGATTAGAACGACCGCTCTGTTGTCGCGTTTTATTAGTGCACCACGTAGTTTCTTTTGGCAATTGGTTATAGTGCCGTTAAAGCGAGGCGCCCATGGCAGTCGCTCGCGATAATCTTGCGGACTGTGGCTGGTTTACGAGGCATCCGAGATTATCGCTCTGTACAGATCAATTATATAAAGAAGCCACCGGCAGCAAAATGGTTTTAGACGGATTACGCATGTTAAACCAAACATAATACGATCAAACCCATATAGTTCAAAGGGCCGCTGCGTTGAATGGCGTTCGTAGAGGAAACGGGCAAGATATGGCCCTCTCGCCGCAGTCTGTCTGGTTTTTATATGCCACGGAGAGAAAGAACGTCTGCGACGCTATTATTCTAGATGCGAATCTGTATATACAACGCAGCGTACCTTGATTGTTTCTTTACGCTTATTAGAGACCACACGGCGGAAGGTCTATACCTCAACGTTTGAAACTTACGAGTAAGAGGCTTCCGCACAAACTTCTTGTGCGCTTCATTCTTTCCTGTTTCACTGAAAGCATAGTTCACTAGAAGTGGCCTGAAGAACTTTGTTCAAATGAGATGAACCAGTTCATGGCGATGAACCTCGTTGTTGGTTGGGTAGACTATCAGAGGAAGTCATAGACTGCTGGCTCTGCGGACCTAATTAAGTGTCCCAAGGGGTCGCCAGTTCCTCACACGTTGCATGATGACGCTTCTGCCGCAAACATTTCGAGAATGTAGAGCAGGTCTTCTGAGGGATACAGGAGCCCTCCTCGATCCAGGTGCTTCGTAAGAACCTGCAAATCGATATTGGTCTTCGGTTTTATTATATTACATGAGCAGGAGAGGCATGCCAAGCGTTCGTTTACGACACGGGTGATGCCGCCTCCGATCTGTGCCGTTGCAGATAACTCAAGGCCCGGCATTCTTCTTACAAAACGATGGGACCAACGTTCTTATATCTATCAATTGACAAGCTCCACAGAAGAGCGGCGTTCGACATCGGTTCTTCTCTGTTGCCTGCGCAAGCGAACAGGTACAGGCGGATAGCATTCCCCACCAGCAACGAAGAAGGACCGTTTTCGAACGAAGCTCTTTTTGCGCAAACTTTATGTTTATCATTAAACCCACGATAGAATCCATTTCCACCGCAGATAATGGGCATCCAACGTTGCACCGGTTCTGCCGCTTCTGTCCCCTGGGCGGGCTGATAGCGTAGCAAGTGCCACCGAGCGCACGCGCCGCGACAGGGCAGCAGGTTTTCTAGGAAGCTTGTCAACTGACTTTGACCTATGGTAATGCTGGATGGGACAGCGTAGCGAAAATTTTCGCAGCACTTTCTGGAAAATAGAATGATGCGGTGACTAGCACTGTAAGTAGCGCGCAAGGGGAGGACAAGCAAGTTTATCAATCCGTCCCTCACAGGCGAACTACTTGCCCCAGCTGGGTAATAATAGGGTTTCGCATTGTAAATTGCGGATCGCCGGGACACCGCTAAGCACGACGATCGAGCAAGGTGATGTAGGAGGTTATGCGTGCTCTAACTGAGCAAGGCGCTGTCTCGGCTATCCTAATTTCGCACGCTCAAGGTCACTTTTAGTTGTTTTATTATTTTCTTTCTTTTTTAGTGGCCGTCGAGGACGCTGAGGAACGGGGTTCCGTTTAGGATTCGGTAAAGCCCCCTCATGTTTTAAAAGTAGCGCAAGGTGCGTCGATGCAAGAGGTACGCGCAACGTTCAGCCCTTGGGAAGCTCATGGTGGCATAGCGCTAGAGTGTACTAGTACAATGTACTAACAGAGCAGCGCTGAGCTAGATTTCAGACACCATGTTCTTTCCAGAAATGGCGCGGCACGTGTCTCGAGCATTTCCACAATCATGAATTTCACCACTTTTCCCAAGATGGAGGGGCTTTAGGATTCGGTGCGGCGCTGGCAGACATAGGGAAACTTTTGTAGACCCTTTTCACGGTAAACGCCACCAGGTGGTGCTCCAGTCTTTAACGCCCTTTATAACGCCCCAGTCACGCCCCAGAGAACTTCCGGTTCATAGAGAGAATGAACAAGGTCCACCTTAACACCGCAGCTTGAAATGTCGATGGAACGTTTAATCACCGGTCCTCCAGGTGAACGCAAGAAGAACGAAGACGTGCGAGATTTGTTAATTTCTCGAATATCCTTGTAAACCAACTTGCCTCATCCAAGACGTTAAATTGTACAGCCGAAAGCCCTCGTTAAAGGGACCAGGAAACTATTTTTCTAATTTCGCTAAATACTACTCAGAATTACTCCCTAACGTTACTAACCGAATAAACTTGCCTTATTTTTTTTCTTTTGAGGTTGACAGTCAGCAAATAGGTTCGAGAAATATGAGCATCGTTCATCCCCTCAACTCGGAGCGAGAACAACCAGCCACGTGGCTTGGTGCCTATCCCAAGCGGCTAACGTTAATCATAGCTACGCGCTGGGATCGGCAAAGTAGAAAACCCGTGCTGAGCTTCAGGCATTGTTAAAGTTTGACTATTCTCATCACCGCAGTGGTTTGATACGAGCCACTATCCGAGTTTTCCGCCGAAGCATTGATTGTTGCGAAACCGAAGGCGAGTGCTCACGCAGTTCTCATGTCCCATGGGGCGGGGTTGTTTCGATCCCAGAATTACGTCATCAAGCCTTGCGAAGGAAATAGTCCCCTCTTATCCTCGCAGTTTCACCGCGGCCAAGAAGCTTCTGAATCAGTGGCGGTCCGTGCGAGCATACTTAGGCCAGACTAGGACCAGCACGACTCTGTAAAGTCATAGGCATTCTAACCCGATTTGGTTTATGGCCCTTTTAAATCTCCGACTTTGTTGTGCGTGTACCATTTATTCTTTCTATCACTGGTGACATAAGCAAACTCGACAGGCTTGCAAAGATGGAGGGACCGAAAGTCGCTTGGGACGCAAGCGGCAGTTCATGTTAATAAACAGCAAAACGAAATGTGGAGGTGGGCTAGGGGCACGTCATGAAGGCGGGCGAGGACAAGATGGCGGCGTCTGCTGCATCGCCGATGGCCGACGTTAGCGTACGTGAGCGACGCACTTACTGTTTCGGAACGCAGGGGGAGGTATTCACAGGCAATCGTAGCATCAAAAATTGCAGGAGAGTGCATGTTCAAGGGTTGGAGCTGACTTTATGACGATCGCAGCCTCTATTCCAGCACGTCGTTATGGTGGCTACAAGTTGTGAATGGGGCCAGCTGAACATGAAAAACACACAGAGAAAAAAATATAACATTCGCACAACGTTGTGACATTCAAGTTATAACACTCCACCATAACGTCGTGGAAGCCAGCGCTCTCTCGAGTGCAGCCATTGTTGATGCAATGGCCATGCGGCTCCTGACGTCACTCCCGTTTGCATTCTTTGGAAGCGTTTATATTTTCCTTTTCGTTTTGACTGAGATGAAAATATCCTCGTAGCACGTGCTAAAAACGTTTCCAAAGTCAATAAAGGCTCGTTCTGCTTTTTTTCTTTTATTCTTGTATTCCTTAAAATATTTCCTTCGCTTTCGCAAGCGACGCTTGGCAACATTGTAGAATAGGTCTGCCCGTCTGCCTCACCTGGGCGCGCGGTTCGAGGTTAAGCCGGGATCCCACTTGCAAAGGTGCATACACCATTCCAATATTTACAAGTCCTCAGCATAGCGTGCGATCTCCCCAGCCTAGCACGCGCTTGTTCGCCACTTCGGAAAGTGAGCAAATCACGAGTTTACAAACACTGAAAATGGAACCGGCCAGGAGCCCTTTTTTGAAAATGTCTGTTCGCCTCGAAATCCACCAGTTTCCGCGGATGTGGCGTCACCTGGCGGCAGAAATGAAATATGAGGTATCGAGGATACTGGGTATGATAGGAACGCCATTAGACTTGACTTCTCCACATTGCTGGGTTCTCCTTGTCATCGGCGTTTCAGTCTAGAGTTTGCGGCTCCGCTACTTTTCGGTAACCGGTGATGATGGCCGAAGACGAGAACATCCCGTTCTCGTTTCAAGCCGACGGCTGGGTTGAAAACCCTCCGCAGTGCGCAAACTTGTCGTAAGACGAAGTGTGGCGATACTTGCGCAGCAAGTCGGACTCGGTTCGGCATGGCAACCGAGGATGGGCCTTCAAGGATGAAGGTTATGTCCGCCTTCACTTACGAAAAATGGCGGTGAAGCGTGAAGCTTTCCCAAGCTTTCCTACCAAGTCATACACTTGGATTTGGATACGGCTAATTGACACTTCAGTCGTATCCAAATCCAAATCCAAACTCTCGAACCGGGAACCCGGAAAGTGGTGGATTCAATCGACACGGCTCATGTAGGGAAAAGCAGAACTACGCAAATTTGTTTTACACTTACTTGGAGCAAGACGAATGCTACGCACGCGAGGCTGAAGCCACAGGAGGCGTAAATGCAGCGCTCGCGCACTGGAATCAACTGCTAAGAGCTCGTGTTCTGTACTTTGCCCGTGCTTTGGGCCGTTATTGTCATAGCCTCCTCTATTGGGCAGGAGATCGAACTATAGGGGGCGCTTTATCGAGCTTGTTGTCCCCACAGCCCGGTGTTTACCAACACAGCATAACAAAGAAATTGAACCTGGCCGAGCACGGTCTGGGCACGAGCGCTTCGCTCTGACCAGTGCTTTGGTCGCACGAGGAGTGGCCTTCGAATCGTCATCTTCGATTTCTCGGATCAAAAACAAACAAGAAAATACGGTTTGTTGTCCCCACAGCAGAAGCGCACCGCTAGAGGCGTGACTGTTCGATCTCCTCCCCAATACTGACAAAGCCTGGCAGATCGTCACGTGACGCGGCCGCCGAAAGTGAAAAGGTAGAGTAAACAAGGAGGTTATAATGGGCAGGAGGTGGCGTCCCTATCCCCAATGCATGGAGCGAAGTGTAACGGAAGTAGGCGTGGCCACGAGCCGCGACGAGCATTTCTTGACCAATGGGAAGCCTAGTGAGTGGGCGCCGCCATTAATTTCGGTGCAAACAACCGCGTTGCGATGACATTTCCGTGGCAACGCGATTGTGTGCACCGAAAGTAATGGCGGCACCCACTGTTATTTGAAACAGCGCTTAACGGGAGACTTTTAAACCGGTATGGTCGGAATTGGATGAGATTATTATAAACGAACGCCTGGTTGCCCAGCAGAAAGTAAGTGACTAGAGTTGAGACGCTCTAGACGACGCACCGACTGAATCGGTGTCGAACAGGCGAGATTTCGAGCCCAACACTTGCCTGACCAGTAGGACTAGGAAGTCGGCGTGTAGCGGACGCTCTCGACACCGCGCGACCGCGCCTGGAGCGTCGTCTCGAACGAGTCGTCGTAGCGCGGCTTTGGAAAGCGATCGCGAGTCAGTCATCGTAGGCACGAACGCTGAGAAGGGCATGTTGGTTTCACTCCGCCGTGACGAGTATTCGGGTTCGCATCGAAACATCTTTTGGTGCGCCGATCGAATCGAAAGCCAGCCGCGACAGAGAGCAGACGAAGCAGACCGCAGGCACGGAGCAGACGTAGCCTAAGCCTAACGACCGAGCGGAGAGCAGACGATGGGAGCATGGTTGAATTTAGTTTGGATGAGAGAGCGTCGGTGCGCGGGGCAGTCTGGGATTGGGTTGTTCTTCCGGCGTCGCTGGGCATGACGTCATGCCGGGTCCTGCCCTATTTAAACGTCCTTGTAGAGCAAAGGATGGATGGATGGATGGATGAATACGGCTGAGCCCTTTGGATCGGGCGGTAGCTTACGCCACCTAGCCATTTTGTCTTACCCTGTAAGCTTAGAATATTTAAATGTGAAAACTATATTCACTCCGTACTGAAAAGAACGTGAGGCTATAAAACCCCCTTGCCATCAGTTAATAAGAGAATGCCTAGTTTTCTCTCGCTTTCTGCCACCATTCACTTAATCTTTGCTTGGTAATCTCTACTGTCTTGAAATCCACTTTTCCTTCGCTGTCTCTAAAACCCAGCGACTTTATTAAATCTATGTTGTCTTCGGTATGCATAGGGTGAAGCCCTTTACAGTAGAGTATCAAGTGCTCGGCCGTTTTGTCCTCCTCTCCACAAGCAGCGCACACTGTGTCCATTTCCTGGTACTTCGCTCTGTGTGTTCTGGTTCGCAAAACACCTGTCCTTGCCTCAAACAACAATGAGCTTCCCCTAGAATTGTCATAAATGCTTTCTTTGGCAATAACTGTTTTTTTTTTTTTTAATCTATAGCTTTCCAGAGACTTCTTTGTCTGCATTCCCTCTAGCCACCGATCTCTTTCTGTGGCCTTAACTTTCTTCTTAACTGAGACCTGCTCTTCCGTAACCCCACTATAGCCTAAAAACTTTCCTCTTAATTTCCTAGTGCGCTGTCTTCATTTTGTGTCTATACTCCTCATGTATAAATAGCTGAAAGCCTTTCGTCAAGACAACAGTCATGTAACGGGCGCCCCGCTGCAGCGAGACGCCGAAACCAGGGTGTCGAACCGAAACGTTTTTCGTTCCGGTTTTCGTTCCGGTTCAGGGAAAACGGTTCAGCTCCGGTTCAACTCCGGAGTGAAAAAATAAAGGTTCAAACCGGTTCGAACCGGTTCGTACTCATATGCTACAAAAACAATTGACGACAGCAAAAGATAAATTCTGCATATTTTATAAACGTCTTACATATAAAAAGCAAAGGCTCACGTTACTGTGTGGAACGAACGAGCTAGTGCTGGAGCACCTCGGGATGTGGGTGAAAGCGCGCGCAGTTCAATGTCAGGCAGCTGACCGAAGAAGCAGGACGTCGTCAAGCATATCCGGGGAAAGACGGCACCTCTGAGACGATAAAATGAACTACAGTGCATAAAAGGCTCTCTCCACGCCCACCTGGGTCGCAGGCCCTCCCAGGGCTGCTTGCGCCAATGCGTAGAGTTTTGGATTGCGTTCCCTTCTCTCCGCCCAAAGCTGCAACACGTTAGCGTCCCTTGAAAGCCGCGGCTGGCCTTGTCTAGCATTTCCAGGAGGCATGCTATATCAAGTTGGCTACTGGTACCTCGAACGTGCACGCCAGCCTCAACCTCTCTTTTCCTTGAGGAGCGCTTGCAGGGAGTCTTCCGGATCATCTGGAGCCGCCGCAGTTTCAGAAGAAAGGGTAGAATCTTGCTCGCATTGCAGAGGTGTGATTCGCCTCCAAGTCTTTGTCAAATGCAATGTGGCCCGGTACCTTTGCTCAGGTGCGAAAAGAAGGCGGTAGCGGGGATCCATGTACACTGCTGCACAGAAGACATCCGTGTCAAGAAGTTGTAGCTCCCTGTTTTTCATTGACTGGACCAAGGCATTTGCTAACGGCGACGATATCTGGGAAGTGTCCATGGGACATCTCAGCCATGGTCAGTACAAATCTCCAACAGTGGTCTGTTCCTTCGGCAATGTCTTTGTCGCCACTTCTGACGGACGAAGCGATACTGCGAGCATTTCGACTTCCGCCCATACGCCTTTAGTCAACCTGGAGTTTTCTTACTTCGAGAGGAGCCCTCCAGCGAAGCCTCCTAGTTCAAGTAACCTGGTGAACATATGCTGCGTGGGCATCCACCGCGTTGGACAGTCAAGCACTGGTTTCTTCAACCCCAGCTTCAACCCGAACCAGCCGAATTGCCGAGCCGAGGGCCTCGCAGAAGAGCGAGTAAAAAAGAACACTGGTATAGAGCTCAACGCTAAGGTGGACTGCAGCGGACGCTAGCAGCTCGCCTAGCATATCCAGTGCTAAGAGCCTATATTCCCGGCTGAGCAGAGACGCGCGGAACGTGAAGTCTCTTTGGACGATGATCAGAGCGCTGAATTTTGAAGATGGCTCGTAGGAATGGCCGCGGTCCATCTTAGGTTGAAGCTGAGCATAAGCAACAAGAGTCGTCGCGTCTCTGAACGCGCCTGAGAGTCTGGACAGAGTATGCGGCAACTCGCGAGGCGCGTCGGACCAATACCACCTAGAACACAAGGCCTGCGCGTTTCCTCCTCTAAACGTCATCACTAGTAGATCCCCTCAGCGCCCCCTAGGTAGCCCGGATGAGCACTGTCGTCTGCTACATCATCTGCGACATCGTCTGCTCCATCGCCTGCTTCAGTGGTTTGTGTAGCAGATAATGAAACAGATGCTCACGCCGAGTGTCTGTTGCTATAGCATACGATGAAGTTAGACGTTCACGTGGAGCGTCAAATGCATGAGTAAAAATGCCTTACTGCTGTGCGAAGGGCTGCAAAGCCCTTCGCTGGACGCTGGACGCTGGCACTGGACGCCATTTTCGAGGGCGCTGTTTATACTCCGGGTCGCTGCTTTGAAGCGTTTTTCCGCAGAACGAGCGCGCGCGCTAGAAATGCTCGTCTCAAAGCAAGGAGCGCGTGCTAGCTCGCGCTTGTGGCCGAGGGAGTGTTCGCGTGCGCGTTGCAAATGAACTGTAAGCTCGCAATCAGCTCGCGCTCAGCAGTCACGCACACAGCTGTGGCCGCAGGTGAATGCGACGTAGTTGCGACGCGGCCCATACTCTCGTCAAGCTTCAGCCTGTTTGCCGCTTGGGGCGGGTCGGGGATCTACTAACGAAACGTCATGCGCAGGCCTTGTATTCTAGGTGGTATTGGTCGGACGCCCGCCGTTAGTTCAAAAAAAAAAACAAAAAAACACGGGAACGCGCGTGGAGAGTGGAAAGGAAGCAATTGATGCTCAGAAGAGCAGTGCGTCTTGATGTTTGTGTTTTTGAGGAGGAAACGTTTTGGTCCTTGCTGTGTCTGCTACCAGAGATCGAAGCTGCTTTGCTGTTTTCTGCAGCTGTAACTGTTGATTGATTTTCCCTTTCCCTTCCCGGTGCTAAACTTTAATTTCGGTCAGATTATTAAATCCACTGCGTTATTTTAAAAGCAGATTAGATGCGCCACAGTATGCCAACTAGTGAAGGTTCTAAAATATACATCGGCCTTTGTATCACTTTCTTATCTGATCATTCGTATAATGAAATCAAGGCGTTCAAAATAAATTGCACACAACTCTACAGAAAGACAAGAAACACCAAACAGGCTTATTAATTGGTCCCTTTGGCTGACATATGAATTGGGTATGCTCTAGTGATAAATTTTCTTTGATGAACCATTTCTGGTCCCCAAGAAAAGGTTGGGACGAATGTGCGAATGTGCGTGAGACGGCTCCCACAAGTAAACAAAACTCGAAGTTTCAATAATCTTAAATCCACCCCTACGCTTTCCCTCACCCGCTCCTCTCTGGAAGTTACACGGGGTTTGGTTAATTGCGAGCATTTGCAGTATTCATCTTCTACTGTCGTATTCGTCGTTAAAGACAAAATGTTGGATCACTCCAAGTTGTGTCGGCAGTACATCGTGCTTACGTATGTCTTATTCAAACTTTTTTTTTTTTTTTTCGGAGTCCACGTTTCGCAAGTACAAACTTAATAAATTATGAAGACGGCCGTTATGTGAAAACCTGATAATGGAACGTTACAGAGCTTTCCGCTACGTATTTGTCTCGCTTTTTGACTTCCCACATGAACGAAACACCGCAAAATTAATTGATCAGTCTTGCCCAGGAACGAAAAAAGAATTATTTTGGTCGAGCTTAACTCTGGTTTGCGCGAAAATAATTTTTTCGTTGCATTTTTTTTTGTTTATTTTTAAGGTTCCTGTGTTTTTCGCCGCGCATTTTTCACGTGACCTGCCTTCACGTATGAACCGAAAACCGCATGTAAAATATAGCGGTTCCGCTCCGGAGCGAGAAAAATTATTTCGTTCCGGTTCAACTCCGGTTCGTGAGAAAATAACGTTTTTTTCCGGTTTTCAGTTCACGGTTCGGGTTCGGTTCAATACCCTGGCCGAAACACACTTCTTCCGAGCGATGGAATGTCCGCTCGTGCTTCTCGCGTTCCTTGGGCTACCGCTTCTTTTCTCGTCGGGTTTGAAAACCATGTTTCGGGTCCTCGCCGCTGCAAAAGCTGTGCGCTGAATACCAGACTCCCCGAGAAATGCTCGGTGCTACCATATCCTCGCGCTCCAAATCTGCGACAGGGCCCCGTCATCGAACTGCCAGACTTGTTATTGTGAATGCTTTGTCTCCACCCACATTGTGGACAGATTGAATCCCCACGTGCCTCATAGAGAACCATAGATAAACAAAAACGCGCTTCCACACAACGCACTCTAAGTTTCGCGACCAAA
Organism: Ixodes persulcatus; assembly: GCA_013358835.2. Lineage (NCBI taxonomy): Eukaryota > Metazoa > Arthropoda > Arachnida > Ixodida > Ixodidae > Ixodes > Ixodes persulcatus. Next base: position 257,547 of record JABSTQ010011202.1, read on the forward strand.
AGGAAACTTTAAATTATGCAAGCTCTGAGCACGTGGAGCGAAAGCTCGCGCTGCAGAACCCAGGGATCCTGAGTCCAATGGACCTTTTTCACATACCGACGGCACCAGGCGGTGGCTGCACGAACTAAAAATCGAGGAAGTGACCTACCTGCGCTACCAATCGATAATGGAAGCTACGCTACCAGTTTCTTCGCTCTCCGAGCAGCGGCGCGTGCCCAACGCGACTCTAAAGACGTTTGGGCGTCCACCCAAACGTCATGTTTTTCTTTCCGTCCACTTTCTCTTTTTGTGTAACACAATTATATATATGTTGCAATTACGTGTTCTACTCGCTGATCCACAGCCTCCTTCCGAATTTCCTCGATTTCTAGTGCCGACTTCCACCGCTTGGCATCGAGTGCTCGCGCGTGCGCAGAACGCTTCTCGGAAAAGGTCGGATGAGCATCGTACCGGCATGCTGTCGTGTATTACTACTGCGTGGTGCACGCTAAAGATCCCAGGTTAGCAGTCATACTGCACTGGATAAATTTCTCATCTACAGTGAGGTTAACAATGTCACGCTCTGGCAGACTAAACACCAACTGTCTGGGCAAGCACACTCGCTGACAACCTTATGTGGCTATGCAGTCAAAGCTATGGGCGCAGCTGGGCGCTCGTGCATCTTGAGCGCCGAACAAAGCTGCACACGAGCACTTTCCACTTCTTCTGAAATGTCACATCAAGTTGTCCACGAGTATAACCAGTATAACGCCCAATAGACCGATCTCACCTAGCGTTCGGCGCATGCGTAACGCCGCCATAACTTTAGTTCACTGGAGGCAAACGGCAGTGCACGAGAGGGCTCGTGCCGTCCCGTGCTCTGCTCGCGCAGAGCTCCATCGAGGTTGTCACACGTGCAGAAAAACTAAAGTTCCCTTGATGCATTGCGACAGCGGTGGCGTAGTCAAACTCGGCTGGTGAGATCGGTCTATTCTTACAAGCTTATTCATAATTCATGAAATTTCCGAAATCAATTTTAAATCCTTCGCCCTTCTTGAACAGAAAACGAAACGCTTAATATTTTTCCTCTCGCTGCAGATTTAAAGAGCAGTACTGTCATGCGCGCTAAGACCAAAACACACACAAAAAAAACGACAGTCATAACGACATGAACTAACAACGAGGAAGACGCGCACACTGCGTGACGGGTTGTTCTTTTTGACCTCGAGGCTCGAGCTGTGCAGATCGAGCAGTCGGTTTGGCTGGACGGCCGGGCACGGTTTCTGGCAGCGGGTCAAAAGGCACCGGGGTACAAATATCGCGTTCTCAGCAGTGACTCGCACCATGGGCGAATTCAGCGGGGACAAGGCTCCGCGCCTCGGGGACAAAGAGGCGAGGCCCGTAGTCGCGGAACCGCTGGCCGACTTCATGGAGGAAAAACGCCTCGAACGAGTCAAGAAGTTGGTAAGCTGGTTAATGGGACAGCCGTGCTTCGTATGAAAGCGTGGCAAACCAATTCAGAAGGTAGCTTCGCATGGGACACGAAGCACGAATGGCATCGCCAAATATCACAACGTAGCGTTAGAACACGTAGACGAACGCTAGTGCGTGAACGTAACTGCGTGACTGAGTTCATTTCTCACAAGTTCTGTGCATGAAGGTCTATCAAAGGCGTAGGCGAGAGATCGTGTTCTTGTTGAACTACTCACTAAAGTGAATCACGTTTTGCGCTCGTGCCTTTTAGAACGTCGCGCATATTTTATTAATATTCCTATAGCGATTTTACTAACTTCAAGCAAGCCTACTCAGAGGCGCACGGAGTAAGGGGTCACCTGATTTCTTCGTTCTTGTGGAACAGAATACGATAATTTTCTTGACTATATGCTTGCTTATATGTTGCTTTCGTCAAAATATATCCTATTTAGTCGAGTTCTGATAGACGCCAGGCGAGGGTGGAAGTAGTTAACTCCTTGTTTTAGTGTACGGTGCTCACCAAACTTATACGGAGCTTGCGAACGTTGTTTTATCTCGTGGAAGCGTCATCCTGGCTGCAGCCGAAGAACTGCAGCATGACGTAGCGCTCAATGGAACTGTCTGAGCAGGGGAGGCCGCTCTTGGCGATCTACAATTCTCACATCATTCAGGAGGAACATCCAGTGCTTACTGACTGAATCATCCTATCCTTGACTCTTTCGATAGTCACCTATGAATCTTCGTGCGAAAAGGTAGCGATAGGAATATATTAGCTAGGCGGAAAAATTGCGGCGGTGTCCACGGTCCAGCGAGAGTGGCCTCCCCGACACCAGGATAGCGCTCCGATGAGATAAGACACCGTTCGCGTGTTCCAGATAAGCTTGGTGAGCACTGTAACGCCCTCAATATTTACTTTTATGTGATTGAGATAGGACCAAACAAAGCAAACTATCCTGGTTCTATCCGCGCGGACAGGTGGAGGTACTCGCCCGGGAGGGGCGCCAGAGAGATCCATCGTTTCCCGAAACTCTCTCCTTCGGACGTGTCTTAGGCGGCGTCATCGCGGCCATCGTTGTAGTCGGCCTGGTATTAGCACTCATCGGGTTTGCCTTTAAAGTGCTCAAGGCAAGAGCCTCTGCAAGCAAGACCAGGGCAGAGTACTGCAGGACTCCGGGTTGCTCAAGGCACGCCGGGCTCTTCTCCACCTTAAACGACAGCCTGGATCCGTGCACGGACTTCGGCAAGTACGTGTGCTCCAGCTGGCAACCGCTTGAGTCGTTCGGTCAAGAAAAAAGCAGCGAATTTGACGTCACGATCCAATGGCTAACAAAAGTAGACAAGCTTCTGCAGAATAGGTCACCGAAGTCGAACGCTTTAAAGATGGCGTCGAAAATGTTTAATGCTTGTTTGTCAAACGATAGCAATTCGGAAAAGAGGAACCGCGAAACCCTCGCTCACTTTCTTAAGACGCAAAAACTTTCTCTGAAACCTGGAGACGACCTGCAACCTCTAGACATCCTTATAAACTTCGCGGTGAGCTGGCAGACAGATTTATGGTTCAAACTTACGTTCCTGAGGGCCACCCAGGACCGGAACCGAAGAATCCTCATCGAACCCAGCGTTCACCACTGCGGTAGTGCACTCATTTCGGCGATTCTGAGGGATTACGCACTCTGGAAGAAATTTTTAAGTTTTCTACTCGGCCACAACAATTTCAGTGAGGAGGAGTTTAAAATGGACTCTGACGTAAACGAGATGCTTTGCCTCAGTTTGAACGAAACGCAGCAGCCAGCCCTTTTTGCTCTGGGGACCATCGCCACCCAAGTTCCAGCCTGGAGCGCCAAATCTTGGATCAGGGCGCTTGACGGCTCAATTACAGACAATCAAGGGCGGTTTACGGGGGACGACGTGGTTATTGTTGCGGACACTTTACATTTAAGAAAAATTAAGAACTTGACAGCAAAGTACAAGTCGAAGAAAGTGTTGCCACATTTGACTCGGTGGATGCTGCTTTCTCACTTGGAATTCTCGTACGGCAGCATTATAAACGTTATAATCGGTCAACGAAGCGACACTACGAATATAACGAGGCTTTTTTGCGCGCAGTCGACGGATCAAGCGTTTGGGCTTCCCATTATGTACAAGATGGTAGCAAATACAACTTCAAAAGACATTTACAAGCTGTTGACATACACGCTCGTCGCGGCGAGGCACGCATTTGACACATCTCCGTGGATCGACGTTGATAGTCGGGCTCTAGCCAAGCTGAAACTGACGTACATCGACCTCAAGTGGCCGTTCACAAGAGGACGGAACTTGTCCGATATCGAGAAGATATACGCCAAAAGGACACAAGAGCCGGGACCCTACATAGATTACGTCCTCGCCTCTAAACGAGCGATGAGCGATATAGCCCTCTTGAGGAAGGTATCGCGTCCGACGGGATGCCCCATGTCGACAACGACATATTACCACCTTTTCAACAGCGTTTCTGTTGCGGCAAAAGTGATAGGCGAACCGTTTTATTACCCCGATGCCAGCCCCGCCATACTGTACGGCGGCCTGGGGCACATATTTTCCCTGCAGATAGTGCGGGCCTTCGACGGTGAAGGCATTCTTCTGGACCCCATCGGAAGATTCACGTCTTGGTGGACTCCCGAGTTTAGGAAGGAATACGCGAGTCGGGAGAAATGCGGCGCAAGTTCGGGAAGCAATATTTTTCCCGAAGTTCCCGCCATGGAAATTGCGTTCCGCGCGTACAAGGCGAATAAGTATCCGCTTGCACCTCGTGGACTCTATTTGCATGACCCCTTTTCGGCGAACCAGGTATTCTTCATGAGTCTTTGCCGCGCCTCGTGTAAACAGGTGGGCGGCTCGAAGGGTTCCGAGAGTTGCAACAAGGCTGTGAGAAACAGTGTTGACTTCGCCGAAGCCTTCTCGTGCCCCGTGGGGTCTGCAATGAATCCGATCTCCAAATGTCCTTTCTTTGGAGATGTAGGAGAACGTTCGGCTAATCGGGAGCTGTAAATGCATTGAGGAAGTGCCGTCTTTCTTGAAGAGAAGTTTTGTTTTATAATATTTACTACCCTAAATAAAGCGTTATGGTCTCAGCTATATCGCCTGGACATAAACCATTGAAAAGACAATATGTCTTGTTGTTGTTGTTATTGCTTTTCACACCTCAAATTGTTTTTTGGGGGTGCTGGCATTGACGTCCTTCTGGCGTTCTGGCCAGCGTTGTGCACTCTTTTCAAAAGCAAAAAAGAAACGCGCGTTTCTTCTTAAAGGGGCCATGAAACGATTTTCCTACTTTCGTCAACTACTACTCCGAATCACTCACTAACGTTAATAACCGAATAAACTTGCCTTGGTTTTAGAGCTTAGCTCTTAGGCGCCCGTTTTCGGCTTGAGCGGCGTCGCCGTCGCCGTCGCCGTCGCCGTCGGCGTCGGCGTAACTGTAACGCGTCGGAGTAACGCGTCGCAGTCGCTGTCGGCGTAACCGTAACGCGTCGGAGTCGCCGTCGGCGTAACCGTAACGCGTCGGACTGACGCGTCGGCGTCGCTGTCACCGTCGGCGTAACCGTAACGCGTTGGCGTAACCTGCGCGGTGCATTATGGGACGTTTCCCATTATGCACCACGCGGGAGGGCGGAGGGGGAGGAGGAGGATGGAGGAGGGGGGGAGAAGTAGGGGGAGGAGGCGAGGAGCACGGGAAGAGTAGATGAGGAGGGAGGAGGAGAGCTAGGGTACGAATAAGGAGGAGGGGCATACCGTCCCCTCCGTACCCTCCCCTCCTCTTCCTCAAGAGCTGCGCTCTAATTCAGCATTACAGGGAGTTGTAAACGTCTTTCATTTTTTCTTTCTAAGCAATAACAGTCGGCAAATAAATTTGAAAAAAAAAAATTAGCATCACATATCCTTTTAACTTGCAGCCAGAACAAGCGGCCACGCGGCCTGGTGCCTATCCTATGCCGCCAACTGGCACTACTCCAACGTTAGTCAGTGCCACGCGCTGGGGTCGGCAAAGTAGAAAACGCGTTCAGAGTTCCTGGCATTGTTACAGTTGGGCTATTCTCCTATCACCGCAGTAATTGGACATGAGCCACTACCCGAGTGTCTGTCGAAGCACTGATTGTTATGAGCCGCAGTTGAGTGCTCACGCAGTTCTCGTGTCCAATCCATGAGCTACACTTGACTGTCGTCATGCAGTAGGTTTCGATTCCAAAATTACGTCATCAAGCTTTTACGAAGGCAGGACTGAAAAAAAAAAAAATTGTGCCCTTTTATCCTCGCAATTTCACCGCGACAGAGAAGCTTCTGAATCAGTGGCGGTCCGTGCGAGTATGCTTGGGCCAGACTATAGACCTTTCCAATGTTTACAAAATCACAGTCCAACGTGCGATCTTCACAGCCCAGCACGTGCGTGTTCGTCGCTTCGGGAAGCGAGGAAAGCACGCGCCATACGCACGAACACTCAAGATGGCACCGGCCACACGCTCTTTTTTGGAAAGGTCTATATTCTGCTTCACCTTATGATGAACCGCAGGAAATGCTACAAGCGCGAGCTCCTTGCTCTAGGGCACATCTCGGCAGCACAAGCTCTCGTGCGTTAAGAGCGGCTCCCAACGCTATGAGCTCGCGCTTCTAACCTTCTCTGCGGTACAACATAAGGTGAAACGGAGTGTAGGACTAGCACGCCTCTACAAAGTCATGAGCATACCAACGCGATATCGTTTCATGGCCCCTTTAATTTTTACACTTAATACCAGTTGCCTTTGCAAGTTCCATTCCAAAACTTGCGCGTTATCTCCCAATTACGGGAATATACTATACTTACATAAATCCGTCACCGCGTGCGTTGCATTCTGGGAACCTGTGGTCCAGGAGCGGAGCTTGCTTCCCACTGATTCCCACAATGCATAATGTGGCATTACGCCGCGATGAGGCGACTCGAGTTTTGAAATAAGTCTATTGAAATATATTGCATATATGTTATACTCTTTTAAATGCGATAGCATTAAAAACTTAACGATTCTACGTGCGTCTGTGGACACCGAAAGAAAGTGATGAAGTCCGAAGCGTGGTTGTGCGCGCATCTGCCGAGACCTGCATAGGGTATGTGCTACCTATAGCTCAATCGTAATGTCTCAGTGCAATGTCGCATTTCGAGTTGAGGACGTACGAGCGGGTCTTGCAGTAACCAGTCGTAACGGTAAAGGATTAAATAACGCGATAAGAACAACGAGTAATCGAGCGGGTTTACAAGTACCTCCTTCGCTATCGAGAGGCGTGGGGTTGTTCTGGAACGCTGTGCTTCAGGAGTGAATTTATGTCTCTGCTCGAGAGCCAGCTACTCTCGTGTAATAAAACAATGTGGAACACACGAGAGCCTTGAAGGTTGAAAAATAAATATATAAGCACGCGCCCTAACGAAGAAGTCGTAAATACAATGCTACATTTATTAGAATTTGTTCGACCGTAGAGTGCGCCAACTCACTTCAAATGTCAAACTCTCTCTACCTTAAAAGAAAAAAAAAAGAAAACTCACGTAGATTCGTATCATTTATTTCAGACACGCACAAAAAATATTAACGCTCAAAAAACGGTTACGCTAAAAAATATAGGCGCGCGTTTTCCTTGTCAAATAACGTTATTTTCTCTGAACAATAGTACATGATTAGAAAAAGCCGGACTTCTCTTTGCGTGCGGCCGCCACCCACGTTTGTTATGAGAGCTCGCTGGCCTCGCTAGCCCCTGGAATTGGTCCATGGGCGGTGCGCTCAGTTACGCGCCGGAGAATACGTTAGCATATTTTTCCTGTTTTGTTTGGTTTTCTGTCTCAGAGTTGCGATGCGATGATCAGTTGAAAGCATTTTATGTACTCTGCGTGAACTGGCACTAATTACACAATTTGCTAGTGTGTAAAAAATAAGCTACACTTCGTATTACTTTCACACGGACGCTAATGAGGGCAAGCGCGAAATTCTTCGACCTATAAGTCGAGACACTTATTGGGTAGGAGATCGAACTATAGGGGGCGCTTTATCGAGCTTGTTGTCCCCACAGCCCGGTGTTTACCAACACAGCATAACAAAGAAATCAAACCTCGCCTAGCACGATCTGGGCAGGAACGCGTCGCTTTGACCGGTGCTTTGGTCGCACAAGGAGCGGCCTTCGAATGGCCATCTTCGATATCTCTGATCAAAAACAAACAAGAAAATTCGGCTTGTTATCCCCACAGCTGAAGCGTACCGCTAGAGGCGTGACTGTTTTATCTCCCACCAATAAACCTATTGCTATATTACCCAAGGAATCAAGGAGAATGTAGGGATTGGTGTTCCACGCGCCGCACGTGCTGGCCTCAGCAGTAGCAATTTTTCTAAAGCAAACACCTAAAACAAATGGCATCTTGCACGTGCGTTCGTCAACGCTTTATTTTGGTTATTTACTTCGAATCTTTTATTCGGGAAAGGCCTGCGCGTGTGGCGCGTGGAACACCAATCCCTGCATTCTCCTTGATGCTTGGATAATATAGCAAATGGTCTATAGAAAGTGTCTCGGCTCCGCGAACGCTCGTTCAGCGGAAGTACCAACGAAGTTAATTCGATCGCGTTAGTATAGGAGGTATTCACTGGCCGCCATATTTGAGGTCACTGTTTAGAGCGCATGCTCAGAACGAGCTCGCATTAATAGGCTGCCAAGACCGGCAATCTTGGTGGTGCGGAATGCACGTGGCGAAAGAACTGTGGAAGCTCGCGTTCAGCACGCGCTCCGCAGCCGAGCACACAGCTATGGCCGCCAGTGAATACTCCCTATTAGCGGCGAGATGTTTCGGTGGCGCCCTCGTTTGGTTACCTTTCGTGACGTCATTACCTTCTGAACAACAAGTTCAATGGTGTTTGTAATGGGCATGGTGGAAGCCTGAAATCATAGCGCTTTCAAAGCAACACTGCCAACACCGTCAAAATTGAAGTTCTTACATTCCTCTTATTTCCGTCGATGAGACACCCTTTGCTGACGTCATAGTCAGCATTCGGCCAATTGTGGTGGGCCGACCACAGCGACGCTTTCGATCGCTCACGTCGCCAATAGACGTTTGCAAGCATGGCGTCCCGGCTGGTGCCCCATCCGTGCAAGCACGTGCAGCATGCACGTGAATATAGCCTTGGCAGGCCTGGAATTCCACGTGCTTGCTCACACGAGGAAGAGCATGGCGGCCGCCAGATGCCCTGTTTGCCATCGTCTATACGGTTCATGTTACGCTGAGGTGTATATTCTATCGTGAAGCGGTTCTTTTAGTACCAGATGCAATTGCCTTATCAAGATTTCTGATATGAAGTTACCTCGTAAAGAGGAAAAACAAGGAGCAAAAACGACGATATGTGCGTATCTTAATCTAACACAGACTATACTCTGTTCACCCTTTGGCTGAGACTAGAAGCTCCGCCTTTAGCGCGAGCTCGCTGGCTTCCGCAGTACTTTGGCTGCACGTGCCTGCGCGTTCACACTTGGGTTAGCAAGGGCAGAAAGCTCGCGCTGAAGGCGGAGCTTCTAGTCTTAGGTTAAGGGTGAACGGAGTATAGATGTTCTTTGTGTGTGTGTGTGTGTGTGTGCCACCTGTTGATAATTAAGGCTCATTCACACTGTCTTCACAGGACGATGATCGAGGCGCTGATTACAAAGCACGTTTTGTGTTCCTGGCACTTTCTTTCACGTCGTTAGCGGTGAATTCGAATAATATACCGCATTTATTTGTACCTTACCTCGAAGGTCGCAATATTCTAACTTCTTGACGTTCTGTTTTAGCGTTTGCATCTGTATTTATTAATTTTAGTATGTCCTCATTTGCTAAAACCGTGTGTTGCGGCGGCGGCTTATCAGGAAAAAGACGGGTGCGATTTTGAAATATTTACATCCGTACCCAGCTACTGACACTTAACGCTAGAGCAGCATACCCTAGCGATGCGATATTCATGGCTCGGAAAATATCATAGATTGCAATATTTTGGCCCCAAATCGGTGAACGAAACGCCAGAAGATACGCCTGGACTACTTGGGTCGCCTTTATATCTATACGGTGCGTGCGCGGTTTGCCATATTTCCTATGATCGTTACCATCGACAGTATTCAGATCGGCACCCTGGAAGTATGACCCCAACCTCGAAACCGTTGACAATAAATGACACAAAATACACCGCAAAATGTGCGAAGTGAAACTGCACATAGTTGTCTTTTATCGTCATCATATAGGCCCTTTTCATGACGAACGCCACCAGGCGGTGCTCTAGTCTTTGGCGTCCCGGAGAACTAAAAATAATGAACAAAACCCACTTTAACACCACTGCTTGAAAATTCAATGAAACATTTAACCACCAATTCTCCAGAATTCTAAAAAAAAAAAAAACAAAGAAGCGCGAGATCTGTTCTAAATTTTCGAATATTCTTGTAAACCAACTTGCCTCCTCGAAGACCTTAGATTGTAGAGCCAAAGGCCCCCGTTAAATCTCCAACTTTGCTGTCCGTACAGCATTTATACTTTCTATCACTCGTGAAATAAGCAAGCTCGACAGGCTTGCAAAGACGGAGCAACCGAAAGTCGCTGGGGAAGCAAGCGGCAGTTGATGTTTGTAAGACGTTTGTTTGTTTCCCTTCGTTCTGAGTCACGTGGGTTTCGCATCTGGTATGCGGGACGAGAAAATAATAAAAGGTTTCAACCTGGAATATGCCAGAAAATATAGGTAAGGCAAAACAAGAATGTACGACAATCACGCATTTTTTTTCTGAACACCTGCCAGCGGCGTAGAGAGACCAAAACGATGTTTTATCGCACATCAGAAGTGACGACATTCAAGATGGCTGCACCCTTGTGGAAAAGCTTATAGACGCTTTCAGCGCGCGGCAGATTGAGCCGCCATAGCCGACCTTCTCTCCTCTTACCGAGATGCCGAGCCACTGAAGCGGGCGTTGACGAGTCTCCACAAGGGCCTATGCTGGGGAGAAGGACACAGTAACACTTAAAATGGCAATAACCTGTCCTGATGTGGTAATGATGAAGTGGCGCGAACGAAATAAGAGGAACCAAAAACTGAAGGTCGGTTATGGCGGCGCCATGCACAGCTGCCTGGAAGCGTCGATAGTTTTAGACTTCTGTACTGCGCATGCCTTGTTGCATCGCTGCATAGGAGGTATTCACATATCACCAGGGCGAGCTGTGAGTGAACCAACTTATCATTTGCCATGGTACACAGCTTTGACGGTATGAAACGAATCTGTCGAACGCGCATTTTTCCATAGGAATGCACAGGAGCACGGCAAAAGTAGACTAATTGCTGTCTGCTTGAATTTGTGTCACGGAAGTCGCATAGACACTAGCTTTATAACTGAATGGGCGGGACAACCGACACCGCGGAATGTGCAAGTAGCGCGAGCGGGTAGCTTCGACTTGTGCTCTCGCTGCGCGGGAGCTCGTGAGCCGGGACCACGTGGCCGGGACGCATTCGGATTAAAGCCCCTTCATGCTTTAAAAGTAGCGCAAGGTGCGTCGATGCACGAGGGACGTGCAACGTACAGCCTTCGGGAAGATCATGGCGGCACAGGGCAGCACCACTGATCTCAATGACAATTGCTGGATGGCGTTTGACCAGCACCGCCTATGGACGGGAATGCGGCCACGGTCGGCCATCTTTTTGGTAGAGTTATATCATCTCTAGCCATCGTAATATGGCGGACAGCGCAATGGCGGCAGGCTGCCATAAAATAGCCGTAGATCTAGTACACTGTACCGTGGGTGATATTTCGTGCTTGATTGAAGTTGTTCGACGAAGCAGATTCTTGAAACCCGGCGTGAACGGTAGCCTCGTCCTTGAGGACCCGGCGAAAGTTCTACGAAATCGCAGCACCGGGGGAAAGCAGCGCAGCTCGCATCGAAAGCAGACTATACTCTGTTTCATACTTAGCGTGCAACAATGTCAAAGCTGCTGGCGCGAGCATGGGGCTTGATCTCGTTGATCATTTGCACGCGTTCTCGCGCAACAAAACAATATATGAAGCCACGCGCTCGCGCCAGTCGCTTTGACAGCGTTGCACCCTAAGTATGAAACAGAGTATACGTACCGGCGTCTGCTTTCGATGCTTTTTTCGATGCGACTTTCGATGCGTGCTGTGCTGCTTTTCCCCGGTGCTGCGCGATTTTGTGAAACTTTCACCGGGTCCTCAAAGACCGGGCTACCGTTCACGCCGGGTTTTAAAAACATGTTTCGTCAAACAATTTCAATCAATCACGGAATATCACCCACGCTATTTTGATGGCAGCCTGGCACTACAACTGCCAAAACGCCGTCTGTCATGGATGGATGATGGTGGCTGCCAAGTAGCTTCAGCAGCTGTATCTTGGCTAGAGGTGATATAACTCTACCAAAAAGATGGCCGCCAGTGACCGCATTCGCGGAGCGGGCAAACGCGATCCAGCAATTGTCATTGAGATCAGTGGGCAGCACTAAGCTAGATTTCAGACGCCATGTTCTTCCCAAGAGTGGCGCGTGGCAAGTGTCTCGAGCATTTCCACAACAATGAATGGCGCCACTTTTCCCAGGATTGAGGGGCTTTAATTCGGATCCGAGAAGAACACTGTACGAGAAGCTCGCACTTGTGTCCGCCATTGTGCAAGGATTCCACAGCTTCCAACAGAGGGCATGCACTTTCGAAAGAGGTCTGTGGGTACTCTGTGTCCGCTAGGAGCCGCTACCGATCGCCCAGCGAACAAGGCGGCGCGCGGCCACTTTTGAGTCAGCTTAGGGAGAGCGGTAGAGCTCCGCCGCCGCAACCGCTGCTCCCGCGCTTCCGCCAATCTGGTAGCCCAAACAGGCATGTCGACCATGCAACACCCACCGGTGTACCACTGCAGTCGAACTGCGACTGCCGAGGTCGCTTTCCGATGAGTACGCGCGACGCCGCCACGAGAGGCGCGCGTATTGGCACTGCATGAGTTTGATCTGCAGGGTGCCCATTGCGCGTTCCCTGCGCCTTTTGTTTATGGTCTTTTTCTGTTTGTCGTGGCCGTCCTTGCATTCTGATGCGCCATAAACGCGTGTTGGAATACATGCTGGCGGTATAACATTTGATAACATTTGTTCAGACCTTCCAAGTGTCGGCAGGTCGCTTTTTAAGAGCTTTTATAGGCATGTTTATCTGGCAATGAGCGCGTGCGCCCCCGTTAGACGCGATCATGTAAGGCTGGCATCTAGCATGAAGGCCACTGGAGTGATCGATTCTGCAGGAGCCAGGGTTGTTTGCGTCTGCATCTATAGACCTTTTCAAAAAAGAGCGTGTGGCCGGTGCCATCTTGAGTGTTCGTGCGTATGGCGCGTGCTTTCCTCGCTTTCCGAAGCGACGAACAAGCACGTGCTGGGCTGTGAAGATCGCACGCTGGACTGTGATTTTGGAAACATGGGAAAGGTCTATACTAACACGCGGTAATAAAGCGTTTTAAGGGACGAAGTGAGCTTAAATAAACAAAATAAAAATGCAGCTCGCGCTGTCTTATAAAAACGACATGAGTGCTTTTCTTTCGCCTTTTTATTCTCGTTACCTTTTTTTTTTTTCTCCGTATTTCTATTTACCAAGGAAGTTTTGCCAACTCATTGTCCGCGAGCAACGTGAAAAGCCGTAATGACGCCCGCAACCGAAACGCAAAACGCAAAATATTCAATTTTTCTCGCCAGAGCTGCTACCCAAAACTTGACAGCTACAGGCAATATCCGACCCTGGAGATAGAGAAGCAACCGCCTTACACGAGGCTGCGTCTAGGCTGGTTGACATATTTGCGTCGAACGCGTTGCGCTGCGTTGCGTCGTGAAGCACCGCGCCTCCCACTTGGCTCGTTGTAATTGTCGCCATAGCAACCCGTACATTGCCAGCCGTTGCAGTTGCCCTCGGTAGGACTCGACCGACGCAAGTGTGTGAATCGTCCTTAACCCTAAGTTGAGGTAGGACGTCCGTGCGTACCCGCGTGTGTGCGCGCGCGTGCGTATGCGAGTATGCGAAGGGGGTTCAAGCGTGATTCTGTGCGTGTGCGTTCTTCGTGGGATGGCAAACAGACGTCGCAACTGATACTCTGGGACTCGCAAACACGATGGCCGCTTTTTCTCCGCCCGGTTGGCATATCACGATTACCCCTCGGCCTGACTACTTGCGCGCGCGAGTTCGCTCACTTCCTCTAGCTGCACACACGCCCTGCGCCATTCTGTTTCATTGCCAACACACAGAAGCAATCTCACTTTGAAAATTAAGTCATTTGGCGCGCAGGTCATTTATCACTGCAGTTCAGGTCAGTCAAATCTGGCCACGTCTCATTACGGTCACAATGCAGGAAACCTAAGGTTTTTCTCTTTTTCTTGTCGTTGTTTTCATTCGCGAATAGAAATGGTAGCGCAAGCACACATGCCGGCAAAACTGGAAAGTAAAAAAAGAAAGAAAATGAAGTCGCCCCCCCCCCCCCAATCGCTTTTTTTATTTTTTTTACACACCACACACCTAAACATCATCTAGCAGCTGCTGTACCAAGTGTCCAAGTGTGCCATATTTTGATCACGTAAAAACCTTTGCATCGCTTATCACCCGGGCGACAAATGCTGAGTCACTGAGCTGTGAACGCATGCGCAAGAGCGCATGATCAGAAGGCGATCCACATCCCAGCAGACAAAGATGGCAGCGTGCAAAGGAGATTTTTGCAAAGGTCTATACTCTGAGCACGCAATGAGCCCAAAGACTGCGTCAGCGTTGGGTGTGAACGCGTCTCAGCTCGTCGGCGAATTAGGCGACAACTCGGGTCCAGCCACACATTTCGTGCCCGAGAAATTGCGATCGACCGCCAATTTCTCGATGGTGTCTTCAAAGAGGGACCTATGCAACCAGTCTTCCCACTCATGTTCAAAACAATACATTTTCAATAGTCACTGACAAGAGGAGAACGGCAGGGAGAACCTTCGGTTGTGCCACCTCCAGCGCGCGAGCTGCTTTTCGGTGACGCGTTCGCGTTTCACATGTAGTCTCAGGGGTGCACGCGCAGCCGGCCGATGAGAATCAGCGAGCGCGTGTTGGAGACCGGTCTTCCCGAAAGAGACTCCCCGCCGTTTTCAACGTGTCGGTGACTACGCATAAATTATACAGCGCCACCTGACTCACCCTACATCGCTCGCGTTTGGAAGTAGAATCCCATTATATCCGAGTGTATACCGGACAATGTTCTTCAAGCTTTGCATGAGCACGGCAGCTCCCACATCTTCGATTGCCATTAACCAAAACAGTCCTAGTTCCACGCGGCAAGCAACTATATTGAACGCGTCTCCGACTGGTGTGTTTACCCCGTCAAAAAAAAAAGAAAAGTGGCCCCTCGATTTTTGCTTGTTGACGTCGCATAAGAAGTGTCATGCTGTCGCTAGTCGGAATCCTGGGTGTGTCCGAGCAGCGGGAGTGTGTGTGGCTGGCGCCTGTTCTGCTGCAGGTCGACCTCAAGTTTGACGGTCCACGGAAGTTTCGGCAGCCAGGAGTTGGGATGTCGTGACGACAGCGGCACTTCTACTCGTGCTTTTCGCCATCATTTTTACTATCAACCGCCAGGATCGCGACATCCGACAACATGCCACTCCGGCTTTTGTGACGTCATTTGTTGACACTTCGGCGATCATTTTGGATGTATGGACGAGATAGGACACTATATATACTTCGTTTCAGCTTAAGTCCAGACGCAGCCGATGCTACATCATAGTAGAAAAACCCAGAGACAAGGAGCAAAAGGGACAAGAACAACACCGTCTCAGACTTTTCTCTGGGTTTTCCTACTTTGATGCGTCACCAGCTCGCCCGCGTCTTTAATTGCTCCGATGCTACAAGCGCGGGCATGTGGCCCTGAACAGTTCTTCCTTGCAGTGCACGTGCCTGGCAGGGAAGCTGAAAGCTCGGAGCTCGCGCTTGTAGCATCGGCTGCGTCTAGACTTTAGCTGAAACAAAGTATAAACACCGCAGTCAAAGACGCGGTACGTTTGCCGGACGTCCTCGTCGTTGCAGTGTTCCAACGAGAGCACTTCTCGGAGAACTCGTGTCGACGAGTTATCGCTCTTTCTTTTTTTCCTGCTTCCTGGTTTTCCCGCGTGTGTTGATGGTGCGGATGACTACTGCCCTGCCCTGAGAACTTGGATGTTTGTTTTTTTCCTCGGGACATTAGAAGCGCAAGGTCAGCTATACTCTGCTTGCTGCGTCGCGCAACAATCAGGCGTTTTGTTATTTGCTGCTCGCTGCACCTGCGATGGAGGCTGATCGCATTATTAGAGCAAAGGAAGGAAGTTATAAAGCGATGTAGATGATAATAGAGTTGTCCGTTTACGATGATGATGGCGATATACCTGCGAGTGAAGAAGCAGCCCCGCAATGTTTGTTTTTCCTTTTTTTTTCTTATTGATCATTCACTTTAGTCTTTAGGAACAAAAGGTTTTTTTTTTTTTTTTTTTCATCGAATAATCTCGCCAAGCGCCATCCAGGACGGAATCTTTCCCAAGTGCAGACACAAGCCGCTCTTGCAGGTGTACGTATAGTTGCGGCGTATCTTTTTGAAATTGATCGGACGCGATCAAAGAAATATTTTAATCCTGTATTTGATTGATTTCTCAACCCGCAGGTAGCTTTAGCCAGGTGCTGTTTTGACGTAACTTTGTGGAACAACTACGTTCTCCGTGTCATACATCTCCGTCAGATGTTTCAGGACGGAGGTCTCTCTGTGTTGGCCCAACACCGAAAGCAGAAAAGCGATATGCACCGTGGCAGGGAAAAAAAAAGATCCCAAAATTAAAACAACGCTAGAGAAGTGCATCGACATAACTCATTAAGTGGTATCTTTGTAAAATTTATACGAATGTCTTTCAGTTGAAAAGTCTCGTAAAATCAGTTACAAAGCTGTATATTCACTGAAGTAAATTTTAATCTGATGCCTAATTATATACTATTTAACAAAAATACACTCGACCTTTTTTTAAAACTGCTTTTCAAAGGGTACAAAATTGATTTTTGAGATCGACTTTCTATGGCGCAAACTAAATATACTCTCCTTGAGCATTATAGAAAACACAAAGAATACAAATACCTGTTAGTTTTGTTGGTTCTTTTTTTTTTAATACAATCGTGCGCGGCTTTTTCTCCTGTTGAAAATAGTCCCAAATATCACGATACGCCCCTTTTCTTATTAGAAAAAGGGGCGTTTTGCAATTTTTCATATGCTTTAATAATAAAATTCTCCGTATTCTCGTAATCTTAAACTATTCAGAACGCTTAGGGAACGTAAATTTAGTCATTGCCACAAATAACGAACAAACAAAATACGAATTAAAGTTTACTTCAGTGTTCGTTTCACGAAGAAGCCGCTGCGTACCAACTACGGAAATTTAAATCTAAAATATTTCTGTAGGATAGTCCAGAGCCCCAGACACCTGACCATCATAATATTCGAATCAATTAACCTTACAGTCACCGTAAAAAGCATTGCACCAATACACAGAATTTCAAAGGCAGCTTGTCGTCATCGCCCTTTTCACACTACCTCCACGCATTTCCGATTTATTTACGAGGGTGTCGTGACTTCGATTTACTGTTATACCACTTCAGGTTCCAAACCTGGGACGTCTACACGTATTGGCTCGTAATATCGCGGTCGATACACGATTGTATACCACCTTCAGCGAGACCGATGCATACCTCGCCGAACGTCGCGTACACAGGCCTGCAATTAAGCGGCACTCGCTCGGGTCCTACAATTAGTGCCACTTTTTCGCGCAGCACTGCGCGATGCCAGACCGCTATAGAAAAGGTCGACGAGAGCTATAGTGATAACACAAAGCTCAATACGGGTGTTGGCCTCGAGTGTTTGCGACGGACGCTGGGCACATAGCTTCTTAATTTTGTTTTAATTTTATCGGCTCACTCGAGTGCCACTGTATAAGGGTATAGGGCGTTCGATCAGCACACACAGCGTTTCCGGTAACTAATTGGGAACCACGTGTGTTCCTCGTGCAGGCTGCGCTCCCGAATGCGCGCCGCCGATCGCTTCCTCAATGCGGACGCATGAGCAGCCAGGGGCAAACTCGTTCGTGTGGCGTGAGCTGATAGCATCTGCGCGGGAAACGCTCGTGAGAAGTAGAGCGCAGCTCTAGGGCGCTGCAGGTTGCCACACCAAGGGCGTTCATGTAAAAACACACACAAACTTTTTTTAAAAAAAGTCAGCCCTTCGTCTTAGATATTGATGTAACGAATGGTGTTACGGGAAGTACGGTTAAGTTTACGCCCTCAAGCGAAAGCATTCGAAGCCAGAGATAAACATCGCACCTATATTCATAAACATCGCACCAATATATTACAATATCAGAACGACGGGCAAAACATTTAAGTTTTTTTGAACGCGTTGTCATTTAAAAGAGTTATTGAGTAGCTGTTCTTTGCTTGTTCCAAAATTTTAGGCCATGATATTCGAAGACAGTTACCACACGAAAATTAAAGCGCAGTGGGGGCCACAGAGCAGTATATGTTGACGAAACCATTGGCACCTATTTCCCAGATCTTCTTCACGAGCATCATTTTTTGTTTAAAAACAACAAGTGACACAGCAACACGAAGAAGTCGTTTATACTTACAAAAGCAAACTGCAGTTCACAAACTAAAACTTTTTTAACGCAGAATGTGTTTATATATTGCCACCTACCCATTTCGTGTTAGGTGCCAACAACGGAAGTCGACAGGCCGACTGCCAGCCGAGCGCTGACACTGCGCTCGTCTCCCCACTGATTGGTCACCAGTGTAAGCCGAACCCCTTCCTCGAGTGCCTCTGTGTTACTCCCGACGGGGGTAACACGTCAGGTGTTCAGACATACAACGCCGCTCTGCTGCAAAAAAACAAGCGTGCTCAAAACTTAAAAAAAAAGCAAAACTGCAAGAGAGAGCGACAGGAAATCAGAGAAAAAAAAATTAGACGCCACGTTAAACATGCTCACTTCGCCGTAACGGGATGGGGTAGTTCGAGTGTTTGGCCCTTTTTTGCCGTAACGAGCTGGCGCCAGGGCTCTGCTCGGTGATAAAGTCACTGGATCCTGGGAAAGTACCGCCATTGTCTTCCCTGTCTGCTAGCCGGACGACTGAAATCTCGGAAGGAGATTGGCTGATCGGTCTCGGTTGCCATGGCAATCGCCATTTTAGTTTTTTTTTTTTTTTTTTTTCAAATCTTCGGAGTTTCAAAAGGGTTGTTCTGAACCAATTGCGCCAAGATCGCTATGAAGCGTTAACTCGCTGGAAGCATTCCTCGCCAATATAAGCGTTTTTGACACAGGGTATCCGATCAATTTATCCATCATGCTCATCTCCACAGATCTCTTACAGTTATATTGTTCTTCTGGCGTATTTAAAGACAGGAAAAGTATTTTTCAATGCCGCCAAGGACCAACGCTGCATGTAGTGGCCGTGCGAAGATGCGCGCTATTTTCGCCTGTGACATGACATCTATTTTCCCGCCGCATTTAGCGGGAAAACTGAATTGGTGCATAGGTCGTGGCGTCAATTTTTCTGCTAAATTTAGCGGGGAAACTGAATATGTACAGAGGACACGTGACGTACATTTTCCGCTAAATTTAGCGCGGAACATTAGAGGTCAGATAGCCAGACATTTGTGATAAGTAGCTTAATGATGCATAAAAAAGACGCATGCTTGTATGAAGGCACTCTAGCACCCGTAAGTAAGAAAACCACGGAGCTCTCACGCTCCTACCGTGCACTACTGGCTCTACACATAGCTGCTTCGCACCATCCAGTTTCCCCCTGTGTACACGGTCTTTCCACAGTATAATCCGTTCACCCTTAAGCTGAGACTATAGCCAATGCCACAAGCACGAGAGCTCGAGGTCGCTGCCTTGAAGCGTTCTTCCGCAGAATGAGCACTCGCTCTAGAAATGCACGTTTGAAAGACAGGAGCGTGGGCTAGCTCGCGCTTGTAACTTTTGCTGTAGTCTCAGCTTAATAACACATCACATTCTGTGTTACCATTGCCTTTGCTACGCTACTACGCCAAAGAGGCGAAACCCTTGACCCAGGCACTCTAAACTTTAAATAAAGCTTAACCGCCCAATTGCTATATGTGAAAAATTACGACACGTTGAATGAAGTAACTTATCTACCCTCATAAAATATGACATTCAACCGCCTTGTAGATGCAAAAACAAAATATTTTCACTGCTTGCATCGACCCTCAAACCTTTCCTTCACTGATACTGCACACTTAAGAAAGTGTAAAAGGTTAAGTTGTATTTTCTATATCGCCTTATTCAATGGACGTCTAGTCTATTAAGCATGGCTAACACCTCCCTTTCATCCGTCCCGCTCTCATTCCCGACGTTTCTAAAAAAAAAAAAAAAAAGAAAAGGAAAAAGAACGTACAACGACGCAGAGCCAGACTGGACTTCGCTCAACCAGTTCTACTTCTACAGCCCCCCTGGGAGGTCAGCCAACCCCTCGGCAATTGCAATGCAACCAAAACAAGCAAGCAAAGACGAAATGTGCAAGCTTTGAGATTAGTTTCAGCGTGCCCCAATTAAGCGATCCATCTTCGCAACGCGTGATCAAAACGACCGCGGTCACGCGTACCGACCACCAGCGGGACACGTCATCCCTGAGTGAAGGAAAGCGAATTCTGCATGACAAAAGATGAACACAGGAAGACCTCGATTACGACGATCATCTTTCACCCGGGAGAACGCGTGTGAAAAAGGGGACGCACAGCGATACCACACACGATTCATTCTCCAGCTCTATGTACTCGGCGTCAACTATTTTGCGCTATGAGCAAGGCGTGACTTCCCCAATGCTCCATCGATGCAGGGCTGCAGCACTGTGGAAGCTACGCTAGCCTCAACAATGTAGAAAAAATAGTTGACGGCGAGTGTAGTGAAATGGAGTTTTGCATAAATGCTTCAAATTATGTAAAACATGAAGGGATATTATTTTTGAAGAATATTCGCAAAATGGTCGCTACAAGAGAGAAGAACCTCGAACAAGGTTAGATCACCACTCATTTTTGAAAACTTCATTCGTCCTGCGCCTTTGTTTCGACGCGTTTGTTTTGTCAGCCGAACTGCGCGCATTAGGTGCCGTAGAGTCATCACGCCACGTTAAAGGTGCAGCTTGGTACTGGGAATGTAGATGTTCGGCGTCTTCCATGAGGCTCCACCCGAACGCCGTCGCGAACCTAATTTTAAGATAAATGACCTGCTTTCTCAACTCTCTGCTTAGGTCCAGGTCGCGTGTTCTTCGACGGCAGACACACTCGCACTTAGAATCTTGTTCTACCCTTCTCGTGAACTTTTCGATGCCGAGGGGTGATACCGCCGAGGTGCCAGTACCAGGATGGCACCTTGGACAGCGCATCACCGTGCAAGCTTTGCCTAGCTCCTGAGAGAAGGTGTCACAACTTCAGAACACACCACAAGGTACATCGACACCAGTATGATCTAAAGTCTGTATATTTTTCAACTCGGTAGCGTGACGAGGCGTGTGAAGCTCTCTTATAAAAACTATACGGTGTTGGGTATAGTATGAGGTGCGTGCACCGTTGATCCGGTCTTCCATTTCAGTCGACTCGCCGTATGAAATTAGGTAGACACGACCTCGCGTAATCCAGCACCGATTCCACATCATCCTTCACAGGAAGCCTTAATGCCACGAGTGTCCCATCGCCAAAAAGGAGGAAGCGACCACCGGCGATCGACGATCGCTCGCAGCATCGCAGCCAGCAAAGCAACCAACGCGGAGTGCCGCAGCTCACGCAGCGAAGCTCATCAGAACCGGATGGCGGTGCGTGATACCCAATCCGGCACGGTGGCATCCTCATTAACGAGGACGCTTCCGAGGCGAGAGCCTATACTCCGCTTCGTCTTGCGGTGAGCCTCAGGAAATGCTACGAGCCACCGACACCAATCCAACACCGCGTGAGTGTCGCACGTGACCTATACGAGAGGGGCGCGTGCGGGGTGTGGAGCACTTAGTCACGTGACAACTTTACAGTGCTGGGTTGGTCGAGATATGGTTCGTAGCGTCCACCGCGGGCCAACGTAAAGCGAGACGGAGTGCAGCGGGAGACAAAGGGACCGGCGCCGCATTAGCGGACGACGTCGCGAGTCGCGACGCACGGACGATTTGAAAGATGGCGGCGACGGAGCTCGGCACAGGGATCCCGCGCTGCCGGAAGGGCATAACCCAGTGGCTCCTTTCTCACTGCTGGGAATGTCGGCCCGTGAATCTCCACGCTCGATAATTACGGAAGTCGGGCGGCCAGCCCGGCGGCGGCGGTACAGGACACGGGCGCGACGCCGGGAGGCGCGGGAGCACTTCCCACGGAAGCGTGCGTGGTGTCGGGCCGTGCTCCTCATGGGGCCATCCGGAGCTGGAGAGCGGAAGGACGGTACGTCTACGTAAAGATCCTTACCCCCTGACCTTCACCCCCCCCCCCCTCCGCCCTCCCCTTCCCCTCTAAAAAGCAAAAAAAAAAAACGCTAATGGTAAAAAAAAAAAAAGATTTTTTTTTTCTGTTTACAATTTTTTGCGCACTTTTCTGTATTTTTTACCAATTTTTAAAATTTTTGTTTGAGCATATTTACAGAGAAAAAACTTCTAATGCTGCATGGGTGAACGATGTTTGAGGCAGTAGCGAAATGCATGGCCGGTCATGTGAAAAGAAGATTATTGAAAGGCCGAGAGGTTAGCCTGAGTACATGACGCTGGTTCTTTACTATCAGCATGGGGACCTAGTGCGCGTCCGTGTGTAAGCATCTATGTTCTGTGAAATGTGAACTAATAAAATTAATATTGATGTATGCAATGGACACCAGACGCCTCAGTGGACGTCTGGTGTCTCAACTGTAGATCAGCAATTTAGCCAGTGCAGTACAACCCCTGGCCTGGGGTCTTTAACGTGCACCACGCAGTAGTGATACACGACCACACGCCGGTACGATGCTCATCCAGATCGAAACGGGCAGGGGTGGAGATTGAGCCCGGGATCCCTGCACTCTTCAGCGCGAGCTTTCGCTCCACCTGCCCCGAGCTGGTGTGCGCTAGTCCACTCTTAGTCCACTCAACCATCGATCCCCCAATGTGAACTAAGGTTCGCGCATATTTTGACTGTACTTCAATGCATCGCTGTATCATTTCTATATCTAACAAGGGACTCTCAGTATCTGTACACACAGATATAACTAATAACACAGAACGCACAAATAAAACTCAGAGTTGCGGATACTAAATCCGACGCAGCATTTTTGAATAGCCACTCGAAGAGTGCCTGTCTCGAAGAAGGGACGAACGCATACTTGGTAATATGAATAAGATATTGCTATCCGGATAGGGGTCATCAGTTCATATTTTGGCGCAACTAATAGAGTTGTGATCACAAGTATTTATGTTACAATAAAGTTTTTATATCTGTAAAGGTCGCATGTGATTCGCCCAACGTTATTACGTCACTCTTGCTTACGTCTATAAAACAGAATGTCTGGCCGTAATAAAGACACAGTACGTTCCAGCTACCTTGAGAGCCTGTCTGCCTGCGATGCTGCGATAGAACAAGATAGAACATATGACCTGAACGCGCGAACGAATAGGATGCGAAGTCACAGCCCCCAAAGAGCTAAACCTATACCGCACTAAATTTCAGCAGTGCCGCGATCTGTCGCAGCCTTCTATGCAATTTCTCACGGGCTCAGCCATGCGCAGTGGACTCCGTCGAGGTCATCAATAAATTGCCCACATCGCACCGAACAGCAATAAAATTATACACCGCGGGGGTTTGATTGTGTACGCGAGTGTCCAGAGAAGCATCGACGTGTGCCACGCTAAAAGTAGGCTTCGTGTAGGCGTGGACCCTTCTGTCCCAAAGCCTCGGCCGTGACGGGAAGCGAAATAACGGTACAGCGCAGTGACCAATTTTCAGACGGTGGACCAGTTCCTATACGCGGAACACTCGACCTGAGAAAAAACAAACTAAAGAGAAACGGAAACGCGGAAGGAGACTCGGATACCCCCAACAACAATGAAAAACACGGAGACCCAATTTCAAGGTCACAAAACCACACCTCGTCCAGACGATTGCACGTAATTCTCGCGTTTCACAAACAGCGAAATAGGGCTGAAGCATAAAACGGGTAATCAGACGAAACACTTAAGCACGCGCGTATGGAACCTAGCGAATATATACGTATACTTATACTGAGCGCGTACACAATGCACGCGAACGTGCTTGTTGCGAGCACCGATACGCGCTGCTTGAAGTTCAACCAACGGTGTCGGTACTTAGCTTCGAAGCACATGTATAGCGCGCCTACTCGCGTTTTACGTATGCAGCCCAAAATTAGGAGCGCTGAAAGTCCGCTCGTTCTGGCGAAGGAAACAAGAGCCAACTCCGTTCGCGCGTGATGTACGAGAAACGCCAGAAGAGATTAACCGGTAGCTGGGTTTTCTCTCGTCGAGCCTACACTAATTAACGAAGCGCGAGATGAAGAACGCCTGCTAAAGATAGCCGCCAACTCGCTCCGTCATCCTCTGCAGCGATAGCGAAGCCATTTTCTAGAATTATGGCGTAAAGTGGCGCTTCACGGACTCTTTCCTCAGAAAGCGCTTCGGCTCTCCCGCCCTGAAAAGAAAAAGAAAAGAAAAAACAAAGAAAACGAAGCCAACTATAGAAACGGATTTCGCCTCGTTTGGCCATCCCATCTGCGTTGCATGTGGGGTGTTTGGTTTTTCTGGTTATACATCTGGAGCTTTCCGCGTTCATGTAAGCGACTCATGATGCTTGCTTGGGCGACTGGCTCGCTCTGCTCGGGAGCTGTGGATCGGGGTGGAAGATAAGCAACAGCGCAGGGAGATAATGGTCACGGCATCCTATTTCAACCGTGCAGAGGAGGGGTTGTGCGCACTCGGCTGCTCCTTGCAGGCAACAGCTGCCGAAACCGAACGATATGAAAATGACTTGCTTCGTTTTCTGGCGCACGCTGGAGTCCAGATGAAGTGAAACAACGGACCTGTCTCATACTTGCATCGTACGCAAAGGTATATGCTGACAGACGAGTCTTGTGAGAACGTGCAGTTGTTTTCAATAATAGAAACCATTCAAATTGCATTGTAGACTCGTCAGTAGTAGTAGACGTATTAGTCGTAGTAGTAATAGTAGTAGTCGTCGTAGTAGTACTTGTAGAAATAGAAGTAGTAGTAGTAGTAGTGATGGTAGTCATCGTAGTAGTAATAGTAGCAGCAGTTGTAGTAGTAGTGATAATATTAGTAGAAATAGTAGTAGTAATAGTAGTCGTCGTAGTAGTAAGAGTAGAAGTAGTCATATTAGTAATAGTAGTAGTAGTAGTAGTAGTAGTAATAGTGATATTGCAGTAGCTTGCCTGCATGAGTGGAAGTTTTATGTTTAATAATAAGGCTCCTTGCTCTAATCTCCTTAACATTTGGTAACTCTAATAGTTATGAAACGTGGTAATTGGCTCCAATAAAAAAAAAGCAAAAAAAAAAAAAACAGTTGCAAACACAGAGAGAGTAGTACTCAGATGATTCCACCGAACAAAGTAATCGATTATGTAGAAGTAAACGGGCTCATCGGGATCATTTTCTGGAAAGGACCCAACGGCCGATTTCTTTTCGTATATTTCGACCTTTTGCGTGAGACATTCTATTTTAATCTTCATAATGCCTCAAAGTTGCATTAGCCTATTACCTTTTATTATGTTGCCCGCGCAGCGTAGCTATTAGCGGCGAGATGTTTCGGTGGCGCCCTCGTTCGGTTACCTTTCGTGACGCCATTACCTTGTGAACAACAAGTTCGATAATGTTTGTAATGGGCATGGCGGAAGCTTGAAGTCTTAGCGCTCTCAAAGCAACACTGCCAACACCGTCAAAATTGAAGTTCTTACATTCCTCTTATTTCCGTCGATGAGAAATCCTTTGCTGACGTCATAGTCAGCATTCGGCCAATTGTGGTGGGCCGTCCACAGCGACGCTTTCGTTCGCTCACGTCGCCAATAGAGAGGAACGGGGCTCATGCCACGACAACATTGGAGGACCACTCGATGCTTCTTTCTCCATGGAGCACACGAACGGATCACGGAGATGCGAGTTATAGCTGCCACGTGAATGGCAACGATTGCACGTGTATTAGCTATGACACCAAACCAGACGTCAAACCAATCACTGGCAGAAAAGAAAACGACGGAGGATTTTGGCGTATTTTTTCTGCCTGATTGGTTTGGTCGGTGACAGTAAACGCACAAAGACGACATGCACCGTGACGATGCACTTTTGGCGCCGCTTGGTTGACTCCACGGGATCGTCGCGTCGGCAGCGGTCGGACTTAAAGTAAGACGGAGTATATACCTACCGCTCCCCGATTCCAATACCGAGTTTTATGCCTAGCCTACTATAGAGACAAAAACGGTAGACATATGGGAGACGAGTATGCTGCGTCAGCGTTCGGCCGGGATTTGCGGGCCGCAAGTTCGTCTGCTTCTTTTGCAGGGGTTGCGGTGACGTCAGAAGGACGCCGAGCTCTGATTGGTTCTGAATGAAAGATAGTGGGTAGGCCTCAAGGCAGCTTGCGTTGAGGTCTGCCCACTATCCTTCAATCAGACTCAACCGGAGCTGGGCGTCTTTCTGACGTCACCGCAACTCTTGTGCAAGAAGCAGACGACTTTCTCTCCGCATACCAGACAAACACTGACGCAGCACTCGCGTTCAATCTTGTCTCTTCGCTGGCTCAAACTATACGCGACGCAGAAATTCCGGCAGTACGCGCGGCCTTGCTACTGGGTGTCGAACTGTTGGTTCTACGCAGTTTTCCCTTCCCCTATCGGAAGAGGAAGACACTCGCTAGGAGGACGGACGGAAGATGTACAGCACACACAACGACGAAAGAGCGACTGGCTGCGTGACCGCGGAGGAAAGAAAAGAACGCCAAGTTTCCGGCAGGTCGGAACGAAAGACGTTAGCTACGCCCGACCAGGCACGAAGGTCCTTCGAAAGTAGCCTGGTCGCTTCCAGGGACTCTTCTATATTGACTCCCTCGCAGCGACCTTCTGGAACAACCCAGTTGCGGGGCAGTGGGATGTTTTCGACAGCTGCTGGACTAAAACCCGCCCGACCGACGGAACGCGCTCCAGTTCTCCTCGGAGCTGCTCCGGAGTACGACGAATTCCTTGGGTTACGGTTCTGAAACATCGCCGTCGAGACTTTGTACGCGTCGGTCACGAGCAAGTGCGAGCGGTTGTTGCTGGACCCGTGAATAGATACGAGGGACCGTCAGCTTGCTTGTAATACTGTGCCCGACGCAAACGGCGAAGTAGTTCAACTACTTTTTTCAAGTTTCTGTATGAACTACAGTAACTACTTTTATGAGTAATTTAGTAACTTTAAATTACATTTTCATTTCTGTAATTTGTAGTTTACTTTAAACATTTTTTTTCTGCGTAACTTCTACTCAAGTTAGAAATCACTTTCTAAATTTAGTGCCAGGTTTGCTTGTCCATGAACAATCGCGCACGAATTGTTATAAGATGTCAGGAGATTAGCCGATATATTCAAAAGAGAGGAGGAAGACCTCGAGCCAAGACAATCCAGAAAGAAAGTTACATCTTCAGTGCTCTGTGAGCTTCTCCGTCTGCATAACGACAGTTGGAACTGTAGACGGAACGGGAAGCTGTCTCGAGTGTGTTTCCAAGTGGGGCTGTGCAACCGCGGGATTAGCGCCGCAAACTGGCGTGTCCCCCCATTCTCCGCCCGCATCTGAAGAAAGGGCTTTTGTCCCACCATTCTCCGCCACGTAGCGACTTCCGTCCATTACAGGAGGTTTTTTTCCATTAAATACTGCATCCTCAGTCCTCGCCCAAAGGATACAACAAATTGCGCAGCACACGCTCCAAAGCTCCTGTAGGGCTCCTGCGTTTTGTGCTGTACTTGAAGAACAGCGTGCTAAAGGGCAATACAAATGTGACGTTTTTTTGTTGCCTTTTCCTCCCAAAACGCAGAATATGCAAGTCGACCAAGGTTCGAAGATCGTTCAAGAAATCTTTGTAGTTCGCCCAAATTTTTACATAAGAAATAAACATTAAACGAGCAAACACTCTCTGCAAAACCAAGCTCAGGGAGTGCAAAGCCTCAGAGTAGAAATGGTACATCCGCAGTACGTCACATATTAAAAAGACGAAACAAAACACTTCGGCACGGAGAAGCAGAAGCAGAACGGGGGGTCAAAACAAGAACTTTGAGAGCAAATGTTTCTGTGCTAATAATACAGCAATTTGGCAAACACAAGCAAGAACCACTTTTTTTTTTAATTATGATAGCAGGATTTTTTTTTTGTACTTTTTGTCTACGAGAAAAAAATAATAAAAAGTAGATTTTAAAGTAACTCGCTACTTTTTTTACAGTAGTTGTTTACTCAATTGCTTTCCAAACTAGTAAGTTCTACTCTATTCATATTATTTTGGAGGCCGGTACTCAGTAACTTAACTACTCTGTTCGAGTAACTTGTGCATGTCTTAACTATTTTGTACAACGTTGTCAAGGCTAGCGTAATAACATTAGCTTCCGTAGTGCCCCAACGCTGCCAAAGCTTCTTGCGCAAGCGCGTGCGAATGAGACGCAAGACGAGGTCACTTTCTCTCGCAGCAGCGCGAGGTTTCAGCATTGTGCAAGCTACCATAGCATTGACGACGCGGCACAAAATAGTTCACGCTGAGCATCGGCAATCGTCGGATGCAAGCGGCAAGTGGGGAAGGGAGGCAGCGGACATAAGTAGACATTTAAGAAGTAGAAACAAAAAACGTGTGGAGTCTTTTTGTATTATAACGCTTCACATTTAGACGATTTGCCCTTTATATTAAATAATTGCGTGGCGTTGAAAAAAGAAATACAACTTCTTGTTTTGTAACGGGAAACGAAAATATACAAGGTTTACATAAAGCGCGCACCTACTTTACTACTTGGCCTCTAATGTTGCTTAATCCTTCATGTAGTTTAGCCTAACGTATGAATTCTTCCAGCCATATAAGCTATCTCCAGTTTCATTCAAAAGTTTCACAGAACCCCCCCCCCCCCTCTTCCCCGTACCAATAAAAGCGCGCGCGCGCATACACACGCACGCACACACACACACACACACACGCACACACAACACGTTTCTGAGTCGTGACATGCAGCAACCTATGCAAGTTTCAATATTTTCTTTTAGCGGTATTGGCACAGTCATCTAGATCTTCTTTCCATCATTCCATTAATCGCCTTTTCTTTCTTTTTTGTGTGTTTAAGAATTAAGGAGGATGTCAAGGGCACGCAGAGGTCAAAGAACAATGACGTCTGCTTCCGCGTTTTAAATGATGCTCGTCGCAACGCAATTCTCACACTCTCGACCGACGAAACCGTCTTTTTTGGGTCAACATCCATGGCTAACGCTGGGCACTGCTCGGGATCGTCTAACCTGGAGGTCCACCATCGTGGGAAGTGCACGGCCAAATTGCGCGAGAAGTAAACAACGCGCTGTACCCTACGATAACGGCAACTCCTCTGTTCATCGCTGGACCACACTCCTTCAGCAACAGGAAGCGGTGTTCGCGGTCAACAGAATACGACAGTCAGGTCATTTTCACCAATTCCTTGAAAATTTTTCTTCACATAAAAAAAAACATAATTTGCAAGCATAATTTTGTATTAAATAAAACAAAAGTCAAAACACTCAGCAGAAATTGTTTCCGGTGTCAGGAACGTTGTATCCGTCATTTTTAGAAAATTTTGTTCGAGAGGGCAGGCTCTAGCCAGGCACAGCTTCTTCCACGAATGCCTTGAACACCCGGTCTTTCACAAAGCTGTAAGGCTGGAGATCTAAGGCGACCATTCGAATTCGACAAAGTGCGAATATTCGCAGTTTGTGCGAATATTCGCCGTTTTTCCCGAATATTCATTTTTCGAATCCAATACGTTTCAAATAAAGAAAAGATTCGATTCGTATTCAAAATTTCGAATATTCGCACACCCCTAATTATGGAACGTTTCCCATAATGACGTCACGCTTGACGTCACGTGTGACGTCACGTTAAGTCACGCGTAACGTCACGTAAGACGTCACGTAAATGAATGTGACGTCTTACAAGATGCCTGACGATGTTAGAATATAGCTTGTGGGTGAGTGTAGATGTTGCGGGTGATGAGGGCTTGTTCACTGGATGCATGTGGGATGATGATGATGATTATAATGATGATGATGATGATGATGATGATGGAGGTGGAGGTGGGATGGTGAAAAGGTGGTGAAGGCTCTGAAGAGGGTGGCCTAGCAGCGGTATTCGCAGCGGTGGCCTTCGCGGGGCCGCCATGGGCTGCTAACTTCTAGCAGGCCAATTTCAAGTGCCTGGCGAGGGCTTCCAGCGTGCCCAGCTTGGAGACGAGCCGGCCGAATTTCCAGAGACACAAGGAGTCCGGCACCGCCGTGGTGGGGCTCCAGGGGTTGGCGCCGGTGTTGGCCGGACGGCGGTCTTCGCAAAGGCGGGCCTTGAAGTCTCCCAGCTTTCGGTCGAGCTTGCAACCGAGCACCCTGAGCACACTGTTGATCGAATACATGATGTGGGCCACTGACGATGGAAAAAACACGTCTTGCGCCCAGCTGGCTTTCTCTTCATATAAGTTATAAGCGATTTCATAAAACGTTAAATGAGAAAATGGCAACCGACGGAGCTCTCCACTGCATGGAGCTGAATCGCACCAGCTACCAAAAAGAGAGAAAACGTGCCCAATTTTCCCATTAAAAATTTTAGAAAATCACTTATAACTTATCTGGTTCGAACCGCTAGCGCAACATTTCGGCGGAGAATGAGCGTTCGGTAATGCGCTTAATTT
Organism: Ixodes persulcatus; assembly: GCA_013358835.2. NCBI lineage: Eukaryota > Metazoa > Arthropoda > Arachnida > Ixodida > Ixodidae > Ixodes > Ixodes persulcatus. Next base: position 287,955 of record JABSTQ010011202.1, read on the forward strand.
TGCAGTGAAAAAAAAACAAACACATATAGTCTTGAGTACACTAAAATCGTAAGTCTAGGGATATTCCCAGCGCTTGATTGGTTTAGTCAATGAAATAGCCCGAGCAGATCATTGACGAAGGCCATGATGTCGCGCCTTTGTCGCTGCGTGATCGGTCCCATTGACTCGTAGCGTTGCCTGCGCTTTGACTTAAGATGAAGCGAAGTGTAGAGATTGGTCTCAATCAAGCTGACTCCGTGATCGTCTGAATTTCCAGATGATGTCGGCGATGTCAGGAGTTAAAAGTGGCGAGAAAAAGTGCAAAATAGTGGGATGGCGGCTACTGTAATAAAACAGACCCAGGTTCTTTTACTTCCGATGATATCACTTACTTATCGTGTCCCCCATATGCCTCCAAGGCTTGGCTACAGTGTACCGAGGCACTTTCTTCGCTCGCGTCAACCTTCACCACCTCACACCAGTGCGCGCGCGCGTCGAGCTTCACCGCTTTGCACCGGAGTGCTAGGAGCAGCGGTTGACATGGGAGAGCGCATGGGTTTAGCGCGATTGGCTCAGAAATTATGCTCACTACTATGACAGGTCGACCTTTTTGGCCTTTACTGTAGGCTGACCTCTAATTTCAATAGGATGGGTCAAGAAAGAAGACACAACGCGGCTCCCTTTTTTTAATAAATACGGTAGTCAAGGTACTTCCCACTTTTCATGCAGCAGTGAATCGAAAGGGCAACGGACTTCGACTCAACACTGGTTCGAACGCCGCTAAAGCGCAGTGCCATTCTTAAAGGGGTGATACAAAGATTTTTGTACTTTGCGCAAATAGCGTTTAAAATGAATCCCTGACGTTATTGACCTACGAAACACGCGTTCGTTTTTCACCACACGCAATAACAGTCGCAGAAAATATTAAAGAAAAACTATCAGGATTTTCACCCCGTGAACTCGCAGCAAGAACAAGAAGTTGCGTGATTCGGAGCCGATTATACGCCGCCAACGTTGATCATAGCAACGTGCTGGGGTTGGCAAAGCACAGGACACGCTCTGAGTTCCAGACATTGTTATGGTTCGGCTATTGTCGTCATTGCAGCGATTGAACACGGTCCACTGCCCAAATGCTTGTCACACTATTGACTTAATCTTCTTCATTTGACCTTTAGGATCTCGAATATCGAAATTATTCTTTTAATTTGTTGCATGGAGGCCGCAGGAAATCATTTTCAAAGAACCTCCTTCCCGGAACGTGACGTCACAAAAAAAGGTTTTCAAAATCTCCGCTCTCGCGCATCTTCAGCGCCCATCAAAGCTATGCACGCGCATTCTTGCTTTTTTAAAACAAGGCATAAAAAAACGTCATCACTGCTGTCAGTACGGGGGAATGTACATAACAAGCTTGCAATTGCACGCGCGGCCCTCGAGTGACACGTGCGGTTGGTGGCCGAAAGATCCTCTTATGACGTGACGACTAGTAGGAGGTTTTCGTGTTGTCTCGCGTCTAGTTACATCTTCGGGGCAAAATCAACATGATATTCAGATTCACAGGATGAAAATACGATAGAATGAACCTCTATTCATTTTTTAAAGAAGTGTTTCAGCTTCTCTTTAAGCTACAAATGTAAATTTTCATAATATTTGTGGGTGGCTGTTTTTGGAGTTTATTATATTAGCATCTTGAATTCGGTGTTCATAAAAATTGCGGGGACGTATTTTTGTCAATAGACGTTTGGATACGCTAATTTTTGCCGACTTTTTGGAGGAACTTACAGACTTAATTAACTACTCGGTGTAAAAGTGGGTAGGAGAGAGAGACTTTATCTCAATGGAGGTGTTGCTCTACGCCTTACTCTGCAACTATCTTTTAACACCGATTGTAAATGGAACCGACTATGACCTCAGCCTTATTTCTAAAAAGAAGGCTGTGTAATTCTTTTGCATCTGTTCTTACTACCAAAAATGTTAAGTAATAATGTTCAGAACCAAATAGGAACCCTCAATAATTTCAGATATGAACTCAAGTTAGCGATGCAAACACAATTTCAAGTGACGTGCTAGCAGACGTTGGCGTCTCTGCTCCAAGACCATCAGTGGCTGCTCGAAACCAATATTTTGCCAGCTACAAAACCTGCTACAAAAGGTCCAATACCGTTTCCATTACTGAATACGTAACTGGTGACCAATGGTTCACCGCCATTGCGCCGCACGTCATTTATTTGCATTTTTTCCTCGTGACCCTGTGCACGCAGCGTTGAACTTGCCGTATTCAGTTGAGGAAGTCACTGGGCTACATGTCGGGACATGCCTCTCTTCGTCGTGACGACTGACGTGCAAATAAAACACCAAAGGCCGCAAGCGATGTCTTTTGCCTCAAGCAAGCCTTCTTTTCTTTTTTCCTTGGCGAGGATGATCGCAGTCGAATGGGCCCAGAACCTTCACGCAGAGGGCGCGTGCCCGAGCACGCGGCGCGCGTCGAAAAGGCGAGACCTCCCGGTGCCATTACCGGACGGCGCTCTCGAAAGTCCGACCACGAACGGTCGGGGTCGTGACGGAAACGCCGTTCCTCGGGAGGTCAGGGGAGCCTCGGCGCTCGTTGCGCCCGACCTCTGTGCTCCTCGAAGGCAGGCACGGCTGGCACGGACTTAGCCTAAACTCCTGCATAGTCAACGACGCCGTGCTGAGGCGCGCGTGGTAGCTCTTACAAAGTCAAATTCGTTGCAGGGAAGTTTAGACGGCGGGAAGACAGACTGCCATTATGTCGCCCTCGCGATACTCCGTTTCGCGTTGCGATAGACCGCAGCGGAAGATACAAGCCGTCTCAGCCAATCTACTGTTCCGCGCATTGCTCCGCCCGAACAGGAGGTCATGTGACAAACGCTGAGCTCTGCATTGGCACCCTTTGGTCGTAGCATCCGCTGCTGTCCATCGTAAGGTGTAACGGAGCATAGATGAAAGCTGCTCTCTAATTCACTCGATATTTTCTAACAAATGAAAAAAGAGTGACCTGTTTATTTTTTGTTTTTACTTACCCAACGAGATAACTTAGCGTCCTTCACAGTTCTGTAGGCTCCAATGGTATTCACAAATCAATCGAAATAAATATGCGATGCTTCGTGTGCCATGCACCCCCTGGTCATTTAATTTATTCACTTTATTAATGTTTTGTAGATAAAGGACACCGTACATCCTGTAAACAAATAAACAAATGAACTCGTCTTTGCGTTAATTGAATTTCGTTCCTTTTCTTATCGGTCATGTAAGTAAAATTCATAAATTAATTCAAGGTAATCGTAAAATAAATCATAAACGGCCTTACTTTTTTTTTTAGTTTAAGTCATTGGGAATTTTTAAAGTAACAATTTACAACCCAGAAGGACGCGCAGCTCCTTACGTGATTTCTCTTGGAATTAGAGAATTGCAGCTTAGGGCACAAATATACGTGCAATAAAAGCGATTAATTATACGCTCTCAAAAGTAGCCGCATGCACGCTTCCCCGCCTTGCACTTAAAGCACCAGTAACTGATCTTCCTACAAGTGAACCAAACGAAAAGGGCTACCGTGATCGCGCCTCATGACCTTGCTCTCTCGGTGGCATGTAATGTGTCCACCCAATTTGTAAGTGAAACCTAATCACCAGTGAAACATGGTAATGATATACCTTTTTATTGAATGAACGGAAACCTAATTACCTATGAAGCATAGATACTGATAGACATTTGTGTTGAATGAACCGATAAAAGAAGATCAAGGATCATCGCTTCGAGTGCATTGCCGCTGCATTATTCACTCAAGGACTTCCGAGAAAATGAAGCGTTTAAAGGGACACTGACACCCCCCAAAAATGTATTCTTAATTTTTGCCAGGCCGATTCAGTATGGCGTGCAGAAGATATATCCAATCAATATTTTGCTACAGAGTCACATATATTTTTAATAAAGCCAAAAATGCTCAACTCTTCGAAATCGAAACTCGAACACGGAGTAATACCACGGAATGGCGACTAGAAAGGAGAAAGAGAAATATAGAGGAGAGAGTTGCTGGAAGTCACGTGGCTACACGCGACCGCGTTTCTTTTCTCAGACGGCAGTTTTAACATTGTAATGGTCAAGCACACGAGGGGGAACTTCTCGTTCGCAGTAATGCAGCCAGTCAACTGTAGACCAGAAAGTTTGCTTCCGATTCCCCGCTGCAAAGGCACTCCCCAGGCTCGAAGTTGGGCAGCACCACGTATTGGCCACAATCGCACCTAGTAAAGGAATTTGCGTGCGCTTGCATATTCAACACCAAGTACGCACTTCGTGCTTGACGTTTGCGCCTGTTTCAAGTTCTGTTCGGCCAGGAGAAGGGGCGACGACTCGGCGACGTCTTCGTGCAAATCGGGTTGGTGGTCGGGCGTGTCGTACGGAATAAATTCTGATTGTTTTGATCGGTAACAAAATTATCTTTCGAAGCTAGACAGGTTCGTCGGTTATGCGAACGATAGTTGTGCAGCCCGTCGTCCACCGCCATCGCTTAGTCCACTTCGGCCACCAGTCCTGCCCACGACTCCCGCGCTGCTCCCGTGCAATCACACGTTACGACGCCATCTCGAGAATCACGCACTGCATGTGCTTCCGGTACTCTGCAATTTTTTTTTTTTTTTCAATCAACGTATTTGCAGTTTTTTAGACGCCACAACAAAGGGTTTCATAGGTTTTTTTTTTTCTATTTTTAATATTGAGTGTGTGCCTTCGATGACCCATGATTTTGATTATATTTGGTGGTTGTGTCTGAACGGCATATAACCATGGAGAAGAGAGTGAGTGCGACTCAAACGGGCCAGTTCTTGATCGGTGGTTTTTGCGGTGAAAGAAAAAAAGAAAAGAATTTTGAGCCGCAAATCGTGTTTTGGGTAGCTGGGCGCTCATATGTCATGTACAAATAAAAACCTTGGCGAGCATAAATACTCTGTCAATATCCCTTTAATTAAAAAAAATAAAAAAAACGAAACGTCTGACGGGTCGTACGATACGTCGCTAAAACGACCGGATCTCACCACGGTGAATTCTGCCGGATTTTGCCGTCTTTCCGGCGCGTCGTACGATGAAGTGGACGTTTCGTCGTTTCTGTGTGTCTCGCGCCTAGAAAGCGCACAATTACATCGCTTGCCGCAGCTTATTTCTTTGAAAAAAAAATTTTTTTTCTTACGCAATTGAAGTGTGTAGAGTGTAGGCAGAAACGGCAAGCAGGCATACACCGCCGATGCACACAACACAGCCAAGAAAGTGGGACGATCATATTTGCCCCGCTGGCAGCTGCAACAACGCCATTGCTCCACCGTTAATCCCGAGCACTTCATCCGTCTCCATTTGTCAACCTCGCGCCCCTGACGATTCGCACTTGGTAATGGAATGTCCATCAAAACGCCCTTGAAAACAACCGCGGCGAAAAGCGACGCGCCGTTTGAAGGAGCTCGGTCACGCATTACGTCGACGAGCCGCCGACGAGGACAGCCGCCTGCTCTTGCTTATAAATTAAAAAGCAAGAGATTCTACTATTTGCATTCCTCGAGTTTCTCACTGAATGAGTACACGACGGCCTCGCTCCCTCGTTGTCTTTGTGCAACTTTGCTTTCGTTTGTTTTCATCTCACGTTGCTTTTAATGGTCAAATGATTCCGTGTTTGCAAACACGCTCGTCCGCGTGTAAGTATAACGGGTAGCGAGGTTTTGGCGCAGAGCCACATACCGCCTCGCCTTTGGGATCGCGCCCCGGAAAAGCGAGGTCTCTCACGCGTGCCGTCAGAGCGTCTCATAATGGCGATTTGGAAAAAGAGAAAAGTGCCCTCGAATTACATTGGTGCGATAACCGGGTCTGATATTGACGGATCGACGAAAGTTCGACGAGCGCGCGCTCTTTGATTACGGCGCACAATTAAATCGGCTCGCATAAATTGGAGTGGGTAACTTTGTAAGCATTCGGTGTGTGTCAATTATACGGAAGGTTACCTTTCCTTCCCTCGAATTGTTTGCTGCTCGAATCGCCCTCGAAATTAAATGAGCCAGCATTACGTCAGATTGATGCAAATGATAGCATTGTCAAGGCTGGGGTGCGCGAGCGCGTGAGAGGCAATGGTCACGTGCTGCTCCACTCGTGCGCTGGCTTTAGAAGTTTCTATTTTCAGACTCATTTTATTTTTAGCTAGTTCGCTATCGTTACTTTAAAACGTGCCTTTGCAGCCTCGTTTTTCGCGAAATTCTCTTTGATATAGGAGATATTGTGCGTGTAGTCTCGTTTGCGTATTCGTTCGACCTTCCTGTGCCGTGTAAGTCACATTTAACGCAGGCATAAGCGCGGCTTTAATGCCCTCCGGATAAAGTCTTGTTTCCATTAAAGGGGCTATGCAACAATTATTGTACATTGCGCAAATACCGCTTAGAACGGATCCCTGACGTTAATAACCTATGAAACACGCGTTCGTTTTTCACCCCACGCAATAGAAGTCCCAGTAAAAAATTAAAGAAAAACGAGCAGCGTTCACCCCCTCAACTCGCAGCCAGAACAAGCGGCCACGTGATCTGGAGCCGATTATATGCCGCCAATGTTGATCATAGCCACGCGCTGGGGTTGGCAAAGCACGGGACACGCGCTGAGTTCCAGACATTGTTATGGCTCTGCTATTGTCGTCGTTGCAGCGATTGGACACGGGTCACTACCCGAATGCTTCTCGAGCTGGTAATTATCACGAGCCCAAATCGAGTGCCCACGCAATGCTCGGGTCCAATCTATGAACAGCATTCAAATATCGTCATATGGGTGTACTGCGATCCCCACGTTACGTCATCAAATTTTGCGAAGGAGAGATTGAATGAAAATGATCGCTTTTGTCCTTGAAATTCCACCGCAACAAAGGCAGTTTCCTGGCCAGTGGCGTTGCGTGCGACGATCCTTGAGTCCCACTAGAGCCAGTAAGCTCGTGTAAAGTGAAAAACATTCCAATTGAATATCGTTGCACCGCTCCTTTAATTACCTCTTGATTTATCCTCTACGTATCCTCCACGCAGATATTTGGGGTGTATGAGGAAAACCCTGGCGTTGAGCTTTGCTAAGTCTTCTTTTCTAGATAGCTTCACAATTTGGACGTACGACAACGTCCTCCCGACTGAAGGCACTGACTGAATATATTACCGCAAGCATTTTTTTTCTTATTTTTTTATCAGTGCAATTAACTTAGATTCAATTCTGAGTATCATTTACAAACAACGCATATCTCTAAAATTACATACCGAGTAACTGTTGAAACTGGTTATAACGAAGTCGGTTATAACAAAATAGCGGCTACAGCGAAGCAATCACGATTTCCTATTCCCTTTTGCACTTCGTTAACCGAAGTCGGTTATAATGTAATAGCGGATATAGCGAAGCAATCACGATTCCCCATTCCCTTTTGCACTTCATTAACCGAAGTCGGTTATCACTAAATAGCGGCTACAGCGAAGCGATCACGATTTCCCATTCTCTTTTGCACTTCGTTAACCGAAGTCGGTTATAACGAAATAACGGATATAGCGAAGTGATTTCCGATTCCCGTTGACTTCGTTATAACCGGTCTCGACAGTAATAGTCCCAATGGCTCGTTTGGGTTCCAGGCTGACCAGGCGAGATCTAAGTACGTAACAAACTAATTTTCGCAAACAGGTCATTATCGGCGAATAATGTAATTAAGAAGTCACACTTACGTACAAAATTATTTTTCGAACTTATTATACAAATTTGGGGCCGCAAGTGACAAGGTAACGGATTTCAGTTGAGATTAAATGACGTGTGCAAGTCCGACTACTTTTAAGCAGAGCACGCGGATAGGATAGCACTCAAATAGAAAGTGAGTCAGGTTTGATTCAGACAAGGCGATCCGAGCTGGGCTAACGAGAGTGTGAAAGTCATTCCCGGGTATCCCGCAGGTCACTCTTTGAGTTCAAATGTTTCCGCATCTCTACGTTCCCACAGACCCTTCAAATTATGGGAAAGCAGGGGCGCGGGCTAAGTTCATAAGATTCTTTATTCAAACGGAATGAGCATATCACAAAAGTGTTCGTACATCGGGGCATGGTATACATTTATCCTGCAACTTCGGCGGTGACACTTGTCGGGGTGTACTGTCAGTTTTGGTACAATCACAAGCTGAAGACATTCACCGCATGCAGCTTTCCTCTTGGCACGTGAAGCGAAAGCGTTCCCGATTTAAAGTTTAAATTTCTACGATTGTTTTTTTTTATTAATGCGTTAGCATTAGTACCTACATGACAGCGAAAAGCTGGCGGAATCCATCTGTGGACAAAACAGTGGAAAGGGAAGCGCGCCGCGTAGATAGGAGGAGAGTACTGAAGCACATGCAAGGGCCAGAGGGAGTCGACGTCACAGGGTGGAAGCCAATGCGCGCGCGGGAAACCGGTGAACAGCGAAAGCAGCGTCAGACATCGGATGCCGCTGCTAAGCGTGCAAGGCGGGCGAACTAGAAAGAGGAGTGGAAGCAGCGCCAAGCTCGGCTGGCCGAAATACGGGGCAAAGAGCTTCAATCTGACACGGGTATGCGTGCGACAAAGGCTGGGGCGAAGCAGGCTCGCCGAGCCCGCTTCACCGGAAAAAAATCAAAGGAACACCCATTGGCAGCTCCGTTGGCATGACCCTTAGGAAACGCCACATACGTCTCCCTTTGGGAAACGCTAACACTGACCCCGTAACGAAGTCAAAAAGAGGCAGCAAGCAATAGAGGAAGCTAGAGAGAAAGCCATAAGAGAAAAGTGAAGGGGTCAGCCTTAGCTTTTCCCAAAGGGGGACGAGTGTGGCGTTTCCCAAGGGTCACGCTGACATATTCCCTATTGTATCACTCTTTCAAGATTTTCAAAATGATGACGTAAATCTCTATGTCGATAGGGGGTTTAACATGGGTGAAACTTATCATGCAACGAAACCTTGAAGACTCACAGCCGACACCGGAAGCCTGACGCAACAAATGTCCAAACTAAACACGAAGGTGGTGGTAGGAAGCAAAGAAATACCTCATCCGAATAACGTAATCGAATTATGCAGATTTCGCGCTCAAGGAACATTCTGCGTCTTCGTTAGCTGAGCGTATGTGGGTGGGTCATCAGTACCGCTCGTGGCAAGCGGCTCCCTTTTGTCTCGAGACGGAAGCTTGGATGGTGAAAAGAAGTCACCTGGATGCAAAAAAGCTTTCGGCGAACGCGTCGTTTAAAACCATTCACTTTCTGCCTCACAGCCTGTTCAAAGTATCCGTGTTACGCGGGGCAGGAACTGGGGGGCTTTGTCTGTTATCGACCCAAAACCTTTCGGCGGGCGCCTTCTTCGAACCATCGCTTCACGGACCGACGGTTTTCCATTTCACTCGCCTCAGTGAACCTTAGCGAAGTCCGCTCCTTTCACGACCAAAAGAGGAGAGCTCTTGTTGTACAACAAGTCGAGACAGCCTGAAGCTGTGTAGCTTCTTGGCAGCAACAGCATTGAAAAAGCGACGACACGAAGCTAGCCTTTCGTCGCTATTTCTTTCTTATGCACTTTCTCTTCGCTTTACGAGAGAGGAAACCAGACCGGAACATCTCTTCTTAGGAGAAACGTACGCGCAAGAAAGAGCAACAACGGAAGCGGTCGGCCTCCATTGTCACCCCTTGTAGGAACTCGCGAAGAAACAACGGCAACAAAAAAGCGTCGGGAGGAGAGACGAGTACAACGACCTCCCAAGTAGCACGCGTCTGGAAACACCCGACGCATGTGGTCAAGTGGTCACGCGCCAATGGGCAAACGAAGCGACTCGTCCGGCCCGCCCGGTGTCGAGCCAAGGCTAGGCGCAGCCACTCGAGACACCTGGACCCGATGCCTCCAGCGCCATTGCTTTCGACTTCTGCTGATGACTGCTCGCGCTAAACGGTGGCCGCGGCTGGTCGCTCTTCAGACACGTAAACTTTCTTCTTTTCTTTTTCTGGAACATCCTCATACGGGGTCGCTTTCGTCGATACCAGCTACGATCAGAGACGTACTGCGGGGTCTTTCGCGTCTCCCTCTCTTCGTATGTTTCTTTCTATCTTTATCTTTATTTTAAGTTTTCTAGAAGTGCTTCTGGTTACAGATCCTCTTCGCCCGGCGGCGGGAAATGCAGAGGACACGCTTTACTTCCTCGAAACCGCTGAACCGTTACGCCGGGTTTGACCGAAGCAGCCTCTTTTAAATCTTCCAACTCTTTTTATTTTATATTTTAGCTCGTTCGGGACGGATATACGCAAAGCGCGTCAGGTCACTTGAATCACGCGCGCATACAGAAAAAAACGGCACCTGTTTTCTGAACTGTTGTAGAAGCGGTTGAAGAGAAACCGTCTCGTAAATTAAAGGAGAAAACAACAACAACAACAACAACAACAACAACAACAACAACAACAACAACAACAACAAGAGGGTGTGTAGCAGGTTAGAAAATAATCACGATCAAAGAAAAACCAAATCTGATTTATTTTATATAAAGCAGATTTATTTTATTTAAATCAAATTTATTTGATTTCAATCACTGTTGCCGTAAAATAAGTTATTTTTAATCACTAGATGATTTTTTTAACATGCCAGATTTATTCGTCAATTCGTCCTATCACTGAAAACGATTCGGAAATAAATAATTACTGTAAATTTAAAGCTGCAGTATAACTAACAACTTTTTATTGAGTAAACCGCGCCGCCATGGAAGAAAAAAAATAATAACAACCGCTTGATATTCTCCATAGTTAGTGAAAAAGCTTTATTTCCTTTTTTTCATTTGCGTTCTGATTTTCTTGCACTAGGACATTTCATTTCTAGTGTTATTTTCTTCCTATCGCGTGCTTATGTACTTGCAATAGGACGTTACGCATCTTGAGACGCTCCGATTTGATATAACCCGATATAAATATTTCTTGCTCGATGATTCCTCCATCTAAATACAAAACGAATGCGCATATAGAGCATCAAATGATACACAAATGGTAAACAAAAACAAATGTCTTTGAGATTATTTTTGCTGAAACGTTTTGATACATCATGATATAAATCCCGATCATAAGTCATCTCGATTTTTATTCTCCAGAATGGCTGCGTAGCTAACACACTACCTACAATAATTACAGCTCATGCGGTGGTATTTTGACGTCGTCACAGTGAGATCGGACGCGGACACGCATTGGACTCGAGAGCTGCCTCAACTTTCGGCTAGGCCTTGTGTCCCCTCGACGCGTCAAAGGTCGTTCGACGTTGTGCTCGCGGGTCCAGTTGCTGAGCTGGTGCCGTCCTAGGATGATAATGTCACGTAGAGGCCGAGGAGGCTGTTCACGGTCCTCGATTATAATTTAGTCACTCACAGGCTGAGAGCATCAGGGAGGAGTTTCAGTTGACCAGCCCTCCAGCGCGAGCACCTTCGATAACATTTCGGCGCGTCGTGAGAGCGCGCACGAGCAGCCAAAGCACAATGGAAGGCAACGACCGCGTGCTGGAAGCCGCTCATCCTGTCCGTGATTCTATTAGGGATGTGTGCGACCAGAAACGTCGCTGCATTTGGCTTTCCGCGAACGGCCAAACCACGGGAATAAAAGAGCATTGCCAGACTGGCAACTTCGACTGCGTTGGTGTAAGGACGCCATGGCTCCTAGCTTCCACCGTGCTTCTTAAACACATCGTCGAACTTATCGTCGCAACTGATGATAACTAGCCGGGATCACAACTCGTGACGTCACGGCGAGGCAAATCGCGGTCGTGACGTCGCGGATGGAAACCATGAAAAGGAGCAACCGAAAGGTCCCGGCGCTGTTGGTGTAACGCGGTGCCACACCTGCAGCGGCTCTGCGTCGTTTCTTTTCGCCGGTTCCGGTTCCGTTTGTCTACCTTTCTCTTCTGGTTCTTGGCTGGTTCCCGCAGCAGCTCTCGAGACGTAGAGACGTGTTACGTGGGCGCACGCCACACACGCGAGGATGCGAGCGTTTCCGCGCTCTTGAACAACGGCGGATGTCGTGAGCGCGCGGCCGGCGTGACGTGTTTATTTCCGGAGACGTAAGGTGCGTGCGGTAGGGCGCGACGAATCGACGAGCTGAGGGACGCGGGTGTTATTCGTGGAACGGTTACGCGTATGTTGTACCGGGCCTTGATAGATATTTCAGTGAATTCGTCTCCATTATTTGTGATAGATAGTCTAGAGGGAAAGAAATTAGATTGCTCCTAATTTCTAAATGAGGTAATTTTAGTCACAAATGTAATTTGGAAGACACTGGGAATGCGACAGGCTTCTAATCTAATACAACGTTAAGCTAATTCCTTCAATCTCAATCTTGTGTTTTGTATAAAATTACGTTAAAAATACTTCAGAAAAAACATTTCGGCAACAAGGTGCGAAAGTATATTAACACATAAAGAGACGTTTAATTTCTAAGTAACACATATACAAAAAAAGAGCTAAAGCCTTAAATCATTACAGAAGTAAAATATATTGGTATTAACAAAAATATATACGTATACGTGTACTACCGCAGACAATACGAGCTGAAACAGCCCTCAACACGTTTTCGGCTTACCCGTCCGTTTTTAAAGACTCTTTGGTGCCAACATGTGTTGGAACGCGGGGGTTAGGTCTCAATGTTTTAACCCTTTGACTATTTGAGAAATAGCAGAATTTGTGGGAACTGTAGGTGTAGCAAGAGTCCAGATTGAGGGTTTCAGCTCATATTGTGAGGGTGTGTATACCTCATGATATTGACATTTATCTGACATGCGTAGCAACGTTTAAGTAGAGATTTTTCATCTCATTCCTTGCTTAATGAAGACCAGTTTATTTTAAATTTCGACAAGCAGTTAGAAAAAAACAGTCGAACGTTATTTTTTTAGAGCACGATCGTATGATAAACCTTTTCCCAGAAGAATTCGTCCGAGGTGCGTGTTCTTTTTTTTTTTTTTTCTTCTAATGTTAAACAGCCAAATAATGAAGAGAAAGAAAGAAAAAAAAAAGAAAGATGCTACATAGTTTAAAAGGTACTTTGTATACATTCTGTGATAAGAAGTTTCAATGGAGAAGTCAGTCTTGGACGACGACGTGCGCAGCTTGCTTCTCCGTACCACGCGGATTATCCCGGAGAGAGATGCGTATCTTTTTGCAATAGATCGATTAGAGTTCCGGCACGGAAAACACGCAGCCGTTGCTTTCCCCGTGCATTTAGCCATTCTGTAAGCGAGGTCACTCACATACGGAACGGCAGAGTTCGTGTGTATGACCACCTCGACCTGTGTACTATTTCCGCTAAGTGAAGCGTTAAATCGCCGTAGGGGCAGATTAGAGAGAAGGGCCGCATATGTTTCTTTGTTTTCTAAATACGCATGAGCTCATATACCTGCATTGAATAATAAAGGTCACGATTTTAAAACGCAAATGTCTTCATCTGTGCCGGTTTCTATTAAATGTAAGTATGAGCATCGTACCGGCGTGTGTTCGTGGAGCCACTACTGCCTGATGCTAGCAGTGGTATATACTGCACTGACTTAATTATTTATCTACAGCAGACACAACATCACGCGCCCATTGGGCGAATGCTTGATCCAGGAATGTATAGAAGATGAACAATTTTGTCAGTGCAGTTCGACAGCTGGTTTTTAGCGTGCATTTTGATGTAGTGTTACACGACCGCACGGAGGTACACTGCTCATCCAGATCAAAATGAGCGGGGGTTCGACCTAGGATCCCTGGGTTCTGCAGCGCGAGCTTTCGCTCCACAGAGCCACCATCCAGAAACCGTTTTTTTTTTTTTTTTTTTTTTTTTTTTTTTTGGGGGGGGGGGGGGAGGGGGGGGGGGTTGGGGGCAGGGAGTGTACTATAGGTTTGTATACTTCGGGTAAGAAGTTCCGAGGAATGTTGGACTCAACTCGGGACTCTAATTTGGACACCTGGCAAAAAAGTCGACGAGTAATTGTATTGCAGTGACTGGCCGGCGCCAAGGTGAGCGCGGCACAAGCCAATCATGGCCGCCGAATTCTTTGCCGACTTTTTTCGCCAAGTTTCCAGATTAGAAGCCTGGTGGTGAGTTAGATGTGTGTGTAAGAGGAAAGGACGAGAAGGGGGGGGGGTGTAAACTACTGATTGAGACTAAAGCCGTGGTCACACTGCTTATACATCATACAAAAGACAATCTGCCGGACATCAGTCACCGCGATATCCGTGGTTCAAACGCCGCGTGCCAAGTTTCTTCTTGAGCTCACCCCTTGTGGCATTCGAAGCTCAGATCTTGTGATCCCTTGCGTTCGAATCTGTTTGCAGATTATCTAAAGATACATGCAACACAATCTTCTATCATGGTGCATTTGCACTATACTACATGATTATTTAGTATAGTTTGGATACACCGAAGTACCTGAAATACCGAGGAAGAAACAGCTGTAGTCATTTTCTAGCTTCTTCCAAACAGTTGTATTTTTATGCTGTGTGTGTGTGTGTGTGTGTGTGTGTGTGTGTGTGTGTGTGTGTGTGTGTGTGTGTGTGTGTGTGTGCGTGCGTGTGCGTGTGCGTGTGCGTGTGTGTGTGTGTGTGTGTGTGTGTGTGTGTGTGTGTGTGTGTTTCTTTTTTGTAATGATCAATGTATTTTGTTTCTCGGGAGAACCGTTAACAGTCTCCATATTTAGCATTGTTTCAGCGCTCCCACGAAACATTTGAACAACGAGCCAAAAAAAATAGTAATAACGCTTAGCGAAGAAGACGGGTTACGCGCGGACCCGCACAAAGATGGGGTAGCGTGTGCGTATATGCACTCGGGGATGCACTTTTTTTTTTTTTTCTGGGGCAAACTTCCTGGAGTGGGCTCATTTCTCTTCGTCTATTTCGAGACGCTGTTTCTTGACCATTTCATGAGATGCGCAGTTCTCAGGCATGAACGTGTGTGTGTACGAGGGGTGCTCGTCCGAACGGAGCTCGAGAACCGTACCACTTTCTGGGACGACTCACTCGTTGCCCCAAACTGCCTTCATTGAAATGATGCAGATAGCCGAGCGCTCTCGTGCATCTAGAGCGCGTTTCAAGCCTCCGAACTCGCCTCTCTTCCAGCTTCTTGAAGCGGTTTCGCTTCCTCTTTGCAAATAGTTTGTGTTTACCCTAGAAACCCAGAGGGGAAAAAAAAAATGAACGAGTGCAGTCTCGTATATATTTAGACAACGCAAGAGCAACGAAATATTTAGAACTCGGTAAAGAAGCCAGCGAATACAACTAAGTTAGCCCAATCTACGAGCATATTTTGGGAAAACATCTTAGAGCCGCCGGTTGAGAAACGGCAAGGAATATAATGCTTTGGCTGAAATTGTTCTACTACAACAAAGGGTAGCTTCTCTCTTTTACTTTCAATCTGTAGGACCGAACCACTTTCTGCTTCTGCATAATCTTATCTCTCACGTGTATCTTATAGCGCGACTTTGGCACCTTTTGATAAACTTTTTGTCAGGTAAATTGTATTTCGGTATATTTGCGCGAGTGCTGTCAAGTTGGCAAATCAAATGTTGTCCCTACGCTGACACAAAACAGGTCGGAAAGTGAGCCTCGATACGCCACCATAAAGTATAGGGCTTAATTGGAACTTCTAGAGATTGCGAACGGGTTAAATGCGAACTCAAGACCTACTTGAACGTACCACTGTGAAAGCCTTACGTCCGCAAAAAAAGAGAAAAAAAAAAGAGACAATCACGTTGTAGAGCTATATATTAGTTTCTTACCTCTACAGCATTTCTCCATACTGAACATAAAAGCTGCGATGGCGCTCAAAGACTCGGCATACGTGAATGCGTCTAGAACCACATGCCAGAGCACCGCGCTCGTGACGCGGAAGTTTCTCCAGTGGTCGTCGATAAGCACGCCCGAGGTGTCAAATGGCCCGCACGAGGCCACCCTTCCACTCCCGCAATCTTCGTAGGAATGCCGACCAGTGGTGTCCTTGCGGCCCCGGCGCAATCCCGTCGAAATTGATCGCCCGTCGAGTTGCTTAATTTCTTTGTCGTCGCCGTCTGACGACTTCTCCTATAGACACTTTATATTCTCCCGTTCGTCATTCTCGAAAGAGTCATTTCTTTCCCAAAGGTTTCGCCTCCAAGGAAATTTGCTTTAGCGGCGCTTAGCGCTTTCTCGTCTCATCAACGGAGAGCCTTAATTGAAATTTGAAGGCGCCAAAGTCAGTTACCACGGTATGCCGAACCTCGTCTCCTTGCTACGAGCTCTTTCTCGAAAACAAAACAATAAAAAAAAATCGACTTTGAACGACAGAGCGTCGATTGTTGACACAACGGTGACGGAACTTCGAGGCGCAGATTGACCCGGCAATTTAGAACATTTTGAGTGGCCGCGCCAGGCTCAAAGACAACAGCGTTCTCCTCCAGAGGAACGGGTCAAGGTCTCACTCCTCGATGCACGGAGTGCAGTCTCGCTAGCGCCGCCAACGTGCAGAGATAGTGTGCCTAGATCTGGGAGTGCTTCCAACTTTTCAAGCGTCTCCCACCTTTGCTTAGCTTCTCCCCGCTATCCTCCTCGCCGCGTGGCGACGCGTGCATGCGCGTGTGTAACCACCAATTTGCGAAGGAAGGGTCCGCCGTTATATTGCAAACGCTTCGTTTGAATTGCTTTCTCTCTCTCAAATCTAGGCTCTCTTAGTGCAGAGGCGAACGCGGCGCGGGTACACCCCCCGAGCACGGCATTCTCGGGGTGAAGCGTTTCGGTTAGAGCCATGGCCGCGCCGACGACAGGGTGTCTTCATTCGGTTGCGAAATGCTACACAAGGAAATGGGCGGATGGGAAAATTACCGCTTGTTCGGTTCGCGTTTGTGAATCACGCTGGTGGTTTGGGTTCTCCTCGCTGCTCGTCGTGCCTTCTTTCTTGGAGATGTGGATTCTCGATCGTGTTTCTCTTTGTTCAAAGGCGGGTCGCAGTATAACCAGTTTTGGTTTTGGCGTGCGCGTCAGTGTTGCGGAGTTGCCACTCCGGAGTTGGAATGATTCCGGAATCATTCCGCATTTTCGCGACCCCGGAATGGAATGGAATGGCGGCAACGTTGAGGGGAATGGAATGGGAATGGAATTAGATGCCTTTTGCCCGGAATGGAATGGAATGGGAATGGAATGGGTCTGGTTCTTTATATATTATTTATTTATTTATTTATTATTATTAATTCATTTATTTATTCTTCTTTGGGGGTGGGGGGTGGGGTTGCGGAGCCAGTCAGCGAGTCAGTTGTTCAGAAATAAAATGAATACAAAAACCAAGCGTCAAAGCAAAGAGCAGAGGTGGGAGAAGAGGGGGGGTCGGCGGTGGCGCCTTTCACGGACGCGCTGGCGACGGGCTTCACTGGTGTTACACGAGAGCGAAACAAGACACCAGGCACCAAGCTAAAGAAACGAAGGGTGCGGCATAGAAAGAAACCGCCATGCACGGCTTCTCATCGTCCTTCTTGTCATGCTTTTTTTCGGCGGCATGGAGAAAGCACTCGCGCGCAAAGAGTGAGATCAGGGGTGCTATGTTGCGCTTTTTGGGGGGCTATGTTGCGCTTTTTGGACTCCCAGGAGACTAGGGAGAGGGAAGTGACGTCAACAACGCAGCAAATGCAGATTGGATGTTGATTTTGTTTTCTTCTGTCAACATCCAATCTGCGTTTCTCTAGTCGTTGACGTCACTTCCCTCTTCCAAGTCTCCTGGGAGTCCAAAAAGCGCAACATAGCACCCCTGGGAGCGCGGAGCGACTCATAACTCGCAGAGCTCCGATCTCGCGCGCCGCCGAAAGATGATCAGTTATTGTTTTCTTATAGACCTTTCCAATGTTTAAAAAATCACAGTCCAGCGTGCAATCTTCACAGCCCAGCACGTGCGTGTTCGTCGCTTCGGAAAGCGAGCAAAGCACGCGCCATACGCACAAACACTAAAAATGGCACCGGCCACACGCTCCTTTTTGGAAAGGTCTATAGTTCGAGGAGCGTTGTTTAGCAGGTGGCCAACCCTGCTGCCTTCCACGTTCATTCGCGCGCACTCCTTTGAAGCGCGAAATCTGGGTTTGCTTCGGCATTAAAACAAAGCGAGATTCACTTCTCTCTTCTCCTCTTGCGCTTTGCTCCGACGCTTTTTTTTTTTATACTGCATTTTTACGTGTAAGTCCGCCTTTTACTTGGTCTTAGTTCCGATGCTTGTTTTCTGTGTTATATTTTTTACATTCAGGTGGGTTAGGGTTACAAGCAAGCTAGCGGATTCCCGTTCATTTCCTTTGACTTTAGTATCTGCATACTTTGTTTAACCTTGCGATGGACCGCTGCGGACGCTACAAGTCACCCAGGCAATCCAGCACCGTGAGCTTAGTAAAATCAGTGCTTTTTTTTAGTTCTTTTTTTTTTTGCAATTGTCTATGCGTTTGATAATGTCAGCTTTCAGCTGCTTATGCCGGCAGCACAACAAGGTTGGGCAGTATCGTATTTCAGCAATACATTTCGTATCTGTATTTCTGTATCGCAATACATTTGTTCACCAGTCTCTATTCCTGTATCAAATACATGTGGAATGTTTCTTTTTTTCGCGATACAATCAGGATGAAATATATTTCGTTACATTACACCCCGAAAAACAAAATACAAGTCCGAACGCCTTTTTTTGTTGCTTTTTTATTTCCGTGGGCATTAAGGTCAAGGAGATATTGGTGCATTGCTACTATGCTGAGCAAGGTTCCTTCCGATTTTACAAATTATTTTTTTTTCTTCTGAGAAATGTTGCGTAGTCGGGACTCGAAATAGGTAGCGTACCAGGAGTTGAGTCGGAGCATCTTCTACCGCAGGTCCCGATGTAGGGATTTCATGAGTCATTGTTTACTGGCATCCAATGCCCGCTGCTAGTTAGTTAGAGTCTTGAGAAATAGGAAATCAAAAGAAGTGTTGCTTGGCCTGTGGCCGAGTAGCTGAGTCACAGTCCGCTCAACACGACTCTGGCGGTGGTTGACTTGAAATAGTAGGATGACTGAAACAGTGAAATTCAACACATATACGAATGCGTCTGGGCCTGTAATATTGCACTGCTCAAGGGTACGTCATCAGTCGACGTGAACGTGACCCGCTGCTCTGGTGATCCAATAACCAGGAAGGAGGCCAGACTTGGCCTTGCTGTGCCGACCCAGACTTCGTACACCTGCGACTCGTCTCGAGCGCGCTGTTTCTCAGGAGAGCTCGCACCTGTGCCGGTCATCTCAGGTCGCAATCCACGAGGTCTCTGTTTGAATGATGCTAGGCGAAACTTGAGGACTGCCATTCATGCGTTGGAGGCGGAGGGTCGGCACGAAGGACCGTCACAACAGGGATGCCACTGTATCGATTTTTCAACCGTAACAAAAGATAAGACATGTGCTCCAGGATGCTTCAGGTGGTCCACTATTCTCGAAAATTCCAAATGAAACTGCCTACATGATCTTCAGCGAGGTCACCTACAACGAAAGTACGTATTGTCCTTACAGCAGCGTGGGAAACGTTTTATGTTCAAGGCAACACCTACAGATACAAGAATACTAGTTCATTCCACCGTGACGTCATGTGATCAGTGTTGACAGGGGCGCCCTTATTGGACAGGTGAGTGGTGATATTATGGTGGAATATAATAAGAGGTCGAAGTCTTTTCGCATCACTCGATCGTCAGAGAGACAGGGTGCCAGGGAAGGGACCGTGGTCAATCCCTGATGGAACGTTTTTTTGAACCTATTGAAGACTCCTCTCCGTCCAGAACCACTACCTTCAAGGCGAAGTGCCAAGCCTGGGGGATAGTAATTTTGAGATAAAAAAAAACTTCCACTTCATACTTAAAGCCTACTCAGTTGACGTCTCAAAGAAATTTGAAAAATGTATTGCATTATCAGAATTTGTATTTCTCCCCTCCCTAAAAGGTATTCATGTATTTGTATTTCCAACGACTTTTTGCCTCTTTTTAATATGCATTTCCGATACGTATCGCGATGCATTTTTAGATATTTTTGAGTATCACTATTTTAGCTACTATTTTCATCTGTCCCAATATTTGTATTTCCAAGTACATTTTTGAGTATTTCTGCCCAACCCTGCAACACAATGTAGCTGGCAAGTGCCTTTTTTACGTTTAGGAATTAGAGGAATGGAATGAGCCATTCCAGGAGTGGGAACGGGCACAGTGTCCCCATTCCTAGGAGTTGAAATAGAATGGGATTATCGAAAAGTCTAATTCCCCGGAATGGAATCGGAATGGAATGGGGGTGCCAATTCCGCAACACTGGTGCGCGTACGTGCGAGACACGCGTCGAATGAGAGCTAGCCGATCTTCCTTGACGTTCGGGCTCGTAGTAGTAAAAAGCCGCCTAACCGTTTATATTATTTTCTTTTATTTTACGTGCGCAGCACAGCGTCTGTTGGTTTGACCCATGAACTGTAAAGGCAGGTATAGCAAACGTGTATGTTGTGCATAGTTGTTCACTTTGATATGGACACACTATTCCTTCAAATTTCCTCCGTGAAGCGCGTGCGTTGCTTGCTTTTTAAGGCAGCAAAATTGTATGGGCTGAGCAAAGAATATAGTATTATTATTAAAGAGCAAATTCAGTCAATATTTATCATTTTTATTTACCTTGAGAATTAGCGGGAAACCAAATAATTCGATGCCAAAATTTTCCTGTTTCCTTTCAAATGGCACATGCACGTATCCGGACGTATGCATACATATAGAAGCTTTACATGACAATACAGCCCATAGCATTTATAATGTTCAAGCTCAAATAAGAAAGCTGGAGCCTGGATGGTTGAAGACGGACCGACCAGTTCGCGCTTTCCACTTTTCCCCCGTTTCCTCCTCTCCCCCTTCTACCCTGTCCACCGCTGCCTCTTTCCTCCTCCCCCATGGTGAGGAGAATCTTCTGCCTTGCAGAATCTCGAATCTGGTCTTCGGCCTTTAAGGTTCATTGTGGCGACCTAAGACAAAGGAGACCTAAACTAAGACGACGGCCAAGATATCCCCAAAGGTTTATACACAAATATACGCATGCAATAAGATTTATATCAAATTAAAAAAAAAAAACCACTAAAGGCACATATAGCACCAAACAGTCGGAGGCTTTCCTGTGGTATGCAGGTGTCAAATTGATACATTTCTCATAAGGCTTT
Organism: Ixodes persulcatus; assembly: GCA_013358835.2. NCBI lineage: Eukaryota > Metazoa > Arthropoda > Arachnida > Ixodida > Ixodidae > Ixodes > Ixodes persulcatus. The sequence continues at coordinate 309,112 of JABSTQ010011202.1, forward strand.
GGGATCAATGTGGAATGAACAAAAGCTAGAGAGTCGAATGTTTTTTTGTTTTGTTTTTTGTCACCTGCAGGCCACAAACATTTTTGATTGTAGCCTGTTTGTTACGTTCAAACGTGAGGATGGACATGTTTACGAGCTCCGCTTGATGTCTTTTCTAGTATTTTTGTAAGGTTCGTCCAGCGCAACCAGGCTATTAAGCGGGCAGTTGGGGCGAGGCAGCCATGCCCAGTTCAAGGGCGCAGCGCACTCAGCAACACCCGAAGCGGATCATTTTTCAGCTCACGGCTCTCCCCGCTATACGTCCGCCACCCACGCACTTGCGAGACCTTGCGGTCGGCCATCTGGACAAACACCGAGAGACACACAGAACGCGCCGCTCAGCTTGAACGGGGCATTCCAACAAGTATTCGCCGACTTCAAGACACAAATTCAATCAACACCAAAGAAAAAAAAAAAAAAGAAGATTAACCAACATTTAAGAAGACTCAACATTACGGTTCCTTTTTGGGCATCGCGTAAGAGAAGAGAGACCTACAGCTGCCACACGCAATAAGACAGGGAAGACGCTTCTTTTTTGTTCTGCTCGCAGCACGGCCCACGGTGCCAGCATCGACCGCGGCAGTGCTCGAGGTCGGCAATACTCCGCCCACCTGGAAGAAGCGGAGAAGAATACGGGACTCCGAAGAGAGAGCAGCGAGTGAGCAAGTTCACCGACGCGATCGCAAAAAGGCGAGGGTCTTCCTGGAGCGAAGGAGGCGACAGCCCGACGCTGCTTGGAGTAGGCAGAGGTGTTCCCGGAAGAACCCACGCAACCCGCACGCGTGGCGACAGGGTGTTGTTCCCCTTGGTCCGGGGTTCTCTCCGATCACTTTGCGTACGGGTTTTAAACGGGGGGGAAGCGATGACGACGTCCCTTGTTGTAGGCGAGTGCTGATAATCGGCATCGACCTTCTGGCAGCAGCTGTTTCACTAATCGTTCGTTAGAGCACTCGAGAAATTATTTCGAGCTGAGAGCTTCTTTCTGTCATTTCTGCGATGGAAGATGAAAAGGTTGTTTACGTCGGGGTTGATCTGTTCAGGCCTTGTGTAACTCTTCCAAGCTAATTAGTGCATGCGAAGATCTTACACAATGAACTAAAAATAATAAAAATGCTGACTTCTTTCTTGCGTGTGGCAGGCGAAGGTAGATGTAGATGATCACGACATGACGTATGTTTACGTGGGTAATTAAAAGTACAATTCAGAAATATCAAAAATGGGTCAAACTATTATTTGATGCGATATTTCACAACGCGCATGAACAGACGTTTTTTTTTTTTGTTTTGTTTTAACCGGTTTTAAGCTTTCCTCTCTAAAAATGAAACAAGGGGATACAAAATCGTATAATAAAACCCATCTGACTCTCGTGGCACACCTCGATTGGTTGCGAAACGACAATAGGAAGCGATATTTTACTAGCTTACAGACCGGATCCTAAAGCATTGTTTTGCTGTGCAGGCCGGATAATGAACCGCTCGGTTAATCGAGTTGAATTAGAAGGATGGGCATACCGTTGTTCCCGACCAACTTTCAGTTTGTTTTGCTCTGTTCGTTCCAAGCGAGCCGACCTTGGAGTTTCGTAAACTTCTTATGAAGACACAGTACTTGACCCGTATACTTTTTGCTCGTTCTACAAAGAGGTATGAATATAGACGGTTTCCTATTGTCAAGAAATCACGTGATGCCCACCTGGGCACGGTCCTCTTTCTTTCATAAAAAAACAAATACGAAAAGTAAAACCTAATTTTCGCTCTGGTAAGATGCCATCAACCATTACAATTTAATTAAGTCCTGCTGGTTTGTATTATGCTTGAAAAAAGAAAAAAAAAACACTACACAGCGTTAAGAAAATTTGTGAAATAATAACCTTCAAAATTAAAAACTTAAAAAAAAACCGGGCACATACATTGTTTATAAGTGGTCTAACCGATCAGACTGTCTCCAGGCAGATTTGTATTTCGGGAAAAACTGACGAAGATGGCAGGTGGCTAATAAAAAGGTACAAAAGTTTCAGTTGGGTTGAGGCCGTCTTCTTTTAACCTAACCCATCTCAAACTGCAAACAAATGTTGTTTTTTTTTGTTACAAATAGTAATGTTTTTATTCGGACAGCCTACTAAGAAAGCTTTTCTGCAGCCTACTAAGAAAGCTTCCAAAAGAAGCGAACTAATCGTATAATAATTTGCTTCTTTGAAAAGCGCCTCACACTGAGGAACCTAAAACTAAACATCGGCAGAGACACTGAAGACTGCTTACGTGTAGGAATGCGAAAGCATTCCTAGACGCAGCGGATTCCTACAAGCAGCTCACCACGTCATTTTTGACACGGCGCTCCGGCGGTGACATTACGCCCCCCCCCCCCGCTGCGCAGGCGCGGCGAACCCCGCCGGCTTCACGACGGCTTCCGTGACGAAGCATTCGCTTTTTTGTGCTTTTCTTTGTATTTTTTTATGAGGCGCGTGCTCGATGACGTATTGGTGTGACCATCTCTCGGGCACAACGCCTCCGCTTTTTCGCGTAATGGGACAAGTAAGGCTTTCGCCTTAAAAAAACTAATATGTACTATCGCGGACAATATGAGCTGAAACAGCGCTCCTGCCGGCGCACGGTACTACCTGCGCCGCCTGTCGCCTTGCTCCGCACACGTGGCGCACCCTGAGTACGAGATAAATTCTCACTTGCGCTAGCTGCGCCACTGCGCTCTTCCGGCCGTCTGCAAGAGAGACGGCGGGTGCGACAGCGGGCATGTGTGGTAGGGCGGCGGGGGGAACAAAAGATTACACTTGTCGTCCCTCTTTTGGAAATGATTTACTTTACTCTATCGCGCAGAATCCCGTAGAATAAACGCTTTTTTTATTTTTCATTGATCACAGATGCTCAAAAAACAAAACAAAAAACGGTAAGCATACATGTTACTGAGAAGGTTTTGTAACCTTGATTGGCATGAAAAGGTTCATACATATTATTTCTTTATTACTGGGTCTTCGCATTCGCATGAATGGCACGTAACATGAAACATCTGCCAACAAGAAAACTACCCCTAGAGCAAACGTGGCGTGTGTTATGTGTTTTTGCTTGAAAGAAAAGGGAACACAGACCTGAACTAAGAAATATGTGAAGCCGTACATTTACGGACTCGTGCCGTCATGTCGCCTCTACGGCGTTTTGCCCGTGCGCGCTTCTCACAGCGCTTTCCAGTTTTGAAAAAGTATGTTGACTTACGGCTTTTTTTTTACAGTGTAGTCTTATTAAGGTGGGACAAACAGTCATATATTTGTCAGGAGAAGGAGATTGAAACTTCATCGAAGGAATGTTTGCAGAGGACATTGTCAGACACAAATGATTAATAGTCGGCGCTGAAGTTCAACTGCACTATACAAGAACATCGGTATGAAGAAGGCACCCCACAAAAGTATGCGTGGTTAACGGCGTCAAACAGTGTGTCGCAACCGTAGCATCAAGCCTTGTTTAAAACGGCAGAAGCCCGGTTCAGGGGGTCCTGAGGCGCAGTAAAACTTTCAATATAATTTAATACCGCGTCATTCTCCACTGACCCGCGACCACGGCTCTCATCCTGTCTGGCAAGAAATCATAGAGCGCGGCCACCAAGTCTGGCTCAACCCGAAGCCACTCCCATTCCCCTCTGATTGCTTTCCACGATTTGTGGGCAGTGGCGCGGTGGAGGGGACGCCGTGACATGGCTACCTTGATGCGCCTCCAAATGTTTTCGACGATATTCAGATCGGCTCCTTTTGGGGGCCAAGCAGCTTCGTCAGGCAGCGCTCCTCGAGGAGATACGAGCGTGACAGTGCATTTTCCACTTCGGCGCTTTCTTGAAATGCACAGAACTGCATGTTAGCTGAAAACGTGAACATTTGGCTACACGGCACACGCATCGTCATGGTGGTTCCGTCGGCCAATATTTTCACTAGCAGACGGCCGGAAGAGCGCAGCGGCGCAGCGAGCGCAAGTGAGAATTTATCTCGGCCTCAGAGTGCGCCGTGTTTAGGGAGCGATGCGACAGGCGGCGCAGGTAGTACCGTGCACAGGCCGGAGCGCTGTTTCAGCTCATATTGTCCGCGATAGTACACGCTATGCCGTCGCCAGCTCGCTTGCCACTGGTATTATTTCGGTACACTTTTTACGAAGCACGACGAACGTCCCAATCGCCCGGTTGCAAGGTGTTGTGTGTGTATGTGTGTGCATGTGTGTGTGTGTGTGGGGGGGGGGGGTTTAGTGGCCGATTGTGTTCTCGGGAACAAGCTTTCTTGACAATGCAGCTAAAAGTACCGGCACGCGTGCCCTCTCTCATTTTGAGAGCTGATTAAAGCTATTTGCTCGCTCTCGTCCTCTCCTCGGAAATGCCAAGAAAAAATGAAAGCCGTTTACAACTCTCTGTAACACTGAATTAGAGCGCAGCTCTTGAGGAGGAGGAGGAGGGAAGGGTACTGAGGGGAGCGTATACCCCTCCTCCCTCCTCCTCATCTTGCCTGCTACTCTTCCCTCCGAGCGGCGTCGGCGTCGCCGTCGCCATCGACGTCACCACGAGGTCACGTGACCCTAGTGACGTCACGTGACCCTCGTGACCTCACCGGGATCGCGGACCTCAGGGGGGTCACGTGACGTCACCGGGGTCACGTGACCTCACGGAGATCGCGTTACCTCACGAAGGTCACGTGACCCCACTGTTACGCCGACGGCGACGCCGCTCAAGCCAGAAACGGGCGCCTTAAGGCTGAACTCCGTGGAAAGGATTATGTGACGAATAACTGGCGAACGCCGCCCGACGGCACGCTCGTTTTGCGCGCGACGTAGCAGCCACTTTGTTGATTCCACGCGCAGAGCAAAAGCCGCCGGCCAAAATTCGTCGGTCTCTCGGTCGAACTCGGTCGCAAGAGTGTGAACGGGCCTTAAGAGGTGCGCTCTAAAATACTAAACATGCAGATAAGATATTGGATATTTAACGGCTAGTCTGTATGATGCAAAACAACACGGCGCCATAAATTAAGGAGGAATTTGGGCGTGAGTTCAAACAACCTTGCTAAAAGCTTTGCTTGCGGAAAACTTTTTATTACAATAATACCCCTAATTTTATTTTGCGTTAAAATATGTTCTTACAATATTTTATTGATACCTAACTAAACATAATAAAAAAATTCCCATTACTACATATTGCACGTGGAAGTAACGAGTGTCGAACCAAAGAGGGTGACACAACGATTTTTGTGCACTTACTTAGTACCTCGCACAAATAATCTGTGACGTTAAATGTCTGGGAAACGAGCGTTGGAATTTTCTCCCCGAAATAACCATCGAAAAAAAAAATGAAAGCCGTTTACAACTCCCTGTAACGCCTGAATTAGAGCGCAGCTCTTGAGTAGGAGGAGGGAAGGGTGCTGTGGGGAGGGTATACCCCTCCTCCCTTCTGCTCACCTCCTCATCCTCCCTGCTACTCGTCCCTCCAAGCGGCGTCGGCGTCGCCGTCGGCGTAACCGTGAGGTGACGTGACCCTCGTGACGTCGCGTGACCTCACGTGACCTCACGGGGGTCACGTGACGTCACCGGGGTCCCGTGACCTTACGGGGGTCACATGACCCGGTCACGTGACGTCACTGGGGTCACGTGACCTCCGTGAGGTCAAGTGACCTCACGGGGGCCACGTGACTTTACGGGGGCAACGTGACGTCACCGGGGCCATGTGACCTCACGGGGGTCACTCGACCTCACGGTTACCTCGACGGCGACGCCGTTCAAGCCGTAAACGGGCGCCTAAGAGCTGCGATCTAAAAAGTGTCCGAGTATGACGCAGCGCCCCTCGGAGAACATGGACCAAATGCTCGCGCTATAGAACCCTGAGATCCTGTGCTCATTCCCCACCCCTGCCCATTTCGATCTTGATGAGCACCGTACCGGCGTGCGGAGCCGGTATCGCGTCTCCGACTGGTGTGTTTTCCGCGTCCTTAAAAGTGGTCCTTCGATTTTCGCCTGATGACGTCGTAGAAATGGCATGCGGTCGCCTGTCGCGATCCTGGTGGTGACACAGCTGCGGAGGCGGACGTGTCGGAAGCTTGTTCTGCTGCAGGTCACTCTGCAGTCAGACACTCGACGGCCAATTGTAGAGCATGGATCTGTTTTCTGGGACCCTTATTTAAAAACACACACACAAAAAAAAAAAACGATGTTATTTGGTTTATTTTGTTCAGGCTAAAACAGTCAGATTTATTTTTAACGGCTGCAACGGACGTTCCATTTTCCGCCATGACTTCTCTGGGACTCCAGTCACTTTCTTTCCGGCACCCCATAGAGCGGCTAAAAATGTCGCCTAGAATTGTCAATGAGGAGGTCTGTGGCATCGAGCGTTCCGAATACAGGCCGGTTCCCACATGCAGCGAAGCGCTAATGTAGCGCTTCTCACGTGTCGTCAGCTACTTATCGTCTGCCATGAGCAACAGTTTTGACGGTGCGATACAATGCTGGTGAACGCTCCCTTCAGCACGCGATTAGCCCGAGGTAAGCGCTATGCTCGTAGCGCTCCGCTACATGTGTGAACAGGCCTTACATCTCCTTCTCGGCTATTTCACTCACTGGGCGATTTTATAATTTAAAAAGTGTGCCAATTTAGTTTCACAATAATAAATTATTTTTTTCCACGCGGTTGAGCTGTGGAACAGCGTCGACGGGTCAACGCGCATGCATGCATGCATGCATTTGCGATTATGAATCATTCTTTGTCTTAATGTGAGGTTGCTTTGAATTGTTATTTTCTAGGGTGCTTTTTTAATATGTTGTTCATTATTGCTGTGAGCCGCTTTAACCCTACTTCTGAATGACCACAATTAAGGTCACGTATGTAATAATAATAATAATAATAATAATAATAATAATAATAATAATAATAATAAAAATAATAATAATAATAATAATAATAATAATAATAATAATAATAATAATAGTAATAATAATAATAATAATAATAATAATAATAATAAACAAGAGCAAACACGCGTTAGAACCTCGCGACGAGAGCGACCCTTGCTTCCTCTTGCGGTTTTCGCCAGCGGAGACAGCCAATTAACCGCCAGTATTGCCAGGATGTTTAGACAGCCAACCCCCAGGATCGCGACCTGCGACTGCATGACACGTCGGCTCGGGGCCTCTTTCGATGCGTGGGCGGTTGATAAACACCCCAGTCGAAGACACATTCCGCGCAACGTAGTGGTACTGCGCCGGCTAGATTGCTCCTCCACCGCAGAGACACTAGACGCCAACATGGGCCGACAAACTTCCGGCTGTCTAAACATACACACAATTACACCTACAATTACAGTTATTGGCATTTTCGCTGGCACTGCGCGGGCGAGTGCATGCCTCAGTGTGCTTGGCCTTGCCGGCTTGATTCGGCGTCGGCGGCGGCGGCGCTATGCATCCGAGCTGAGATCAAACCTTCAACGGCGGACCTTTGACACGCGCCCGTTCCCAGCGCCTCGCATCGATGCACGCTTCCGTTTATCCCGCCTGTCCGAACGCGTCCGTCCTCCAATCGCGGCGCGGCGCATTTGACGGCCTAATGCGTCCATTGTTCTCCCCCAACGGTTCCTGGTCCGTCGGCGGCGTTGGTCGACCTCTCGAACGCTACACGCTTCCAACCGATCCTTTATACGAGGAATTGTTGCCGGTATACGCTCCGTTCAACCCCAAGCTGGCAGTGCGGTGAGAGCTACACCCATCGCCGCGGATCAATCGACCGCCTCGCTTTCATCAGCTGACCCTGCTCTCTGCGCGGGAGCACGGAAGGGAGCGTGATCACGTGGCGAAAGATAGACATAGGACTGGTCCAACGTACACGTAGATGCCATCGCACTATAACTTTAGCGATGAATGGAGTCAAGAGTCGCTGGCGTTTTGGCTTTTACTTTCTATCTTCGCGGATTGCGTTTCGCAATGAGTACCGCCTCCGTTTTCTTTTTCTCGCTGCGCAATCTGCGTTATATAACTGAAAGAAGTCCCGGAGAAAACGCTCGGTTCATCCGGGTTAACACGTATCGATAGCGAGGAAAACACGAAAAACCGATTTGAAGCAACGAGGTTGATATCAATTATACGCGTGATGATGTTGGTGACAGTGTATCACTTCATTTCGATGATTGCAGGATGAAAAAAAAAATCGTCTCTTAATCTGGGAGTATCTATTTCAGACCGAAAGTGGACGGCGATGAATGTAACACAAAATGCACAGTTTCAAGATTGAGTGAGGCATTGAACTATTAACTTACGTAACAAGCGCACGATGTCTTAATTCTCAGATAATGAGACATACGACTGCACGATAAATGCATACTTATGCGAGAAAGAATGTTAAAAATACGAAAGGTTCGAAGCACGGCAGATAGTGGAGCGACTGTATATTTTAATCTTGGCACAGATTTCAGGAACGGCACCGAAACGCGATGCATTAATCTTGGAAAGTATATCAACTACGCCGCTTTTATAAAAACATTTTTGTGTGTCTGTCCGAATAGTTCCAGTACAGAAGTGTTACGTCGAAAGATCTTAGCTCAGTCAGGTTATTTCTAATCTTAGTGAACGGTCGTACTTAACGTTTTCTAGGGCCCTGTATACAACAGGCTACGTTTCGAAATTTGGAACTCACATTTCTTGAGCCAATGCACCGGCCCAAGGCAACATCCAAATACTAATAGAACACGAACAGTCACCAATGGTACTATACATGAGCGGCTTAATTACAGGCCCATATATGCAGCAGGAAGCGAGTAATAAATAGGTGCACGGTGTAATCGGTAAAGCGCTGTTTGAGCTCTGAATCTTGCCTTCTCAAACCCGATCGCGCGGCCCAGCGTAAAATATGCCCTACAAATGTTTACACAATGCACCACAGCATAGTCGGCAAAAACCACAACATAGTTTTGTTGTTTTTTAGTCTGGCAAAGGACGTGTAATTTTGCTGTCTTTGTAGACGTGTACGAGCTTGACCAATTAGCCATTCCTTCTTACCCCTTCTGTCTGATCCCACAGCGGTGGTGTGGTGTCGCTTCATCGTTTAGAGGACTACCGACTTTCCCATTAACCCCTCCCTCATTTCTGTCTGATCCCTCAGCGGAGTGAGGCGGCGGGGACGGCGACGCCGGGAGTCCCCCAATGGGTGTGTCCGGTGTCGAGGATCACCGCAATGGCGGCGGCCTAGGCAACGGCAGTGGCGGCGGCAGCGGAGGCGGCAGCGGAGGCAACGGGGGCGGCAGCGGAGGCAACGGAAGCCACGGCGGCTACAGTGGCCGCGGTGGCCACTGCAGCAACGGCCTGGCCAACGGCCACGGCCCGCCGCCCGGGTACTCGTACCTGAAGCGGATCTGCAGGGACCGCGGACTGCTCTTCGAGGACCCCGAATTCCCGCCCTCGCACCGCGCCTTGTCCTCCAAGAATAAGTACGCGAGTGCGCAGATCACGTGGATGAGGCCCTTTGTAAGTACGCTTTCCTTTCGTCTTCGTTGGAGAAAGAAACGTGGTTTTACAGCGAAGCTGTTTATGAATAGGGTTCCGTGGATTTTTCATGTGCGCCAACAAAAACTCGCACCGTTGTCGTCGTTCCAAGCGCTTGCGTGCCTAGTTTCCTTCCGCTCTCCCGGGATGGCGGATACCGTCACGCGTGTCTACTTTCCGCCGGTTGGCGGTCCCTTCGCGCGTGTCTAGTTTCCTCCGGCTCCTCGGGGCGGCGATAGTTCGTACCTTTCTTCAAAATTCTGTGTGACGTCTGTGTCTTGTGCTAAACAGCTTCGCTGATCATCCACCTTCGCAGAGTGAAATAGCTCATGATTTTTTTTTTTTTTTCAAACTTCCGAATTCCGAAGTAGCATCGGCTACGTCGAAAGGGTGCTGAGAAACCAACCCTCTACCCCTCGAAAGCTTGGGAAAAAGGCACTTTACTCTGCAATGCACTTTCAAATATTCTGCGCGCCTACTTTCCCACAAAGCAGTTGAGAGCGTCAACTGCTGCTGAATATATGTCTGGACCTAAGAAAGCCGTCTGCTTTTTGACATTGACCATAACGTTTCCCGTGCTTATGTCATTTCCAGTGTCACAGCGCAGAGCATTTTTTTTTTTTTTTTTTTCAGGTACAAGAATATTTGCAGCCTTACAAATTTGCAAAGTTCCCTCCAAAATGCAGCGATTGACTCTTTCGAGTGTTCTGAATAAATTCAGATGCTCTGTATTTCTTAGAATGTAGCCATGTTGCGACATGAAATATGTGCTTAAAAGCTCCCTGTCCAGTGCGGCCTTTTTACCTCGATTCTATTTCGGTGTCTCTCGCGTTTACGCAGCCAAAGAATGACAGACGTCGACGAGCACGTCCTGGGGGATGAGCTTCTCCTGGACACCTTATGTTGGAACAGAGTCAATGACAAAACAAGAAGCGCACGACGGTGCCTACCATCGTGCTCTGGTTGTGCGTGCACTGTCCAAGCTCACGAGACCCCTCTGTCGTTCTTATTTTGTCAGAGTTATCTATACTCTGTTTCATACTTGGCGTGCAACGCTGTCAAAGCTACTGGCGCGAGCGCGTGGCTTCATCTATGGTTTTGCTTACGCGAGAACGCGTGCAAATGATCAACGAGAACAAACCCCACGCTCGCGCCAGTAGCTTTGACAGCGTTGCACGCTAAGTATGAAACAGAGTATAGTGACCTGCATATGCTCTAAAGGCCCGTTCACACTCTTGCGACCGAGTAAGACCGAGAGAAACCAGACCGGTTTTTAAGCCTCTTGCGATCTCTTAGGACCAGCTCCGCCGCAGCGCATCCGGTCCTAAGAAGTCGCAAAAGGCTTAAAACCGGTCTGTTCTCTCTCGGTCTTGCTCGGTCGCAAGAGTGTGAACGGCGCTTAACGGTGGCAATAGAGTTACAAAGGACATTGAGGCACCCTAGAGTTACAAGGTCGTCGTATATGCGGAGCGCAAGGTTTTGTCTGTTTCTTGCGCGGTGGTTGCAGTGACGTCGGAACGCCAAGTTCTGATTGGCTCTGACTGGAAGAATAGTGGGTAGACGTCATTGCTAGCTGCCTCGAGGTCTACCGGCCAATGAGAGTTCGGCGTTCTGACGTCACCGCAATCTCTACGCAAGAAGCAGACAACGTGCGCTCCGTAGAGTCCCTGACAGCTCGAGAAACGCAGGGTGTGGCGAGTCATCGGCATCCTGATATTGCCTCGCAGCCAATCAAATGGCGGCGTTAACCGATAAGAACGCCGTAGGACCAATCACGATGCAAGAAGAGCGAACACCCCGAGTTTCCGAAGCGGTCACTATCATACGGACTCAACTTTACGGATCGAAGGCGACACATATGCCAATTGGTGGGAGTCAGTTATGGGGCTGCTCGCTCTATACGCTCTCGTAAACGTTATATATACTCTGAGATGGATAAATATTTGAACAAAATGCACCATTTCCGCATAAAGATACGGCGCCCAGTGGCGAGTGCGCGAAACGTTTACGGAATCGTTACCACGGGCCACGGTATATACTACTACTAATAATAATATTAATAATAATAATGTTTTATTTTTCTTTAGTGCCCACAAAGAGCTGTAACGCCTTTTGCGTGGTGTGCTGTCAGTTCGTGTTCACAACAACACTATTTAAAATACAGACATGCGCAACATTACACAGACATTTGTAAGTACACAAAAAGAAGTTTGCACAGCAAATACAACCTTACACTAACTCTTGGTGCCATACGCTCGTACCGTTCGAAGTCAAAATACGTGGCATCTATCTTTTTTAGATGAAACTTTCAAGCATAACGTCGCTCATTCTAATTAATTCAGAATAACGTGGCCCGTTTCACTTGATTCAACTATACGCAGTAATTTCGATGAAATCTGCGCGATCTTTGCCACCTTTTTGACAGATCAGGAAAGCATTCCGTGTTGGCTAGTTCCATTTTCCCCTCATATCGCACGAATCATCCCTACAAAATACACGATGCGTCATCCATTGTAACAGAAACTATAATATATATATATATATATATATATATATATATATATTATTATTATTTTACGTGTTTTAATTGCATGAAATCCGCCCAACATGGCATCAGTAACAAGTTCTAGGTTGTTTCGCTCACTTTGATGCTTATCTGCAAAATATATTGCTATTTTAAAGCGCAGCTCTTAGGCACCCGTTTCCGGCTTGAGCGGCGCCGGCGTCGCCGTCGCCGTCGGCGTTGGCGTAACTGCGCGGTGCATTATGAGAAATGTCCCATAGTGCACCGCGCGGGACCCTTGTGACGTCACGTGTGACATCACGAGGGTTCCGCGCGGTGCATTATGGAACATTTTTCATGATGCACCGCGCGGGGAGGAGGGGGAGGAGGAAGGAGGAGGAGGATGGGGAGGAGAAAAGAAGAAAAGGGAAGAGGGGAGGAGGAGGAGAGCAGGGAGGAGGAGAGGAGGAGGTTGAAGGATGAGGGGAGGAGGAGAAGGGGAGGAGGACGACGAGGAGGACGAGGAGGGAGGAGGAGTAGCAGGGGGATGAAGAGGTGAGGAGGGAGGAGCAGGGGTATACCCTCCCCTCAGTACCTTTCCCTCCTCCTCCTCAAGAGCTGCGCTCTAATTTGGCGTTACAGGGTGTTGTAAACGTCTTTCATTTTTTCACTCTCTTTTTTCTTTACTCTTTGCCTTTTTGCTCTTATGTTGCATTTTTTTATTCTTGTTTTCTCAGCCACTCACTTCTGTAATGTCTCCGCGTTCAAGGGCAAACGAAACAGATACAACAAAATGATGCATACATTACCTTTACATTTTATTCTATTCACCTTTTTGCAGGAAATCTGCGCGAGACCCAAGTTCATCTCTGAAGGATCCTCGCGTTTCGACGTCGAGCAAGGAGAACTCGGTACCGTACAACATTTTTCGCCAGAGATACATCTTCTGGGCTTGAGTAGCGGACTTTAGGAAACACCTCGGCCATATTTGTTTTCTGTATTTCCCACTTCCCCTGACTTCCGTGCAAACAATACGCAATATTTATTTTTCTCCGCTTGATTGTTTTACGCGTTTACGACGTTTTCAACGCGCACAAAGCAGTATACTCATTACACGAATGCTCGCCAATATTTTTTTGTATTGATTACCGAGCGTATGGTGCTTAGCGCAAATGTCTAAGACAGCCTTAAGTATAGATGCGCTAATAACATTCGTAAGCCTCGCGCTTATACTCGTTTTCCCCTCGAGTGAAAAGGAAGTTTTGCGCATTGTTCATACGCCGCGCGAAGTAGTTCTCACAGGATTCAGTTGTCGGAGGAAGAAGTGATGCTCTTGGCGTTTGAAACGTGTACGTCTTGATAAGATAACATGTGTATAATTTAAAATGTACCAATATATGTATCTATCTTAATTCTTAACAGAAGGGGAGATATTAGTAATGCTCCGCGAGGAGCCGGACTTTTTTTTTTACTGAGGCTCGTGAGGTGAAAACGAGTGTAAGAAGAATGTCTTATGAACGTTCCGGCTTCAAAACACACAAAGAGCAGCAAAAAATAAAAATAAAAAAGCATGAGATAATTAGAGTTATTTAATAGGTTAGGGAGCAGAGTTACGACACTTGAGCCTCTTGGTACATACGATGATGATTGCCAGTTATCGTAAGCTTTAGCTAAAATCGCAGGAAGCAGTTTTCCATCCTTCATAAATGTTAGAACTGTCCTCGACAGAGCAGAACGATATCGCCTGAGCTCCCTGACACCGTATATATGCGGAGCACAAGTTCGTCTGCTTCTTGCACAGGGGTTGCGATGATGTCAGAACGCCGAGCTCTGATTGGCCGATTGAAAAAAAAAAAAAATAGTGGGGTGATCTTAAAGCATCCAACATCGAGGTCTCCCTCAAATCAAAGCCAATCAGATCTCGGCGTCGTTCTGACGTCCCCGCAACTCCTGCGAAAAAAAGCAGACGACTTGCCCTCCGCATAGAGCTGATGAAGTCATTTTTCTGAGTCCCAACAATCGCTCCCACTCTGCACTAATTATGCATCAAAATGGCGACGCCCACAAGAAAATTGGAGACTGGAGTGACGGTACTCTAAATGTACATTATTACGGGCTCTGTAGAATAAAAACTCTAATTAAAAGGCGTTTCGTTTCGACGATAACGATGTCGTCAACCTGGACACAGTGTGCACATTCCGAATTACGAGGGGTGTTCAGCGGAGGAGTAAGTTAGCTTTAAGGAGAAGGAGCTATACGTCAAACAAAACGAAGCAAGGCCGGGATTATTTGTTCCGTGCAATTTCTTTCGACCGGGAGAAGAGGTCAAAGTTGGGGAGCGCGTTCGTGAGAACGATGCAAGACGCGAGTACAGTGTTACGCGAGTGACCTAACAGGTTCGCGTGTACGAAGCGTTGTATCGACGAGGGAGGCGTGGACACTGGCTGTACGGGTGAGGAGGCTCGCAAGGCCGCACCGTGTGGAGAGCAGAAGTGCGGATGCCGCGCGAGGTACACGTTCTCAAGTCTACGGTGAAAGGACATCACATTTAGAGATTTAAAGCTCCGAGAGATTAACAGCGTCTGACAGTCGACCGGTCACTGTGTGTCATTGACGCCTCTGCGGTAAGTCGAGGACATGACAAGATCACTGTTATGCCCGAGATGGGTAGGCAACTTGTCTCCTTGACAGTGGTCGATAAATGCTTATTTAGGCTTTTTTAACGATTTCCCCCTTGAAGCAAAAGAAAAGTGACACATATGTGACCTTTGAATTAATTTTAAAAATAAAGAGCCCGACATACAAAAAAACTTAATCTCCGCACAAATATTGATATTGCGGAGCATGATTCGAGCTTGCAGAGACGGGAGTACGAGTAGTCAAGATCGAGACGATCCTGAGTCAATGTAATAAGGAAGTCACAATTTCTTGACACTTACGTATAGGATTCTTCCACCTGACGTCACTACAGGTTAGCATAGAAATCGAAACCAACATTGTCGTCTGCCATCAGTGCCTTGGCGCCATGTTGGAAGTATTAGCGCCTTATTGCGGCAGCGGTAGTGCCGTAGTGTCCTAGCGTCTGCCTCGCTTGCGTTTGAATTGCTAAAGCAAATCGGTGGCGAGCACCCGATGAAACACAGGTCAGAATAAGCCTGACTTGTGTTTAACATCCTCGGGCGGCACTTGAATGAGCGCGTAGAGTGCCGTCGCTCGGCACTTGAATGTCTCGCAAGAGTACCGTCGGGCGGCAAAAAATGCGTCGCCTGCTATTCATTTGCGGTGACGGACAAGAAAATGAGTGCCGTCACCTATACGTGAAATCATTGGGGGCTATTGTGTAGAACTTGTCAGTACTGTAGCCAGTTTTTTTTTAACTTTTTTACTGGCTACACATATATAAACTGGAGCTGCCGCACAACTAATTTCGTCTGCTTTACTTGTCCTAGTCCAGGGGTCTCAAACTCATTTCAGTGGGGGGGGGGCAGCTAGCCCACCCACAAAATGTCGAGGGCCAACATAGGTCGGAGGGGGGAGGGGGGTAATATATATTAGAAAAAATATAACAGAGATGCTGTTCCACGTAGCAAAGCAGCCGAGTCTTTCAGAGACAACCCAGAGATTTCCTAAAAAAGGAACCTGATGCCATTAATTTTTTGTAAAATAGTCGTCTTGCCAGTGCCGTCTTTAGCTTTGATTTATTTATACAACTACTTCGAGTTTCAATCTAGTGTGATTACAATATTTAAAATACCATCATCCAGCCAACGCGCTGGAAATTTTTAATACAACTAGAAACCAAGCACAGAATCGTTAATATGTCGCTCAATTCACTCGGGAAGTATCCGAGTCCAATATGTCTGGAAGGAAATTCTTTTTGTACGTTAGTTTTTGCTTTCCATACGACTTTTATAGCAGAATTACATGAAAATACTTCTGTCTTAACGGTATGAAAGACGAAACAATCCTCGTTAAAATGTTAAAATGT
The DNA here is from genome assembly GCA_013358835.2 of Ixodes persulcatus. Classification (NCBI taxonomy): domain Eukaryota; kingdom Metazoa; phylum Arthropoda; class Arachnida; order Ixodida; family Ixodidae; genus Ixodes; species Ixodes persulcatus. The sequence goes on from JABSTQ010011202.1 coordinate 325,136, forward strand.
CATGACAGCAGAGCTACGTTCCCAGTGGAAATGAATGGACGACAAGAGGTCATTATTTATGGCGCATGCAGCGCCCGAGGCATAGGAACGGGTGCGCGCAGCACACATGTACACGTTACTAAAAAAATTTACTAAATGCGTTACTCGTTACCGATTCTCAAGAGGAACGCGTTTATTTACCTAGAAACTAACGAGTTACTTTTCTCGTTACTTTGACGACCAAATACACAACTAGTTTTGTTTCATAGTTTATTGTTTTCTATCCAGTAGTCGTTAAGTTTTCATCGGTTATGTTTTCCCGCTTCCTTGCGAATACATCTCCGGCGACGCTGAAGGGTCGCTTTACGGACGCGCTCAAAGGGACGATAGAATTGTACTTCAGGAAGAGTTGGTGACTCTGGGATTCCCCTCTCTCTTTTGTTCTCTCGGCTTCCAAAGTTCCAACTTGACAATGGGTTATGATCCTTCCCGTGTTGGTAATCTCCAGTTTTACGGTACTTTCGGTCAGTACGCAATTCTGGAAGGCTGAACCATCAAACCTAATTGTGTTCGCCGGGTGAAGGACATTCCCAGCTGTAGAGTTTGACTAACGTGTTCAGCGATAAACGTTGCTATACTGTCATACGTTTTTGTTTTTGGGGTTGACCATCTGCCTTTGTCGCAATAGACGCATACTCAGGATAGAATTAAAACGAGACTGTTTAAACCTTGTTGCACACGTTACTCCTAAAAAGTAACGAAATACCGTTCCTCGTTACTTGGCCTTAAAAGTAACTAAGTACGTTACTCGTTCTTTTCCTAAAAAAGATAACTAAAGTCGTTACTCGTCACTGAAAAAAAGTAACTAGGTACAAGTAACTGGTAATGCGTGATGTACATGTGTTGCTCAAAGCCACAAGACACTTTTACGGGCACGTCCAAGAGAGTCGCGGGCAGCACGCGGCCCGCGGGCCGCGTGTTTGAGACCCCTGTGACCTAGTCAATCGCAAAGAGGTCCCTCACCTGACACAAAGTGCAGTCCACGAACCCTTAAGCCGGGATCGCACTGCTTATACATCATACAAGCGACAGCCTGCAAACACGAGTCACCGCAATATCCGTGGTTTAAATGCCGCGTGCCAAGTTTCCTCCTTGAGCTCATTGCCATGCGGCCTTCGAAGCGCGGATCTCGCGGTGACCCGCTTTGGAATCTGCATGCGGACTGTCTTTTGTATGACCTATAAGCAGTGTGACTCCGGCTTTAGCTCGTACGAAGGTTTTTGTATCGGGGTTCTTCCGGCGACTCATTCGGAGCCATTTATGACACCGGCAAACCAGTTGCTCCAACGTCGCCTTGTCCTGGTTCCTAATAATTGCAAAAATTATTTTAAAAAAAACTTGCTGTAGTTTTAATTTGGCGCCGACTTTTACGGCTGGAACAATTATTTACGGCGCAACTGACCATTTTAAACCTCGAGTGAGCGGACAAACAACAGCGCGAACGCGACCCCAAAGCACACAAAACATATCATAACAGCGACGAATGCCTCCGACATGGATCCTGGCGGTTTCCGGCGAGATTTCCGAACCGGTAATAGCATTTGATTATGATCTCGTGCAAGGACCCTATTAAACTTTTATCATTATCACAGCCCAATGATATAAGAAACAAACAAAAAACAAGTAATTTCTTAGTTATCATATTTTTTTTTTTATAGACTAAAGGGATAAAAAAAAGGAAAAGTCGCATTTATACATAAACGGCGTAAAATCGAACGTATGTTTTAAGAATATTCTCGATGCTACGCTGCGTCCAGTTTTGCTTCACTCATAAAATTCGTGCTGCAATGAATAGATTATACAGCTCGCCTACGTGTGTACGCTGAATATATTTAATGGTATACTACCATTTCCATACCCTGATTTGTATTCCACCAACAAATTACACGATGCTTCGATGTCTGCTGGTGTCTCTCTCGATATTCACGTCTTAAAGAATTGGCAGGGAATCTGACACGTTCCTAGAATGTATGCGACGCGATCAAACACAGCACTAAAATTTTCTTCGACTGATCTTCGTCGATGTTTACTCACAAGATAGTTCTTTTCTTCTCGTTGATATATAATCAGATGAATAATGCTGTGCTGTTGTTTCCTGTCGATGTTTTGATTTTTCTTGCTTTTTAATACTTGCGTTTTCCATTGCCTGCTGATGCAATATGCCATATGTCACAGACAGCTTTAGCAACTCAGTGTGTGGCTTATTACGGTAATGCTTATTTTGCTTCGTGATTGGCTCGTCGGCGATCTTATCAGCTGATGACGCAATCTGATTGGACGCGGAGCGATAATTAGACGCTCGGGACTCGACACGCCCACGTGTCTTAAGCTGTCGGTGACTGGACCTCATCGGGCAAAGTGTCAGCTTTTTTTTTTTTTTTTTTTTTTCAAATCTCTCAAAACCTTGTGTCCAAAAAAAAAAAAAAATACCGCGAACATTTTTGGCGTCGTTCGTGGCGGCAGGTGACCGGTGGCTTCTCTCGGCCATCTCGTGCCTGACGGGCACGCCGCGGTTCCTGGATCGCGTGGTGCCGTCGGACCAGGGCTTCGCTCAAGGCTACTGCGGCCTCTTCCGGTTTCGCTTCTGGCGATTCGGCGAGTGGCACGAGCTCGTGGTCGACGACCGCCTGCCCACGCAGCGCGGCCGCCTCGTCTACATGCACTCGGCGGATCCGAGCGAGTTCTGGGCCGCCCTGCTGGAGAAGGCGTACGCCAAGTAAGGGCCGCTTTCCCTGTCTACGGAGTGTATATACTATAAGCGCTGCGCATGCGTGGTACGGCGAGTGTGTGACAGACTCGTTAGTTTGCTTGCGTTTGGTCAGGTTTCCACTCTGTCTCGGTCGCGTTTACACAACGTGGAGCTGGAAAGCAGCCTTGCTATTGTAGCTGTAATATCAGAAGCGAAGAATATCCTAAAAAAAGAACCTCTAAGAAAACACGGGAACACGTCTATGGTAATTGAAATGAGCTGCACCGAGTGCGATCGCGCGGTCTTTAAGAGGACCTTCTACGCGCAAGTGTTCGCGCGAACGAAACGCAATCTAGATAGTACTATAAAATATTATTCAGCCTCCAGGAGTGCTGACAGATTTGGCGAGGGAACATCCACATCTGAAATAACAGTGAACGCGCAGGCGATCGAGCTGCATATTAATACATAATTACAACAAAAAAAAAAACGGAGACATGGGGGAAAAAACGCCCCCTCCCTCCCCCTTTTCTCGCGCCTCCGGGTTTTTAATAAACTGTCAAACTCCTTTTTTTTTTTTGCGCTACTAATTAAGAAATAGTTTAAGGCAGGAGGCACACTTTATACGCTTTCTTCGCCACCAGAACGGGATCATTCCACCGCGATGGAAAGCCTTATCTTCCCTGTGACTCGAGTTTCTGTCACAGCATGTCCATGTCACGGTCACCTATAGAGGCTATGGCACCGTGGTGCCATAGAAACCATTGTATTTTCTTTTCCTTTTTTTACATGCAATTTTTGCGCATTTTACTTCTACTGCAGGTTCTACGGTGGCTATGACCAGCTGCAGACGGGCCACACGGGTCGTGCGTTGCAAGACCTGACGGGTGGAGTGGCCCAGACGTTCCAGATGGCCAACGTCGATCCTCCGATGGCCTTTTCGATGGTCTCCAGTGCAGTGCCAAGGTCCACCCTCATGGCGGCCTGCATCATTCCGGTAGGAGTACAACGAAGGCTGTTTCATCTAATTCAATACTGAAAAGCGATCGATGGACTGTCTTCGATTGCGACAGTATTGCTCCATTCTGAGCACTGATCACCACTTGCGTCCATCTGACGCTTTGTTCAGGAACGTCGACTCAACCCTGGTCCGAATTTATGGGTCTGGCCTGGGAAAGGGGGGGGGGGGGGGAAGAAGATATGACGTTACTATCGAAATGTTGCCCAGATCTATTTTGTTGACCCAATATTTGCTATGTCACCAAAAACTAAACTTTTGGCTGGTGTATATGAATGATTTTATTAAAACAAGGTGGACCTTCGGCAGCTTAGATGAGGGGGAGAAGGGCGGTCGCCTCCCCCCCCCCCCCCCCCCCCCCGTCCTAAATCCGCCCCTGACTCAACCAAAGCGGGGCAGCTAAATGCCTATCCCATGTGGATGCCCTTTGGCAATAGTATAATCCACGATGATAGATAAAAAATATAACAGCCAACCAAAATTACGTGGCTTTATAAGGTTAGAGTCGTTAGACCTATACGGCGGGCGTGCCGGAAATGTGAACACAACGACACATGCAATCGGTTTAGAATACGTCACGAAAGAAAGATTGCTTGAAAGAACTTAGTTAAAAAAGTGAGTGTCTTTTCGTGATGTGTTGAAAAAAGCTTCGTTGAATAAATAGTATTCTTGCTTGTTTGTTTGCCTTCTCTCCCAGGATCACCACAAAGGACCTGCACGTCTCAACAACGGGCTTTACACCCAGCATGCGTATAGCGTGACAGGAATAGCAAAGGTACGCTTTCAGGTCGTTACTGAAAGGACATATCTCACCAAAATACGCCATTTTTATGCAATTGTATAACTTATAAAGAATGTAAAAGCAGCACTACGAAAAATAATAATCGTCACGCAGATTGTAAGCAGACTAATAAGTTTTAGGAGAGCAAGCGTCTTTCAGCACAGTGATGAGAGTTACCATTTGCGAAAAGCTCATTCGCTGGATTCTTACTGCTCCATATATATATATATATGTATACATATTAGTACTGTTACTATCGCGGCAGAGTAACTTGAAGGCATGTGCGAGCTGCGATGAGATGAGGATTACGTTTGTCGAAGAGTATAAGTCGGAAAGACACGAATAATGGCCATCAATTGGGTACCCCAAAGGACACAGCACCCCACCACCTCCCGTGATATCTCGCCTATCAAACGCACCGGAGGCTGTCTCCCATTTCAAAAAGATCGAAACCTAGCTGGTCTAATTTCGTCAAATTCGCACGTGTGCTGTCCTCTACGTTGCGGTGGCCAAACTTACCTGCTAATAATCGTAAATAGTCATAAATAAAATTATTGGATTTTAATATTTCGTAACTTGATATTAGAAATAAACGATCACTTCTCAAGTGGTCGCATATTTGATGCTGAATCATTTTATTTTTGTGTATATTTGAACACATGTGACATCCAGTATACCAATGGTTTTAGTTTCTCCTTTTTTTAATTTTGTCGCGATATTTTTCCCGTTCATATTAATTGTATAAAGAAACGAGAAGGCTACAATTTACAGCAATAACTTATCCGTAATTGTGGGGATGTAAAAAGTGATCTATACATGGCTCCGGAAAGTAAATGATTCCTGATTTTGTTACTTGTAATCGTTAAGGATCACGTAAAATGTTTACACTACAAATATTGTTTGTCTAAGCCATGCATAAAACCAAGGTTCGTCTAGGCAGTCCAGGATTGATCGAGTTCAACGGTGCTTTAATCTGGAATGATATATCTTATACAATGTGAAAGTAAAAACTAAGCTTTTGGTGTCTTTATAAATGTTATGAATAATTTGCAAATTAATAAGGCTTGTCATCTCGTGTTTAAAATTAGTAACACATATAAATATTTATTGCGTCATTTTTTTTATATTGCATGTTTTTTTCTTTATTTATCGTGTTCTTATTTTGTCTTCCGCGTACCAAAGTCTATTTTGTCATTGGGCCCTATATCATCCTTTATAGCTGGGGATTCAACCACTGATTGTTTATCGATATGAAGCTCTATAATAAAACTAAATAAATAAGTTAAGGAATGAATGCAGCGAGCTTTTCTCGTGAAATGCCTAACGGCACGTTCTTTCCCAGGTTCGTGTGAAACAGGGTGAGGTGACCTTGATTCGACTGCGCAACCCGTGGGGACGGGGGGAGTGGAACGGACCCTGGAGCGACCGGTCCTGGGAGTGGGACGGCCTCTCGGAAAGGGACCGCCAGCTGCTGGGAGTCCGGCAGCCACCTTCGGAAGGAGAGTTCTGGTACGGGACCTCGCATGAGAAACACAGTGTTCAAACACGCTGTCACACATCGGCGGAAGCGTATACGATACGTGTATCACGCAATTCTACTGGTAGATTTGGATCTGCTTGAGGTGTTTATTGTATAGTTTGTTGCTCGGGATGCGCGAGCGCAGAGTGCTTTGAGAATGTCTCAAATCCTTCTCTTGACCTTGCAATAGTCATCGCCTTCTGTCAAATTGAGTAGATGTAGGAAGAGCGCATTGGAAAATGAGGATTGAGAGAAGTATTGATGACGGCACAGGAACGTTCTACCTCCCATACATGACTCATGAGGTACGCATCAGAAGTTTCGAGAAAGTTGAGCTTTGTGCACGTATACATCAGATTGTACAAGCTTATCTAAGGTGCTCGTCCGCAATAGCACATCGTTTTCAGCTTGGTTGCAAGAAACGATTATTATCGTGTGATTCTATCATCCACGGTATACGCCCAACACAAAAAAAAGTATGTAAAAAAATTGATCCCAATTTATTAAAGGGAAGGAACCGGTATCTTAGAATTAATTTCAGCGCAAAAAAGTCTTTGTTTCCGCTATTTCTGCGAGAGACAATCAACTTGAGTGTGACGAAGTTCTGCACAAAATTACCTTGCAGCGATTACGGTCCTTTATTTGTGTAACAAAGAATAAGTTGCATTCAAGGTAGCGAAGGCAAGCTGTACTGCATGGCCTTTCTGTTTACAGGATGTCTTTCGACGACTTCACGCTCAACTTCACGCACCTCGATCTGGTCCACATCGGCCCCGACGATTGGATGCAGGAGTCCGCATTGCACAGCAAGAAACCCTGGAGGGCGGTTCTTGCCAGGAGGCGGTGGAGGGCGGGATACAACGCCGGCGGTGGACCTTCTTACTCCGGTATACCGTCTAATGATCTCACATCTTCAACCCAATTTCCAGAGTCTATAGCCTCAGCCTCACGGGCCGCAGACTGGAATATATCGTTTACAAAATAATTTTCTACAAATATCTAGTGAGGTCCAAATCATAAGACAATTACCGCTGGAGTGTCCTCAACAGGCCCAGAGATAACTGTCTCGGTGTATCTTTGGTTTGCATTCGCAGAGACCACAGGCTGCAACCCCCAGTTTCACGTTCAAATCCCAAAGACGAGCGCGAGCAAGTGTCACATGGTGGTGTCCGTGACGCAGCAGTACACCACGGACGCCATTCGTGAAGGCGGCAAGAAGCACACCCTCCACCCTGTTGGCTTCGCCATTTACGAGGTATCCTGGCCTTTGTCATTCATTAGACTCGTCAGTTCCTTTGTTGAAGCTACTTAGATTGCAACAGCGATGGTGGTTCAACCGTGGCTAACCGTTTCCATATAATAAGGAACATGACAAGGCAAAAAGGGCGTTGCAAATGATGCGTACGCACTTGCAAGTGAATACGCGTATCATTTTCATGTAAGATATCATCGCGGAGAAGGTGTTTCATCTACGACGCGCAATAGACCTGTTGCGAAAAGTGCAGCGCAGTGGCGCCGAAAGGAATGACGGGAACGATTTGTACGGAACCGTTTGTATAGCAGACGGCAGTAGAAGGCAGGCGAGAGGACAAGGGGAGGAGGGCTTCTTTTTTCTTTTCTTTTTTTTTACGAGATGGTTTACCATGCATAAGCACGGTGTAATCGTGATACAGGAAAGCAACTTGCAAATGCTCCCCTATGTCTAAGCGAAACTTCATATCCTCTTGATAAAGATAGATAACTGGGCAAGTTGGTAAGAGTTCATGTTGAAAAACAGCGCGACTGGGACAAGAACAAAAGACGAAGAGAACACAAGACAAGCGCTGACTATCAACTGGTTTCTTAAAAGAACACAAGGAAGAAAGACAATGAAATGAAAAACATGGAGTCAAATGTTTGCGCTTGCTGGGCGCCTCGTGGAATATGTCACCTTCTTTTTTTCATCTGATTATAGAACTTATTTTCTTCTTTCTTTCCTCAGGAGCTCTTGTTACCCTAAATCCAGAAAATTCACCTCGCTGGGGGTCAGAGTCACCGAAGGTTGGCTTACACACGAACTGTTGTTCTTCATGATGTTGTACGCTTCAACCATCTCTCAACATGTTTGGTCGTGGTGTTGATATAGTATAATGGTGTCTTCTAAACGTGGTTCGCACTCGCAATCTTGGCAATGTACCGCTAGATGTGAATACGCGGTGCCTTTCAAGGAGCAGTGGTGCTCTCTGAGGCGGATGTTTAAGCACCGGCCAGTCTGCCCAATATAAGAGCGCCTAAAAAAGAAGGGAATGCGATAAACCACGCCTTTTACGCACGACACAAACTTTTTCCCGTGCTTTACCTTCCATATGTTATATTCTGATTTTGTGTTTCCGTCCCTGCATACACGTACAGCGGAACATAATCTACTTAGTTTGTTTTTGGCTGAGAAACCAACATTCTATCTAGCGCGCGCCAATTGTGTTCACATAATGGGCGTCTTCCTTTCCCAGATTCAAAGGATTAGGGATTCAGGATACCCAGACTCTATTATTTCATCAGCATGCGAAAGTTTAATAAAAATCGTAAAGATTAGTTCCGATTTCATGTTGGAAGAACCAGTTTGAAAAGAAAAAGAAAGTTTCTGTTATTCCTTGTCTTCACCGCATTTCACACGGACTTAAAAACGTCGCGTCCAGATATGAGGTAAATGTTGTTTTCTCAGTCAAAAATCAACTAAGTAGATTATGTTCCGCTGTAGGTGTGCGCAGGGACGGAAGCACAAAATCAGAATATAACATATGTAAGGTAAAGCACTGGAAAAGTTTGTATCGTGCGTAAAAGGCGTGGTTTATCGCATTCCCTTCTCTTGTGAGCACTCTTATATCGGGCAGACTGGCCCCTGCTTAAACATCCGCCTGAGAGAGCGCCGCAGCTTCTTGAAAGGCACCGCATATTCACATCTAGCGGTACATTGCCGAGATTGCGGGTGCGAACCACGCTTAGAAGACACCATTATATTATATCAACACCACGACCAAACATGTCAAGAGATGGTAGAAGCGTACAACATCACGAAGAACAACAGTTCGTGTGTAAGCCAACCTTCGGGGACTCTGACCCCCAGCGGGGTGAATTTTCTGGATTTAGGGTAACAAGAGTTCCTGGGGAAAGAAAGAAAAAAACAAGTTTTACAATCAGATGAAAAAAATGTGACATACTCCACGAGGAGCCCAGCAAGCACGCGAACATCTGACTCCATGTTTTTTATTTCATTGTCTTTCTTCCTTATGTTTTATTAACAAACCAGTTGACAGTCAGTGCTTGTCTTGTGTTCTCTTCGTCTTTTGTCCTCGTCCCAGTCGCGCCGTGTTCAACATGATACCTTCTTTATTTTTTTTTTATTTTTACTTATTATCCAGGCGGACACAAGAGGTCACATGCCATTGAAATTTTCACTCTAAACACATTAAATGGAGGTGAAGACACGCACAAATAGTGGGAAGAGGTAACTCATTCCAGTCGACTGAGTTCAGCCTGCTGAAGAGGGCGTCAGTGTAATGCATCGTGGGAAGTTTGAAGTTGAATGACTAACCTGGTTTCCTGCTTTCAAACGTTTTTATTTAACGTGCTAATCTGGTCCGAGAAAGGACTGGAGCTAAGTAGTCATGACCCATGGACCTACGCTGAGACTGCGCTAAGGTAAAGCCATATACGCAAAGCAACAACTAATTAGTTGTTTTTTTTTGTTTTTTTTTTTTTGCGCGATACAATGAAGAGCAATGCGGTGACCGATTATGCGGTTGCAGATTCCCCCGAACCTGACGCGGCTCACGACGCAGTTCGTCGGAGCACACCGCCCCTTGGACGTGACAGTGCACACAACGACCCGGGAGACAGTCACCTTCTTTACGCTCCCTGCCGGCGACTACATCGTCCTGCCCTGCACCAGCACGCCCAACTGCGAAACCAAGTTCCTTTTGCGCATCTTCACCGACGAACATAGCAACGTCTGGTGAGCGAACGACTCGGACCATTTGTATATAGAACTACAAAGGCTTACGGCTATTTACTTCACTAACTGATGAATAAAGAACAGTGCTTTTGTGGGCAGATGGTGAAATTCTACCATTACATGTGCACTGACTTGAGAAACGGAATGTGCAATACGGAATGCGCAATAAGTGTCTCCAAAACACTGCTCTTCATTTCAACTCAAATTAGTGTAGAGTTAAGAAAGATTGCGGCACGGTGTGGCTTGTGTAAGGCGTGTCAGCCGTAATTCCACCACTAGTTTCAGAGGAAAGAAAACGTTTCTCGTCAAGTATTACCAAAAAGATTGTTTTTAAGCTGTGGTAATTTTGCATGCTACTCCAGATGATTTGGCTGTAGAGTAGAAACTATTTTCACAATTCGTGGTTCTTCAGCTTGAGTTCAGATTTCGGCTTCTATCCAAGCATTTGTGTTTGTTTTTCGTGAATGTCTCGTAATTCTTCGGGACACTGGAAAGGGGGGGGGGGGGAGGGGGGGGGGGCGCATTTGTGTTTGTTCTAGCCGATGTTCGTATCAAAGACTACTTTCGGTCTGATGACGATAAGATGAAACAGGCATTTAGTGGCTTAAGCGAACTTAACGAGAACTCCGTTGGCTGTCCTTACAGCGACTGTACTCAGCGCACTTCAACTATTTTTACATGAAATAACACGTTTGTGGTGCGTTGTTGGGGAGATGGAAAAGGGGAAGTTAAAACATACACTCATATATGAACATGTTAAGACTGAAGCTTGGGCTAGAATTGGTGGATCATGACTAAGACGGTGCGTACAGCCCACACAAAAAACAGCACTGAAAAAGCCAAGCGCTATCTTGCCACTAAAGTATCTATTGCTAATATGTACTTTCGTTGCAAGTTAGCGCTATGTGCGTCTTACCTTCTTCCGTGTTGTCTTTTGTGTGCGCCATACTGACCATTTTAAACTCATGCGAATGCTGACTTTTTTTTTTTTTAACTGTGTGCGTTGGTGGTTGCAGGGAAGTCAACGACGATAACCTTATATACCGAAGTTTGAGCTTCACCAAAAACGGCATAGTGAACTCCGCTCACGTAAGTGTGCATTTCCCACGTTTGTTTGATTTTAGCGTAACTAATCTAGACGGTTTCATTTTGCGTTCACCTCTCCCACTTATCTTCATTTTTTTTTCTTTTTTTTTTTTCATGTGCAAATGAAGAACGGGCCTGCCGTGTTTTCCAAACTCGCGCACAAGGTAAGTCATCACAAACACCGGAGGCTTGACCTAGACCAGCCCCTGTGAATTACACTTTGTGATAATTCACTCTTGTAAACGAAATTTGGCGACACCGTATGTTTACGAGCCGGCTGTGTTGATAACAAAACCGAAACACGCATTAGAAACGGCCTTGAGAATTTAGAAACTAGGAATAGCGTAAAAAGATGAGTTTAACGTGGTTGTTGGCATCTCACCATGCATCGCTGCCGCAAAACTTTAGAGACAATAAGCAAGACCAGACAGAACCGTGTAGTGGCAACTCCTTCCTGTTTCACGCGCTGGTCTTTTTGTCTCGTTACAAGGTCCCAAAATGTCTTTATGCAGATGCCGTGAAGCGTAGCAGCACTTTGCGGTGCGCCAACTTTGTGTAGGGTTCTGGTTTTATGCGTGTCTTTGTTTGTTTTCTCCTGTAACCTGTGCGCGTGGTGGGTCTTAGAACAATCGTTCCCGTTGCTTTCTGCAGCTCCCGTGCGAGCTGGATGCCTACATGCTGCTCAAGATTCTACGCGTCATCTCCAGGAGTGAGTCCAGTTCAAAACACTCGCTGATAAATGTGTGCCTGACACGAATATGCAGTTTCACGCATTGCCACTGTTTCTTTTATCTTTAGATTTTTTTCGCAATGTGCACAGTCACTAGCGCATTGGGATTGTTAATGTTTGTTTACAATTACACTCGCTTTTAAAGAAGACTCAAATACGTGTATGGAACCACTGTATGATTCTTATTTTAAATTAATTTAAATAAATTAGAAAAGTGAAGAAAATAGCTAATCCGTTTCACATGACGATTACTCGTCAGAAAAAAAAAACGCATGTGGTGTGTGCAAATTTGGTAGTGTGTTTTTATTGTAATTCAATACAAGAAGAAAAATATTATACAGCATTTTTTCCCGCTTTCTGTTTTTTTTTAATATTTTTTTTTGTATTAATATCACGAAGCACTAGTGTATCAAACAGTTTTTCAATAAATGTTTTGATAGTGTATTTTTATCGTAATGTATTACAACAAGAAAGGAAAACTTATACCGTAATTTCATCCTTGCCTAGTCTTCTGGGCTTTTTTTTTTCTTTTTTTTTCATTAATATTACGAAGCACTACTGTATCAAAACATTTTTTTCAATAGATGTTTTTACTAACGTGCACGCTGCCTGCCACGAAGATATGTAGTCTGGGGAAATATGTTGTCTTTTCGCTGAATACCTTGGGTATCCACGCCGATATCCGTAATCCTGGCTAATGCCTGTTATTATGACCCCAAACATGGCACCAAACCGAATAACGCCTATAGTCGGTTACAAGTTAAGAAGGTAGGAGAAGCTCCTCCCACAAGCGTGGTGCGCCGGTATGAAATCCCTCCGCAGTCGAAAGAAGAGTTCACTGAAAACGCTCCTTGTTCTGCTTCAACGGATAGATAATGGCCACAGAGTGGTGCTAACTTGTCTTCGACCCCCACTTTTTAAGAGAGCGACCTTTGTATTCATCGGGGGGGAACCGAGCCCCTGAAAGCAGCCTTTTTATCCATCGGAGGGGGAAGCTAATCCCCGAAAGTCGTCTTTGTTTCGATCGGAGGGGGAAGACTCTAATCTCCCTCTCGTTGTTCCACAATGCTAAGTCAAAGTCGAAAGATAAAGCAAATATGTACAGAAAGGCACGACCCTCCTCGCGAGTTGGCCGCAACGTCACGGAAATGGTGGGACGCTATTGGATGCGGAGGTGGCGGAAGGATATATGATTCCCTTTAAGGGGCATTTGCCGCTACCTTCTTGACTTGTAACCTACTAGAGGTCTTTTGTCATTAAACATGAGGAAGACACACAGAAAGGGGGGACGGACAACGAAGATCGGGGGGCGGACAACGAAGATCGTTGTCCGTCCCCCCCCCCCCCCCCCCCTTTCTGTGTATCTTCCTGATGTTTAATTACTGTTACCAACACGCTCGTTTTGTACTTACGTCTTTTGTCACTTCTACGTCCCTCTCCGGAATTGGGAGACTGATTCCGCGCAGAAACTCTGTGTCTCGCAGATACGCAGCTTCTCCTGGAGAAGCCAACCCTGGAGTTGTGTCGACATCTCGTCATGCTCAAGGACGTATCCTTCGATCCGAGGCACGATGGAGCGTGAAACGGAGACGGCGATTTGTTCGAGCGAGACCAATGATATTCCCAAGGCAGGAGCGAAGCGTCGCCTGTTCTTCGCGCGCCTCTTTCCTAGAATTTCAGTCGAAGACTGCGGAGGTAAACAAGTGAAGAGGCGCATGAAGAGAGGAACTGGATAGGACATGTCGAGTTCAGCATAAGATGTGCTAAAATATGATACGCTGTCACGTTTCATTTCTACTTTATAAGTTAATTATATTCGTGTGAAAAAAAAAATATATATTTTTTTTTAATTGAAAAAAGAAAGAAATCCCATAATATTCTTTTTTTGCTTGGAAATGTTTTATTTGGCGAGAAATTCTTTGATTTAATTATCAATAATGATTGTCACTGGTGGCCTAGAACCTAAAAAGAAGTCTGGAAAGTATACTTTCCCGCAGAACACTTGGCAGAGCCGATCGCTGCACGGTAGAGGTCGTCAAATGACGAGGCTGTAAATATTGTAACGGATAAAAATAAAAGACGAATGGGAAACTGAAAATAGACATTTAATGAGGTGAAATTGTGCCTACAAATTACCACAGAAGGCATCGAGCATCCTGGTTAGGAATGCTTCGAAGCAGAACACTCGATGACATTCGAAAATGAGCTGGAACTTTCCAGAAGAGTACAAATAACTAAAAGAAGGATCTGGGCCGAGTAGGGTTTATTTTTACAAATTGTCTTTTTAGTAGTATTAGTTTATACGAACTATGGTGGGTTTGTGTTCGTCTTGCTGAATGTACAGAGTGATATTTTTTTTATTCGAAAGATATTTCAAAGAGGCGTATTTACTGCTACGTGAATGCCGTCTTCACTATGTGTTTCTTAAGCTTGGCGAACATTCGAGGGGCGAACAACCGTCACAGTCTGGCGAATAATTAACTAAAATTGGTTAATTAGCTTTTTAATTATTGGTCTTATGGGCCATGTTGCAATTGTAATTTTGAAGACAGCCACCCTGAAAAGCTAGACCAACTTACCCAATAATAATAATAAAAAAAAAGAGCAACTGGTTTGAAGATGTTAGCTGACAATTTCTCCACTATTTTCCGATTCCGAAAGTGAAATATCCAAGTTCGCCGGAAGCGCTGACCACGTGACGCTTGTAGAAGTGATGGCTTCGTGACGTACAAATCGTCATGATCCCATATCTCCCCGACAACAAACGATCGTGAGTGAAGCTCCGAGGGCAATGACTCATCGAACGCGAGAGCGCTGAAGACTGTCCCAGCAAGTTTGCATAGCAGTAAAGACGCCCTTTTTAAAGAATCTGCTTCGAATAAAAAATTTTACCCTGTACACTACTTTGCTATAAAAATATTTTACATGTATTTTTTTGTAGTTTATATACACTGTCTTTCAACTACTAAAATGCACTTTATTGTGACGTTCCAGTTGCGTCTGTTTATTCAATGTAAATATTTTGCTCCATTTATTGTCGTTACCAAATTTAGAATCAATAAATTTGTATGTGCGTGTGCGGGTGTGTGTGTGTGCGCGCGCGTGTGTGTGTGTTTGATTTGTTTATATGTCGATGCTCTCAATTCATGGCGTACTTTGTATATAATCTACTTTAGTGCATGTGAGATATCACCGCCTCGTTGCTGTAGTTTTCTTTGCCGCTGCCACTGCCTTGTGAAGGAGGGGGGGGGGCAAAGTCAAGCTGCTTGATCAGCTCTTCTCCTCGGCCTCCCTCCTATTTTCCCGTTAAAATGGAAAAAAGAAGAAAATAATTATATAAAAAAGCTTTCCTTTGCAGGGCAGTTGCGTGCGTTGCCCACTTCGACAAAAACACAACATGTTCAAACGTAAAAAAAAAAAAAAAGCGGTTTGCGTTGTGACAGTAAACATAACGTTTTCGCGCGCGCTGGGGTACTGCGTATACGTTGAAACGTCATGCTCAGTGTCACGAAACAAATATTCTTTTTTTTTAGGTTTAAAGGGGTATTTTACAGGGTTTTTTTTTAGCTACCTCAATTAACTACATTTTCTGACTCCCCGGCCTTTACCCTTTCCGGTATGCTATTTAGTATCGCTAAATTCGTAATAGTTATTGCGAAATCGGCAAATGAAAATTATGCAAAAACCAACATTTAGATATACCCGCACTTTTCAGTGCCGGGACGTCAGTCGAGCAAGCAGCCTAAATACATAGAATATGCCAATCATTTGTTCCGTGCTGGAACACTGGTACTGGAGGGAGCTTCCAAAGCGTTCATTTAACACCATGAAACTGTTTCGAATCAGTTAGGAACTTCTACAGTCCAAAAAGTGAACCCCTGTCTTCCACTGACGTCACTTTTTCGTTGTTGCCCGTAGAGACTTTCAGTTTGAAAAACACGGTGAGGACCAAAACTGTAAGATCAATAACTTCGCGAAAAAAACAATATTTTGACCTAATATTTGGGATTCTATTTTAGCGATGTTTGTTAGTGAGTTTAGCAAAATTTCAAGCAAATCGCAGACAACGAAAAAACCCGTGGAATACCTTTTTAAACATATGATTAGTTTCGTCATTGGAAGAGCTCCCCTCCGTACATTGCAGCGATTGGCTTTCCCATGTGCTTTAGCATCTCATTATCGCCCCGCAGCCAATGAGATTGCGGCGTCGGCCGATAAGAACGCCGCAAGACCAATCACGAAGCAAGAAGCGATGTCAGCCATTAGGCCAAGCTCTTCGTTTCTTACGCTGTCGGTGAATATAGACGAACGTCGACACGTAATTCTCCTGCGCATAATAAATGAACCTTCTTCCTCGAGATTAAGTGTTACACATGATGCGCAACCAAGGGACGTGTTTCGGGAAAAATCGAGTGTATTAATGAACGTTTTTCGGGTTGCCGAAGAAAGTGAGTTTGTCGTGTAGGTGGGCCATGTTGGTAGTTTAAATTTGTTCCTCCAATGTTATCTTATAGTAAAGCGGTGACAGTAAAACATTAAAAAGATATTAGAAACTATCTGAATTTTTTACTAATATTTAGTTAATGGCTAGATTTATTCAGATTTATTTTTTTTCGCGAAGAGAATAAATATAACAAATTAAAATGTGCCCTGGAGTTCTCCGAGTTTCATATGACGGAAACCCCCACTACACTATAAACCATAAGCGGGTAATTAAATTGTAAAAACAACCGCTCTGGCGATAGTTTTTTTCTGTTACTTTTTATTTGATTGTATCTAAGGTTATTTTCACTGCCTCGTGAATACAGCATCGTGAAAATAAGTCTAAAACCCCCGTAAGACGGGCACATTAAAGGCCTTCAGAATGGACTCCTTTAAATAATCGGCGAATTAGCTCGCGATCTCGCGCTTATCGGCGTGTCTCGCCGACCCTTCACAGGCGTTCTGAAGGCCTTTAACGTGCCCGTCTGACAGGGGTATTAGATAAGTTTCAAATATTTATGACTCACTAAAACGCTGAGGTTTAATATGTCTTTTTACACAAACAGGTCAGTCTGTTTCAAAGTATGGTATTGGCATGTTTGTTTTGCCGCTTTAGAAAGATTATACGGTCCGCGGACTACATGACTGTTAATCTGACGTATTTAGCAACGTTAACAGATAGGTTGCTTTTGTCACAATTATCTCTGTTTTGTTGCCTGCTTCATATAATGGTATAGTTTCTTGACCCAAGGTCAGCCCGTCATCAATGGCAAGATCAGCATCAAGGACGTCCCCTTGATCCTGGGAATGCTTCACTTTTGGCGGGTACGCTTCCTCCGCCGACACATCACATACGCAGGGACGCGGTCATGAAAACGCACAATATTGACACGGCTGACAAAAAAAAATTTTGGTGGTTGATGCAATTATGCCTGTTACTTCTCAAGATGTTCCAAAATGTGTTTTCTAGTCTGTACTTCTAAGCGAAAGACACAAGATAAACTTAGAGGATGAAGTCAGGATATAGTGAAAATTTCTATTCCTGTCCTTTATATAAGTTTATTCGACCTCGTTAAAAGCACTCGGTCGACACGTTCTTGTAGCTACTGTATACTAATATAACTGTTCGTAATTTCTATCTCGCGGTCTTGCTGTGGACGGACTGACTTCGTTTCAAATTCCCGCTATGTGGTGAAATATTCTCGATGTTACAATTCAAGAACGTCATGCTAAAGGAACTTTTCGTCCGATGACATGTTACAAAGTGCACGATAACAAATTGAGAAAACACTGGGTTCACAATTCGATTTTCACAAGCAGTCCTAAATGTGTTTTCATAACCGCATTACGTATTGTACAACTTCAATTAGCACGTACCCAACCCTTTGCTTTAGCTTTGGCTATATTCTTCTTTCTCCTTGGTTCCTACAGAATGTCTTCGTCAAGTTTGACCACCCTCACAAGGGGCGGACGAGCAGCTTCAACCTGAGACCTCTTCTTTGGGAAGCAGGTACGCATGATGTATTACATTTTCCGTTTCATCTACTGACGTACAGTCCCCCAGTGCCTCCAGAAAGCCGATTTTTAGCTCTTTGGCGGGCATAAAATTGGTTGTGTTTCGTGCCAGCAGGATGAGGCAATTACTGACAGCTTATACAATAAAATCTCTAAGGAATAATAATCGTGTCTTGCGCGTTAGTATTTCTGTCCACTGGGTTATGGACTCGTTCCGAGCATGCGCAAAGGATCTCTTCTGCAGAATATCAGACGCAGCGCATCCGTCCACAGCCCAGATTCGGTATTTTTTGCCTAGGCGAATAAGTCCTGTAAAGGAGTATAGAATAGGCTCTCAGCAGTGGCGTAGCCAGGGGGGAGGCTTATGGGGCTTCAGCCCCCCCCCCCCTTTCCCCCGAGATATCCACCCTACCACCCTACAATATACACATGCATTTTGACACCCCCCTCCCCCCTTTCCGCACCCCAAGTCACGGACATCCCAGTCACCTCAGCCCCCCCCCCTTTTTCTCACAAAAAAAAACAAAAAAAAACAATTACTGGCTATACTGTGGGATCAAATCGCGCATTAAGTCAAAATCAAAAGCGTTATCGGGCCTCGTCCGCATCGCCTTTTCATTCGCCGTGCAGGCGTGCCTTGCGTGGCCTAGTCAGGAGCCTGTCTGGCTCGCAACCGAAGGGTCGTGGGTTCAAATCCCGCCTAAAATTCATTAATTGTTTCTTTAAGGCAAATGAATTACTTTAAAAAGAGAAATCAATTGAGACATGTTTAATTCGCATTACATGTAGCGCTTTTTAATCACTTTCATCCCACGCGTGAAGTCACGTTTCACGTGAACGTTGCGGGTTGTTTGAAATTCTCCCTCGAGGTCATGTGGCTGTGACGTCATGATCCTATAGACCAATCAGGACTTTTTCGTCACGCCACCGAAGCCGGATTTTATCCCACGTCACCGAGGCCGGCCTTTCTGCCACGCGAGCTCCTTAACGCCATCGCGTTAAAATACCTTTCAAAGAGACGCTTCCAGACCACAGCATGGCTCACCAAGACAGGATGACGAGCAGGGCATCTCTGACCTCGCATTTCGTAGAATGCGGGTATCGGCCCTGCTCAGTATGCACGGCGAGCAAGTGTTCCAAAACGTGTCTTTGGCAGAACGAAACCCGCGCCAATCAATGGGCCACATAAAGAGCGCGCAGCCAACGCGCGATGACAAGGCAGCCAAGCGCGTGCCATCCTTGGTTGTTGTCGGAGGGAAACAAAAGCATCTGTGCGTAGATGGCGGGGAAACAAACGCACGAGGTGCGCTATAAGATGGACGAACATATGCGCAAACTTCCCGGAGAGACGAGACCCCCAGCAACGAACGCCCCGTTTCCTTCGCAGGCATCACGGTTAGCAACAAGGTCCTGGAATGCCTCGTCATCCGCTACGCCAAAGACTGCACCATCACAGCGGAGGCCTTCATCGGAGCTCTAGTCAAACTGTACCTCGCCCACGGTACGTTGCCCGGCGCCGCGGCGATATCCTTCCGACGCTATAACCGCGTTACTCCCCACAGACAGGTACGGCCAGGTGGAAAAGAAACTCAAAGAGAACACCATATCTTTAGAAGAGGTAAGGCGCCGCCGACGTCAAACCTGTCCCGCGTCCTTTGTTTCTGTTTCGTTGCTTTCTCTTCTGCTTCGTGGAGTTCGTGAGTGATCTCCGCAGACGAATTCCGACTGAACCTACGTATGTTTTACTCCTCGGCTACTTGCAGATGATCCTGATGACTGTATATTCCTGAGACGAGTCCACGCCCTCGAAACACACGATGGTGCTCAGGAATGAGGAACGAGCGTCTCTTCTGCGCATGCGATGTTTCCCGACCTCCCTCCCCGCGGCGGTCAAGATAGGGTCGGTGGGACCCTAGAAGTGTAATATATGCTAATTTATTACACATCATAAATATATGTTGATTTTTTTTTCGTATTTTCTTTGCGCGATCGAAGAAAACGAATAAAGTTCAATTTTCGGAAACGGACTTTTGGTTCATGTTGCGTGTGGCTCGCATATTTTTTCTTATCTCCTCACGTGGACTGGTTAACACGAAGAAAAAAAAAGAAAGGTAAGGGTTACAATCCGGTGAGTAATGTATTTGGATCAACATTCTCGATGCCACCACCTCTACTTTCTTGATGCTTCCTCCTTGCTCCAATAAATAAGGTATAATAATCATAAAACGTTCGAAATCTATAAAGCGATAAACTTGCGAAAATTCAGAAAGGCAGCGCGCCAAAACGTGCGAGGAATTATTACAACGCTCAAAAGGCCGAGAGAGAAGGGCAGCGCAATCGCGTATTTGCATGCCTAACCTCACGTATACGCTCGCCCGCGTTACCTCCGTCGCTCCCGCGGACGTCTCCGCCATCTGCTATATGCAGCCGGTTCTATACAGCTAGTTCCCAGAATTCCTTTCGGCGCTGCGTAGGGCGCGCTGCACGTTTTGCGAGATCTATTTTTTTCCCCTTCGGAGTTTGTATTAAAAAAAAATGAGTTACCTGCGAGGCAAGTCCAGCCATAGCCTACGAAGGAGCCTAAAGGCCTGTTCACACATGCAGCGGAGCACTACAAGCGTAGCGCTGACCTCGCGCTAAGCGCGTGCTGACGGAAGCATTCACCAGCTTTGTATCTCACCATCAAAACTGTTGCTCATGGCAGACAATAAGTAGCTGACGGCACGTGAGAAGCGCTACATCAGCGCTTCGCTGCGTGTGAGAACCGGCCTTAAAGGGGCGGTGCAACGATATTCGTTTTGAGCGTTTTTCACTTTGTATGAGCTTACTGGCACTAGTGGGACCCAAGTACACTCGCACGCAACGCCACTGACCAAGAAACCTATTTGTTGCGGTGTAATTTCAAGGAGAAAGCGAGCGTTTTCTTTCAATCTCTCCTTCGCAAATTTTTATGACGTACCCTGGTGGTAGCAGCATCCTCCAGGGACGATATTTGAATGCGGCTCATAGATTGGACCCGAGCATTGCGTGAGCACTCGATTTGGGCTCGTGATAATTGATAGCTCGAGAAGCAATCGGGTAGTGGCCCGTGTCCAATCGCTGCAACGACGACAATAGCCGAGCCATAACAATGTCTGGAACTCAGCGCGTGTCCTGTGCTTTGCAGCGGCCGTGGCTTTGCCAACCCCAGCGCGTGGCTATGATAAACATTGGCGCCATATAATCGGCTCCAGATCGCGCGGTCGCTTGTTCTGGCTGCGAGTTGAGGGGGTGAACGCTGCTCGTTTTTCTTTAATTTTTTACTGGGACTTCTATTGCGTGGGGTGAAAAACGAACGCGTGTTTCATAGGTCATTAACGTCAGGGATCCGTTCTAAGCGGTATTTGCGCAAAGTACAAAAATTGTTGCATCGCCCCTTTAAGAGTGCCCGGTCGCAGATTTGGAGCGCGAGGATCTGGTAGCACAGAGCATCAAAGAGCCATTTCTCGGGGAACCTGGACGTCAGCGCACAGCTTTTGCAGCGTCGAGAACCCAAACTTATACTTGTTCGCTCGGGAGAAGTATGTTTCGGCGTCTCGCCGCAGCGGGGCGCCAGTCACTTGGCTCTCCTCACATCCGTTGTCTGCCGCTCCACCTTTTCCATTTCGGCAACCGCTTCTCGTGGCGATCTGCCAGGCTTCGTCAGTATATAGGAGGCCATGGTCCAGCATATCACGATTTCCAGAAGAGAAAATAAAAACTTAATTGCCGTAGTCATTGACAGCTTAATAAATAAACGTGGAGCGCGGCTTATTATCCTCACGCTTCTTCCTTCGGTCTTCGGCGATTTTATTGCCTAATCTCGCAATCTGATTGGCCTCAAAGCGATCGTAGAGGATCGTATACAATGTTCGCAAAAAAAACAAAAAACACTCGTAAATATATGTATACAGTGAAACCCGTTTAGAACGAACCCACGTACAGCGAAATATTGTTAATATCTAACTCATGAAAATTTTGAATAAAATGCATGTAAAAAGTACTTTTTCTAACGAACTTTCCCCCCCGGGAAGGCTTTCAAAAACGCGCAAGCAATCGCCTTCTAGCCTGTCCCTTCCCCTTGAAAAGAAACTAGGAAAGAACGAAAATTCCAAAAGCTTAAGTTGCGAAAAAGATTGAGCGAAGAGAAGCAATTCAGAAGGGGAGAAAGCTAAAAAAAATGCATTGTGCACGCTCGCACAAAAAAAAAAAAAAAACTTTTCATCTTAAAACTGTTGCTTTCGAAGAGAAGCGATTCAGAAAAAGAGATAAGCTAAAAAAAAAAAAAAAACTCTACACGCATGCAAGAAAAAAAAACTTTTTAGCGCGTTGTTACAACGCGGAAAGGAAAAGATGAGAAAGAAGAGAAGCTCTCGTCTTACAACGAACGCATCGTGGAAGTTCGTTGTAAATGGTGTTTGCTATATCGAAATACTTGGTATATCGAACTGACCGTAGCGTTTCCTGCTGTTCGTTATAAACGGGTTTGACTGTTTATATATATAATTCTCACTTTACAAAAAAAAAAAAAAAAAGAAGACGAGAAATAGTAATATTTAGTGGTGGATAAAACCCGAAATTTTGAGTGCGTTGAATGAATCAACTGTATTTTGAGTGTGCGTTTTTTTAAGCCGCGGTCCCACTGCTAATACATCGTACAAAATACAGTCTGCGGACACTGTCTGGGGCATGTCTCATATCCTTGTATGACTGTCACATTGGTGACGCAAAAACTGGCTGCAGACGTGATGCATTTGTTATAAGAAGCAGACTGGCTGGCGTGGCCTGCGAATCTTGCCGTCGCTAGGCGCTTCCAAGACATCTCTTTTTTTTCTTTTCTATTGAGAAAGAAATTGAATGTCCTCGCATGCTGGCCAGCTCCTGACAGCGCTCGGAATTTGTGTCAGTACTGACAATATATGAGTGGCCCAGAATGGCGCTGGGCAGAATGGTCCGTCATGCCGAGAGATGAGCTGTCCCATTAGCCCGAGCAGCGGCCTAGACTTTCCATTTTCCCGGGGGAGGGGGGGGGGGGTGCTTTTCCGTGCAATTTTTTTACACCGGCAATTATCAGTAGTATATTTCAGGGGGTACATTTTACAGTGTATGTTTACCTTCTTCAGCTATCATTGTAAGAGCAGTGCTCTTAGTCCATTACTTTTTCTAACTTTTATTAACGACTTGCCAACTAATATTTTCTCACGCATGCGGCTCTTCGCGGACAACTGAATCATCTGTCGCTTCATTGGGCGCGTTAAGTTGTGTCGCCACGACTCCGGGTCGGCTAACTCCGTCGGAGTCGCTACTAAACGGATTTTTAGAACAGCTCCGGATGGAGTAGGCGAATCCATATGAACTTCCGGTTGTTTTATTCATCTTTTTTTTTTTTTTTTTCTGGTGAGACATTGCAAAATGGCAGGCTGCTCTGGAAGCAGACCAAGCGGACGTAAAAGTGATCCATGCCGCGTTACCTTCTCGCCAGAACTGGAGACTGAAGCTAACAAAATCCCTCTGGGATTCCATTTCCCCGTGTAATTTGTCAATAAAGGCAACGTGGGAGTTATTTTGTTTACATGCCACTACTAGAAGCTCGTTAGATGGCACGTAAACAGCGTCTTGGTAAGAATCATGGCCTGGGAGGGGCTCTTCCCCCCCCCCCCCCCCCCCCCCGGATCTCACCGGGGGGGGCACGAGCCCCGATGCCCCCCCCCCCCCCCCCCCCCCCCCCGTCGTCTACGCCTATGAGCCCGAGGTGATCCGTGCTACTGCTCATACGTTTCACAACGGTCACTTACTTGACGAGCCTGACGGTCGTCTGGACTTTTTTCCGGCATAGTCAAGTGCTCGGAGACCGGTTCGTACGAAGAATAGCAGTTAAAAAAAAAAATGCTACAGTGCTTATGGAAGTGATTGCTTAAACGTCATCATGGCTTCAGTCCAATGCTAAAGTTTCTATCGAAACCAGCTGCACCAACAGTGGAACCTAAAGAAATCCGTGTAGTTGGATCCGTTTAATAAGTCCTTCCAAAAAACAGTCCGCTTTGTCAATTGCACTAAATATTCCGGAAACCGTGCATGAATTTCGTAACTTAGCTTATCATATTACCAACTTCATTAATATTGGCGATTTTAGTGATGTCTAGAAGTATCGATCTACACTCTACAGTATCAAGTATCGGTATCGAAAATCAATTTCGGTTCTATATCCTGTATCGGAATCGGAAATACAATTTTTGAGGGTATCGGACATCGGTATCGAAGATACTTTTTTTTTTTTTTTAAGTATCGTGCCCAGCTTTGATCACCATGAAAACCTAGAGCTTAATTAAGGTATCTTGTTTAGGTTTGACCCTGAGTGAACCCTCTGATCTTTCCTTCGTTGAAAGTAAACTAATTCGTAATTTTTTATGCCTCGTATAAAACATGTCAAACATCGAGCATTTGCTACTTTGGTCACATAAGACAGCTATATGTTGATCAAAACACGGGCCAAAATCGCTCCTGGAAAAACTACGCATCCCACAGAAAAGAGCTTGATGTCCTTTCTAGCAAAGGGCCTGCCTATTTATGAAAATAATAGCGTTCGGTATGATTAGGCTCTTAGTTGCCTTTGTGTAATTACCTCTTTAATTTTAATTTAAAGGTATGGTTTCATATTCAAACTTTCTGGGCATCATCGAAAACCACTAAATCGGTGCACTTAAGGGGGATTCAACCGCTCGTCACTCAATGGGCAAATTTCTCTACACAAACCTGGGTTTCAGCAATGCGCAATGGTATTCATTCTTTTGGAGGTTACTTATCATAACCTAATGAAGGTTGTACGACCCTCAGATTTTTCTTTTAGAGCGCTGGAGATTTTTAATAAAATCCAGAAATATGACCGTTTTGACTGTTTTTAGCGCGTTTTGAGGCATTTTTGAAAATACAATTATTTAGAAGACAAACGTGACAAAACGCTTGGCCGTACGTACTAGGGGTGCCTCTAATCTTAATTTTAAAACCATGACGAGAATGCAAAATATTGTTGTATTTGCGTATTTGTGTAAATAAAATCACCCTGTTAATTTTATTTCCAACTTGTTAAACGAGATGGCGACACTAGTACTAAATGCCTCAAGCCAGAGATTTTCTTGCTGTTGCTGTTGTTGTTTCTCTCTCGAGCTTGAATTCGACCGCGATGTCTCGTTGCTCGTGGATCGGTAGCACGTGTAGCGAAAGCTCACGCTGTAAAGCTCACTGATCGCGGATTCAATCCACCGCCTCTGCCCTTTTCAATCTGGATGAGCATCATACCGGCGTGCTGTCATGAATCACTATTGCGTGATGCACGTTAAAGTCGTCAGACAAGCAGCGGTATACTACACTGCCTTTCATCTCCAACGAAGGCACCAGATGCCCTCAGAGCTGACTAACTTAACCGCTGTATAAACCATAGAGATCATACATACTACATAAACACAACAGAATTACAATTCATGGCTCCGTTGGTCGGCACATTTTGAACGTTGCAAAAAAGTGTAACTAGTCATCAGCAGACTCCTGTACTCAGTTTCACCTTATGATGTACCGCAGGAAAGGCTACAAGCGCGAGCTCCTTGCTCTAGGGCACATCTCGGCGGCACAAGCTCTCGTGCGTTAAGAGTAGCTCCCAACGCTATGAGTTCGCGCTTCTAGCCTTGTCTGCGGTACAACATAAGGTGAAACGGAGTATAGCGGAAGGCCTCATAAGGCTCTGAAGGCGGTACTTTTGTTTATTCTATTTTAGATGCGGAGCATCTCTTGCTCGGGTCTATGTCCCGCGGCGTCGGCGTCGTAGTCCGCACTCACACTACGCATGCGCAACTCTCCTCCTCTAGTCTCCTCTCCTTCAAGTGTGAGCGGTAGCGCGTTGCGCGCGTTCCCCATCACGTGACCGGGGCGGGGTCTGAGGCGAAACCGTGTTTCCCCGGAGGAGAGAAAGGAGGAAAGTTTTCGGCGCGCGGGTCGCAGCGCCAGGCCAGGCCTTTCTAGTGGGGTGAGCTTTCCCCGCAACTCCGCGGCTGTCGTCTGCTAGCATTTCCCGACCGCTCGCGTCCGTTGCAGCCTAGCTCTCGCCGGCCAGCCCGGTCTCGACGAGGAAACCTGCAAGCGTTGTTAGGGCATTTTGCGCCGCCTTACCGTGCGGTCTGATTAGACTTTCAAAGTTACTCGTGCTTCATCAGTTCACCGCTGTTGACTCCACTTCACTCCGTTCTTCCGATGAAGTGTGATGGAAGCAGCAGTCCCGTCAGTTAGTAGGTTGGCGCAAGCAAGCGTCAGCACCACCCCGATGCTCCGCATCACCCCATGGTTCCCCTCGGGAAGATGGTGTAATTTTTGTGTGTGTGCTATGTCAGCGCGCGTGGTCAAACGCTTGCATACGCTACAAGCGTGGCTCGTAGCACCGTAACCGCTCATTCACACTGGAAGCGGATCCGCGTTCGCAAAGGGGTTGTGAACGCGGTTGTACAGACGCTTTACACACGTGCCAGATTGAGCCGCCATAGCCGCCCTTCTCTTGTCTTACCTAGGGTGCCTCAATGTCCTTCTGTTTAGGGTGATGCCACCCTTTGTAGTACCCGATGCCGACAACACGCGCTCACGGGTAAAATACAAAAAAATCGGCGAAAACAAAATGTCGCCATAGCACAGTCAGCGCCACAAACGCGTGCAGGGGCACGCTCTTTCACGCGCTTCTGAACAAAAAATATAAATAAAAGGGTGGGACAAAATGGCCAGATGTCTCCACCCTAAGCAAAGCGCACATGAAGGTACCCTAGTCTTACCGAGATGCCGAGCCACTGAAGCGGGCGTTGACGAGTCTCCACAACGGCCTATGCTGGGGGGAAGGACACAGTAACACTTAAAATGGCAATAACCTGTCCTGCTGTGGAAATGATGAAGTCAAGCGAACGGAATAAGAGGGAACAAAAACTGAAGGTCAGTTATGGCGGCGCCCATGCACAGCTGCTGTAAAGCGTCTTGCACGCGCACTTGATGTCATCGAGTGCGCGTGCTATTGTACTGGATCTTTATACAACCGCGTTCGCAACTGCTTTGCGAACGCGGATCCGCTTCCAGTGTGAATGAGCGGTAAGATTGTGCAGGGTTGAACAGAGATATCCTAATATGTAGGGTTCCTCAATGTCCTTCTGCTTCGGGTGATGCCACCCTTTGTAGTACCCGAGGCCGACAGCGCGCGCTCACGGGTAAAATACAAAGAAATCGACGAAAACAAAATGTCGCCATAGCACAGTCAGCGCCACAAGCGCGTGCCAGGACACGCCCTTTCACGTGCTTCTGAACAAAAAAAAAATAAAAGTGTGGAACAGAGTGGCCAGATGTCTCCACCCTAAGCAAAGCGCACATGAAGGCACCCTACTAATTGACCCCGTAAGTGATGACGTCACAACAAGGCGTCTGGGTCCAAACAAACCGTTGCTAGGGACGTTGCTATGGACTAATGCATGGAGACTCCACATGAGGCTAGATTTTTGCTTAGAAGTAAGTAAATAATTTTTTGTAAGCAACCTAACTTGTTGATATCGAATTATGAAGATGTTCTTGTCGTCTCAGTGTCGTATCGCAACGATGAAAGCCATTTCTGAAGACTTACATTCCGCTATGCTTTGGTAGCAGACGACACGATAGATTTGCTGGCCTCTGTTGCAGCGGGCGTCTTCATTGAATTGCGTCTGTAAACGAGCGACAAAAACAAGTGCATCACCATGGCCGTAGAGGCCTCCGTAGTGTGCGTTTTTTTTTTTTTTTTTTTTTTTTTTTTGTGAAGAACTTAGCTTAGTTACGAGGGGTGAAAATGCAGTAAAATCAAACAGATAAGTTACGACGACGACCTGAAGTGCATTACCGGCGTAGTGCAGGCCAGCATGAGAAACAAATCGTACGCAGTCGAGGTAAGTCGTTTGTTATTATTATTGTTGTGGTTGTCAGGTTATTAAAGAATTGCATGTCTATCGCAATTTCGCAGTATTTTGCTTTTTTTCCCCCTTGGTATACATAAAATTCCGTGGATGTGCTCTTTTGGTGAAGATCTCCATCGAACCCGCGATGCGAGTACAATCTGTAATGAACTCACCTCATGTTTTTTATCCAGTTCTTTCGCGCTTTGGGGTCTTGCGGAAATCTGAAGAAACTGCAAGGGTCTTTCACCACGCGATGGTTACAACCAGGTATACGAAGCACCCTCGCATAGCGCGAGTCCGCAAACAAAATTTGGGATCTCTACCGATCGCCTGAAGTGCTTTTCTCACGGGTGCAATGCGATCTTTTAGCAGACGATCATCTCGATCGATCGACGCCCGGACTTTCGATAAACCATATTTTGCATCGCACCCCACTATGAATTCTTATATGCGTCTGAAACTCATTATATTTCAAACAAATGCGATGTCAGAATATCGTCTTTATTCACACGATTCAAACGACGGCCCCGGTTTGGCCGGCCGGCGTGCGGCAGACGGCATACTTCTTGCATTCGTCGTCTGTTGCAGGCATCTTGAGGACCGGAAGTTGCAGTCGTAAATATTTCAGAAACGAGCGATTACCGGCACACTTCTGTCGAAACATATATGACATTCAAGCTTTCTACATTTGTGATTTTTAGAAGTTTAAATCCTACTCCTGATTTTTGAACGGTCGAGTTTTCGTAGCGAAACCGAGCCACATGTATTCGTCCATAACAACGACCCTAGCAACGGTTTGTTTGGACCCATGACGTCACACTTACGGAGTCAATATGTAATAGACCCTTTACGAAAGTCAGTCTACCCACCTTGTGCAGAGCCAGACCCGACGCTCTAATGGCGGAACTACACTGTTTCTCCACACCAGAAAAATCGAACGTCTTCAAAAGCATAGAGCAGAAAAAGGAAAAGATGTTGGTCGTTTCACGTCACCTTCGATGCACGAAATCGAGGGTGCTTGATTTAGCCGCGCATGATCTCCTATCACCGCCATTAGAGCGGCGATATTGGAGCTTTTTGGACTGCCACAAGAGGACTCTGACTTTTGAAAAGGGTCTATTGGAAATAAAAAAAATAGTTGAATGAGTTGCAAAGAAGGCTAAAATACTTATTCCAAACAATACTTATTATATGAAATACTATTTCAGATCTTTTCATTCTCTGTAGACCTTGTTTGGTGGCTAGTGGATATGAAAAAAAAAAAAAAAAGAATCTTGATTTATATTATTTTGAACAATTACAAAATATTTTCTTAACCAACAAACAGGTGCTTACTCTGAGATGCAGATGGAATTTTGACGTTAACGTTTTGGCGCTCGAAACTATTTTTTTTTTTTTGTAAATGTAACACTTCCCGTTTTGCGGACTACTAAGAAAACCAAACGGGCCATCAATAGGCAGAAAATACGTTTCTACAAATGATGAAGCGTACGATTTTTTTTTTTTTTTTTTTTTTTTTTTGTATTCACTTTTTTAATTGTTAGGCAAAATCGAATGAACCTCTAAATAACTTTAGTTTCTTCATAAATAACCTCGGGAGTTCACTATGCTATTGTCCGTTCTGAACACCTCTTCAACAGTGATCTTACTATGTCACGGTGGAATGAAGCGGTGCTACCTTATTTGTCTGGAAACAAATTGGGGTGTGTGTATATGATACAGCCTAGAACATAGTCTGCCTCAACGGGCGACTTGTCTCCCAGCTGTAGGTGAGCAATTTAGCCATTGCAGTACAACCGGTAGCCAGGGGTCTTTAACGTGCATCACGCAATAGTGATAGACGACCGCACGCCGGTACGATGCTCATCCAGATCGAAACGGGCAGGGGTGGGGATTGAACCCAGGATCCGTGGGTTATATACAGCGCGAGCTTTCGCTCCACGTGCTCCGAGCTGGTGTGCTCTAGCCCATTAGCGCACCCAGGATGTTCGCCTGGGGGGGGTTGTGAAAT